>JAMQGT020012096.1:0-124888 GCA_024447675.2 Pterophyllum scalare | reverse complement strand
TTATTAGGTGGCTATGTACCACAGGCCTTCAAGGTGGCAGTAATTAAACCGCTACTTAAAAAGCCATCACTTGACCCAGCTGTCTTAGCTAATTATAGGCCAATCTCCAACCTTCCTTTTCTCTCCAAAATCCTTGAAAGAGTAGTTGTAAAACAGCTAACTGATCATCTGCAGAGGAACGGTTTATTTGAAGAGTTTCAGTCAGGTTTCAGAATTCATCACAGTACAGAAACAGCATTAGTGAAGGTTACAAATGATCTTCTTACAGCCTCTGACAGTGGACTCGTCTCTGTGCTTGTCCTGTTGGACCTCAGTGCAGCTTTTGATACTGTTGATCATAACATTTTATTACAGAGATTAGAGCATGCCATAGGTATTAAAGGTACTGCACTGCAGTGGTTTGAATCATATTTATCTAATAGACTCCAATTTGTTCATGTAAATGGGGAGTCGTCTTCACACACTAAGGTTAATTATGGAGTCCCACAGGGTTCTGTGCTAGGTCCAATTTTATTTACATTGTACATGCTTCCCTTAGGCAGTATTATTAGAAAGCATTGCATCAATTTCCATTGTTATGCAGATGATACTCAGCTTTATCTATCCATGAAGCCAGATGACACACATCAGTTAGTTAAACTGCAGGAATGTCTTAAAGACATAAAGGCCTGGATGACCTCTAATTTCCTGCTACTAAATTCAGATAAAACTGAAGTTCTTGTACTCGGCCCCACAAATCTTAGAAGCACAGTGTCAAACCAGATACTTACTCTGGATGGCATTACTTTGGCCTCCAGTAACACTGTGAGAAATCTTGGAGTCATTTTTGACCAGGATATGTCCTTCAATGCACATATTAAACAGATATGTAGGACGGCTTTTTTACATCTGCGCAATATTTATAAAATTAGAAACATCCTTTCTCAGATTGACGCTGAAAAGTTAATCCATGCATTTATTACTTCTAGGCTGGACTACTGTAATTCATTATTATCAGGCTGTCCTAAAAACTCCCTGAAAAGCCTTCAGCTGATCCAAAATGCTGCAGCTAGAGTACTGACAGGGACTAGAAAGAAGAGCATATTTCTCCCATATTGGCTTCTCTTCATTGGCTCCCTGTTAAATCCAGAATAGAATTTAAAATCCTTCTCCTAACATACAAGGTCTTGAATAATCAGGCCCCATCTTATCTCAAAGACCTCATAGTACCGTATCACCCCAATAGAGCACTTCGTTCTCAGACTGCTGGCTTACTTGTGGTTCCTAAGATACTTAAAAGTAGAATGGGAGGCAGAGCCTTCAGCTTTCAGGCCCCTCATCTGTGGAACCAGCTCCCAGCTTGGATTCGGGAGACAGACACCCTCTCTATTTTCAAAATTAGGCTTAAAACTTTCCTTTATGATCAAGCTTATAGTTAGGGCTGGATCAGACAACCCTGAACCACCCCTTAGTTATGCTGCTATAGGCCTAGGCTGCTGAGGGGGTCCCATAATGCACTGTTTCTTCTCATTCACCTTTATTTACTTGTTTATACTTCACTCTGTATTTAATCATTATTATTAATCTCTGGCTCTCTTCCACAGCATGTCTTTTGTCCTGTCTCTCTCCACTCAGCCCCAACCGGTCGCAGCAGATGACTGCCCCTCCCTGAGCCTGGTTCTGCTGGAGGTTTATTCCTGTTAAAAGGGAGTTTTTCCTTCCCACCGTCGCCAAGTGCTTGCTCATAGGGGGTCGTTTTGACTGTTGGGTTTTCTCTGTGTTATTGTAGGGTCTTTACCCACAATACAAAGCGCCTTGAGGCGACTGTTTGTTGTGATTTGGCGCTATATAAATAAAATTGAATTGAATTGAATTGAATTAAAATAAAGCTGAAAATTCTGCAAATTAATCAGATCCTGACTGTATGAGTTAAAATTCACGGTGGTAGTGTACAGTGGTCAGATTACAAAAATTGTAAAGTACATAAATATACTTATGGACCTCACTGTAGATATAGACTGGCAAACAGAGCAAGCCACAAATTGGCTAAATAAATGAATAGAAATAACAAACTGTGAAAGACAATGAAAAAGGGGTTGGAAGTGCCAAAGGGTATGCTGGGTTTTCGTGTGGTTTTTTTTTTGGGGGGGGGGGGTGCTTGTGAATCAACTACACATTCAAGCTAAACAAACTCTTCTTTCTACCTAAAAGCCTAAAGAAATAATAAACTTTCACCCTTCCTTCTCACAATATAGATTTTAGCTTGCATTGCACCTGCAAAGCACCTCAAAGTGGCATGTTTAAATCATAACATCTACTACAGCATTATCAGTATTATTGCTATTTATAGTCCTGTTTAAAATTAGTCAGCTGCAGCTTAAAATTAGTCATTACAACAATTGCATGTTAACTAAGATTTCTGACATCTAAAAATCAATAACTCTGAACAACCTCAACTTTATTTCCCTCATGTCTCTAAATGTCTGTTTTCATAATCGCCTTCTCCTCTGGTACCCTGGAGGAAGGTCTAAATCACTCTGTACATCACTCACTGCTGTACAAACATTCCCTCCAATGTACTGCTCACTGAGCTGAAACAACAGGGAGGCCAATGTGAATCAATACAACCAGGTTTTGCTCTTGAGTAACAACTGGCTTGGTGGTCTGGATGTGGTACAATGTCCTGTTGTGTTGTGTTGAGTGTTGATCTTAAAGGCCCGGCTGCTGTAATTCTAAAAGGAAACTAACTTCAACATGAAAGGGAGTGCAGCTGGTTAACCTGGTGCTTGTGAAAGGTGTGTGGGAGCAATACATGGGTTTATGGAATAATATTTACCAACCACAGACACACAAGACATGGAGAGATGCAAAATTTCTGCTGTAATACAAAATATACACTCACAAAGAACACGGTGGCTGATACACAAAGGCATTCACTTCCAGGAGTAAAACCCTTGTCACAGAAGGATTTTATTGGTTTGATGTAGTGTTTCTTCCACTGAGATGGAAAAGGAAAAATGCATCTGTGTTCTGCTGGACTGAGTCCGTTAGACAGAGCGAGAGAGACGAAGGGGACAGATGGATTGAAAGCTGGTAGGAGGGGGAAAAGTGAGCAGCTTTCCTGTGTAACAAAAGCATGCACCATTGTTTGGGGGCAGCCTGGGAATCCCCGACAGCAAATACAGAAGAGCTATAATCCTACTGCACTTCTGAGCATGCGCATGCACATGGCACGCACACACACACACACACACACACACACACACACACACAACAAGTAAGTGCAGACTTACACATTATATTAAAAAAATGAGTGTCACATGCATTCAGACCTGTGTTTAGAAAGAGTTTAGAAACTAAATGAACGTGACTTTGGGAGCAGAGGATGTTGAGAAAATCCCTGGTACGCTTTCTGGGAGACACATGACAAATTGTTGTATCATCAAAGAGAAACATAAATTTAAAACAGCCATGCTGCTGAGTGTTTTGTACTGAATGTATACGCTAAGCAGAGGCACATGACTGAACCCTTACTGTTAAATGTTTTGCACTTTACTTGACAAGGCTTTATTGAATAAATACAGAGGCAAAAACACATGCTGATTACCCTTTGGAATTACATTGCTTTCTACATAAGATCAAAAGTGATTTGTCATCTAAAGCAGGATTTATGGCATCTACATTTGTATCCATTTGCAATCAATTCAGCAAATGTAGACACTACAGAGACACACCTCTGTGCAGTCCTCCCAAAGTCAGCAACCTATGGAAAGTCACACTGTGCAAAGCTGAAATGCCAAATTCTTGAAAAGTTGTCTTGAGCTGGAAGGGGAATGATAATGACGTAGGAGTTCGCCACAAAGGCTAAGAAGGACAACAAAAAACAGTAAAGACTAAAAACTAGGGATGAAAAGCAGGAACAAGACAATTTTATTAATTTTCAATCTCTGTTTCATTCATAGAAAGTATAAAAGATGAACGCAGCTAGCATCATGTTGCCTGCTGGCTTCTGAGATCTCAAGCCTCGAGATGAGCATTTTTGCCGTGACCATCTCGGTGTTTTGTGGCATGTAGAATGACCTATATTTAGAAGATGGACTATGGTGACTGACCATAAACCCATCAGGAAAGAGCTCACAGAGGTCAAGCCTGAAGGCCATTTTCCCATAGACTGGAAGTCGTTTTGAAACCACAGGTATAGCCTCTCAAGAATACAGGTTAAAGGTATTGTTGTTGGCCTAATTTGTCAGACCTAGAAGCTACATCCATCTTTTAGGCTATGGTTTTACTTCACTGCAAAGAGAGACCTCCCTAAACAACAACAGCATAAACATGAACAAGACTGGCTCACACACTTCAGTAAGCACATCAGTGCAGTTGTTTATGCAGTTTAGGAGACTCAGTAAGTTCTGCTTGGTTTTATCCAAACGAACTCTCGAGATGGTCATTCATGCTTTTATTTCCTTGTGGTAAGACCATTGTGACTCATTGCTCAAATGTCCAAGACAACAAAGTCTACATAAACTATACAGCTTGTTCAAAATGCAGCACCCAGACTCCTTACCAAAACCAAAATAAAGAGGTCACATTACTCCTATTTTAGTTTCTCTTCATTGGTTACCCATTAATTTTAGAATTGATTTTAAGACTTTGGTGACTTTTAAGGCCCGCTCTGGGCTCACACCGCAGTATATCTCTTCTGACTCTGTTCATGCCCAGTCAACGCTCTGCTGGCCAACCCACAACCTTGTCTGGGGACCAAGGGTGCCCAGGCTTTTTCTGTGTCCTCCCTGAGGAGCTTGGATTGGCGAGCTCCTTACTGTCTTAAAATCCCTCTTCAAGACATATTTTTATAAGCAGGCTTTCTGTGTGCCTCCACTTTGGGTTACTTGTAAGTTGTTTTTTTATGTTTCACCGTCTCTTCCTCGCGATCATATTTAATTATTTCAATTCTATTTGCTTGTAATTTACCTGTTTTTATATTCTTCTTTTTTTCTTCTTTTGGTAGCTGCAAATTTAGATTTTTTTCTTATGAACTCATTCTGTGTTAGATATACTTCGGCATTTAGGTTCATTGTCCCCCAGCATCACCCAGCTTCTGCTGAGTTTCACCTGGCAGCCAGTCACTCTAACACTGACCTGTGGGATTATCTTGGGAATTCATTTTCCACTCTATGATGGCAAGCTTTTCAGGACCGAAATCCCATGCTTCAAGCAATTTTAGACAAACTAACGTGAGTGCCTTGATCCTAACAAGAGCATATGTCTTGACTATTCTGATAGTATTGGTTGTGAGAGAAACAGCCTATGGCAGTTAACCCTCTGAGATCTAAATCGTCATCAACTATGACCCCAACCCCACCCCCAAACCCTAAGCCTAACACTGTGTTTTGGAAACAAAATTTCTAGGAATGGAACATAAGAGACTGAGGAACCGAGTCAGAGTGGGTGCTAGGATAGCAACGTATGCTAGAATTATCAGTGATCATAGTGTATTTAAACTTTTAAGCCCTAAAGGCTGCAGACAGAGGACAGAGTCCTAATCCTGCTCTCAGTCAGGTCTGTCATCTGACCCACAGGTGATTGCTGCTCTGTTCCTGGGTGAGCCCTGTTTGTCTGGCAATCTCAATAATGTTGATTGCTGTGTGTGTGTGTGTGTGTGTGTGTGTGTGTGTGTGTGTAGTGTAGCTAGTCATCTTCACATTCTCAAATACCTAGCTGTTACTAATTCTCATTTCTCAATACAATGAACCACAAACCATAACAGAAAATTAGTGTCCACCCATAAACTTGATGTGTGTGTCTAAGTGTGTGTGTCTGCGTTTCCGTGGTGGCTAAAAATAGAAGTGACGAGCTGGCTTTTGCTTACAGGTTACAGTCTCAGGGGACACTGTACTGTATGTTTGTGCCTGTGATGTGTAAGCCACTGACTGCATCTTTAACAAGTGTTACATAACATTAACCTTGCGAGCAGTCTTTCAGGGAAAGTGCACTGTAGATCAGTAGGGGGAGAGAGTATGTCACAGGGTGAATGAGGCAGGTGTAGAGGTGATGGAAATTACAATACAGTCAATAGCATCCTCATTACATAGATGAAAATGCTTGTGTACACACATGCATATCTCAGAGTATATTCAGTACAGTCAAGTACTTCCAAATGTATACAAATATAATACAGCACTAATAAATAGTTATTTTCCCCATATTTATTTAACATTGCAAAGGCTAACATAAAAACAAACATGTTCTTTCTTTAAGGTAGTTTGCAGGGTTTTTTTTATTAGACGTGCAGAATTCATTAATTAAAACCTCTTTTTAAGAAAAAAAAAAGTATATGCACAAGAAATATTTCTGACTACCTCTGCCCACTGTTGTGCTGATTCTGTCTGTTTGTGTACTTTCACATTCAAGAAGTGGGAGGACATTGGCTTTCTATAAAAACATTGTATTTTTAGATACTAGGAGAACACTGTATAAATGGATAACTGACAAGTGACACTAAAACCATCGTGAAAATTAAGAGTATAACATATCAACAACATAATTACCATTATACAAATGTAATGTAACACTGCCTAATGTTACACTGGAATAGTGTTATTAGTATTTGAGAATAAAGATCAGAACTTTAATATTTATTTCTATTTGCATTATTCAAATAACATTTACTTCTATATTTCATTTGTCTTGCCGCAAGCTGGCGTCATTACTTGATGAACCAAAGAACGGCACGCTCTGAACTCAACAGAGGATTGCGTGAATCACAAAGTACGGAAGCAATGCGTGCATATTTGTAAATCGGGATTAGAGGCCAATCTCGTGGCAGGTTGATTGAATCGTGTCGTCTGTCTTCCTCCCGTCCTAAGCCCCTTGGTGCTTTCAGGAGGGGAGCGATAAAGGGATTTGGTCTCTCTGAGATTTGCAGTGAGACTTCTTATACACACCCCCACTTCCACCACCCACCCTTTAGCTGCTGAGCACTTTGTTTTCAACCAGCGCCTGGAGGCAAGAGCTCACAATATGTTTCTCAAATTCATGCTTTCAATACCTCTGACAAGGCTCTTTTAGCAGAATGTTCCTGTGCTGCCGATGTGATACGCTTGTGCCATGAGTTTGTGTCGTTATCCAAATGCGTGATAAATCGGTGTGTTTCCTAATGTTCAACCCTCCCACAAGCAGGAATATGTTTGTCTCGCTAGTTACCATCCATTTTGGTAAAATATGATTTTAAGCTTTTAATATCTTTCGCTAATGGTGTAGATCAATTTGAATGCCGTTCCTCCTATTTCTCTTGTATTAAAAAGCTGCTAGCTGCTTTTTAATAACAGAGGGGATTTTTGCATGGTGTGCAAACGTTTGTGTGCCTCCTGTTCCTGAGTTGAAATCCAACTTAGCACAGCTTCCAAAATATGTACTCTAGCTTTGAGATATATTTTGGGTCCAACATTGTCATAAGAGAGTTAGTTACAAGTGCTGAGTCAACACAGATAATGTTCTTCATCTATCCACGTATTACTTCTGCCAGCTCTAGTAATGTAGGCTGAATTCAGCATTCTGCTTACTTAATGGAAGAGGAACATCAAAAAGAGCAGATGGAATGTAGTAAATATAAAAGGAACTAAATGTCATGCAGTACTCAGACTTTGCTTCCAGCTGGAACAGGAATTCTGCTTTGGAGGCTATGCAGGATATTTTAGATGTTATTTCCCAATGCATCACTGTCTTTGATGTTAAAGGCTGGTTTAAGTTCAGTGAGAACTAACTCTGTATACAATAAAGCAATAAAGTGTATTTATATTTGTTTCGAACGGCAACAACTGAAGGCTAAGGAGCATGGGTGTGAAAATAAGGATAGGGGTGGACATTTTCAAACAAGGAGACATTAATAATGTTGGTCTCTGTTACACAGAGAGTACTGCAGAGACAGGTGCTGGTCATAAAATTAGAATATCATGAAAAAGTTGATTTATTTCAGTAATTCCATTCAAAAAGTGAAACTTGTATATTATATTGATTCATTACACACAGTCTGATATATTTCAAATGTTTGTTTCTTTTAATTTCGATGTTTATACCTGACAACTAATGAAAACCCCAAATTCAGTATCTCAGAAAATTAGAATATTACTTAAGACCAAAACAAAAAAAGGATTTTTAGAAATGTTGGCCAACTGAAAAGTATGAACATGAAAAGTATGAGCATGTACAGCACTCAATACTTAGTTGGGGCTCCTTTTGCCTGGATTACTGCAGCAGTGCGGCGTGGCATGGAGTTGATCAGTCTGTGGCACTGCTCAGGTGTTATGAGAGCCCAGGTTGCTCTGATAGTGGCCTTCAGCTCTTCTGAATTGTTGGGTCTGGCATATCGCATCTTCCTCTTCACAATAGCCCATAGATTTTCCATGGAGTTAAGGTCTGGCGAGTTTGCTGGCCAATTAAGAACAGGGATACCATGGTCCTTAAAGCAGCTGCTGGTAGCTTTGGCACTGTGTGCAGGTGCCAAGTCCTGTTGGAAAATGAAATCTGCATCTCCATAAAGTTGGTCAGCAGCAGGAAGCATGAAGTGCTCTAAAACTTCCTGGTAGATGGCTGTGTTGACCTTGGACCTCAGAAAACACAGTGGACCAACACCAGCAGATGATATGGCACCCCAAACCATGACTGACTGTGGAAACTTTACACTGGACCTCAAGCAACGTGGATTCTGTGCCTCTCCTCTCCTCCTCCAGACTCTGGGACCTTGATTTCCAAAGGAAATGCAAAATTGACTTTGATCAGAGAACATAACTTTGGAGCACTCAGCAGCAGTCCAGTCCTTTTTGTCTTGCTCAAGAGTGGCTTGACACGAGGACTGCGACAGCTGAAATCCATGTCTTGCATACGTCTGTGCGTGGTGGTTCTTGAAGCACTGACTCCAGCTGCAGTCCACTCTTTGTGAAGCTCCCTCACATTTTTGAATGGCTTTTGTTTCACAATCCTCTCCGGGGTGCAGTTATCTCTATTGCTTGTACACTTTTTTCTACCAAATCTTTTCCTTCCCTTCGCCCCTCTATTAATGTGCTTGGACACAGAGCTCTGTGAACAGCCAGCCTCTTTAGCAATGACCTTTTATGTCTTGCCCTCCTTGTGCAAAGTGTCAATGGTCGTCTTTTGGACAACTGTCAAGTCAGCAGTCTTCTCCATGATTGTGTAGCCTACAGAACTAGACTGAGAGACCATTTAAAGGCCTTAGCTGATTAGAGTTTGGCACCAGGTGTCTTCAATATTGAACCTTTTCACAATATTCTAATTTTCTGAGATACTGAATTTGGGGTTTTATGTATATAGAAAGAAAAAAAAGAGTTGGGAAGAGCATCACTTCCATATAGTACAGTTGTTCTGCTCTTATCTGTTCCTCGATACAGAAGCAAATGGAAATATTTTTTTCATGGTTTTGTTAACCTTTTCATTTCCTAATAATCCAGTGTCCATGCTTTCATGTGATTGGAAAATATTTACTCAGTGGTGACTGTGAAACTGTGAAAATGCACAAAACCTCAATCATTTTTCCAGCCAGTCCATCCACATCTGGATGGTGATTTTAATGTAGTAGCAGTAGTAGTGTTGTTTCTACTAGCATCTGCACATGCAAAGATGAAAATCTCCAATATAGTCGCTGTTTTGTGATGTAACCTTCACCTTTGGAAAATGAAAACATTTCTCCCATAGAGAGGAAGATATGAGGATGGCACACACCGGTAAACAGCACTGTTATCACACAAACTTAAAAAAACACAACTGCCTGCTAAACATGGATCACTGTTGGGACTGAGTGTGGTGAAGGTGATAATGCAAAGCTGTTATTAGTTATTTATATATCATTTGACCAGTGGGAGATTTTAACTGCTCGTGCACCTGATCTATGTATGTTTCAACCACAATGAGGAGAAATATAATGAGAAAAAGGTTTCCTTCGAACAATTAAGGATATTTTCACTGTGAATCAAATATACTTTAATTCACTCAGTTTTGCAGTTTATTCTACTCATGTATTCATGCCAATGATATACATGATGGATTTGTTCTAGTGAGTACAAATCTTTTGCTTCATGAATTGCTTGAACTGCTGGTCAAACAACTTTAAACAGAGAGCATTAACAGTATTGAAATAAAATAGAAAAATCAATTCATGAACAGAACAACAACTAACCTCTGAGAACCTCTGAACATCCTGTGTGAGGGTTCCCACACGGCTCCAGTTGTAGTAGTTGAGGAACTTCACTACTGCTGGGTTCACGGCATTGTCTGATGGGACAGTGCGGAAGAAGTTGGGGTACTTTTTCTTGTCTGCTAGAACAGGGGTTGTCGCTGCAAAGGATAGCTGTAATATAAAAAATAAAAAAAGGAGAAATGCAGTAAGCATGGAGTCCATCGGTTAGGGCTGACCACAGCAACCATAAATAATCCCAACAGTAAACTGTCAGATTGTGTTGGTTTCACTTGAGCTATTGTTGTTAGCGGCACTGTTTAGGAATGTGTCAATGACTCTAATGCACTGGATGGCAGAACTCAAATCTCCATTCCTATGGTCAGTGGCCTCTGTCAGCTCAGGGATTAAATCATGGAAATGTGACAACTCATTCATAATGAACTGATGAACCATGTATGCATGCCCTTTCATACTGTGCGTGCACATCTGTGTGTGTGCCTTCTACTGTTTTTCATTATGCTTGACTGGCAGGTAGGACAGGTTCAGTATTGTGCAAAGCTCTTAATCCACACATCATTTTTTTATATTTAGGCATCTTGTTACTAGCGGCCTGTTGCAAAAACTAATAATGTGTTCCCATTTCTTTAGTTGAATCTACTAAAAATTCCAAAGATAGCACAGTTTGACAGGCATTTGCATCAACAAGGTGATTTTCAAAGACCTATTAGGTGAAACCATGGCATTTCTTGGCACTGTGTGGAGTGTGTCCTTAAAAGTTTTGAGGAAACTGGACAAGTGGAGGACACAAAAGAAGAGCCAGGCTTAAATGAATAACAATAATTATCAAATAAACAAAAATAAATAAATGACCTACAGCAGATTAACAATATCTGAAAGTCAAGCACTCAAGGCACAAAGACCTGACACAGAACCTGAGAAATTTATCTGGCCCTTCAGTTGATCCCTCTACTGTTCACCGAAGCCTCGCAAGAAATGTTCTCAGTGTAAGGATGGCTGTCAAGAAGCCATTCTTAAGGAAGGGAAACATGGAGAAAAGGCTGAGGCATTACACAAGAAGTGGACTGAAAATTAGTGGCAACTGGCTTTAAGGTGTGATGAATCCAAATTAGAACCATGGTTTAAATGATCATCAATATGTATAGAGGACATCAGGAGAGAGGCACATCAGTGAGTGAGTAAAACACAGTGGAAGCTCTGTGATGGTTTGAGGCTGCATTTCAGCCAGTGTTGTTGGGGATCTTGTCAAAATTGATGGAATTATGAACACAGAAAAGTATGGCCAGATTTTGATCCACTATGCAATACCATTTGGAAAGCAATGCAATAAAAGCATACCTGGATAGAAAAACACACGGCAGAGTGCTATCAGTCATAGAGTGGGCTCCCTAGAGTCCGGACCTCAACATTATTGAAACACTGAGGGATCATTTTGACAGAGAATGAAAGAAAGAGCCAAAGAAGAGCTTTCAAAAAGCCTGGAGAAGACCAGGTAAAGAAATTACAAGAAAACTTGGCTTTCAAGCACTTTATAATTCTCAAACTCTGTAATTCCATGTCTTTTACTGAAACATATATGTATATGTTTCAATAAACTGCAACACCGATTTCCCATCTTCCCTGCAAAATATAAAGAAATGCATGGGGGCTCAAGACTTATGCACAGTACTGTACATAGGATCTTCACTTTGGTCTGTATTCATGATGGTGTTCTAGTTATAGCCTTCAGCTCTGCCTTCAAAAACCACCACAATGTGTTTTTAGGTCACCCTTTTCCTGTGATTCCCTTCTGGTGTTTGAATGTAGCGATGCCTTGTGACGGAGTTATTCTCATTACTGATGACACAGCCAAGCCATCCCCATCATCTACACATCAGAATAGTGTTTATGCTCTTTTTTTTCTGCGATGGGTTATCAGGTCTCTGTCGGAGAAGTGGGTTGCCAGAAAACACCCAGAATCTCCTGAGGCTTTCGGTGGTAGATATTGACAGTTTGTTGAGGAAGCTGCCCGTCATTCTCAAGCATTCTGGACCACAAGGAAGCGTGAGCATGTGAATCTGGTAGGTTTAGATTTGTGGGTGCTTGTTCCTGTGTGTTTATGTATGTTTTGATGACAAGAGAAAAGCAGCTTAGCAATTTAATTCATTCTGTGTTGGTTCAAGCATTTCTGTTCTTCAAATGTAAGCATTTTGAATCAGCACTGCACACACACACACACACACACACACACACACACACACACACACACACACACACACACCTCTAAATAAGAATCAAATGTGCTGAACATCACACACTAATTGCCTTTTTACAGACAAGTTTTATGCAGTTCGACAAATGCTGTCTAAGCAGTTTTGAGGCACATCTCTAGTAAATCAATTGTTCACAAAGAGGAAGTGGACCCGACTTCGAAAAGCCAACAGTGAAGTATTTTTCCTCAGCTAATGAAATGAAAACGTGATGCAGCATGCAAGCATAAACTCGTACAGCAGTGTAGCTGGGTGTATAACTAAAGGTGCTGTGATCTAATTAAAAAAGTTATTTAGGCCTTTATTTTGTGAAACCACGTTCACGGTTTGATGCATTTCCCCTGCACAGCTGCCACTCTAAAATACAAGTGTATCGCAATAAAGCCTCCTCTCCGTCTAAAACAAGCTATTTACCAACAAAAGTCACAACTCTCCACCCACCCCACCTTTCATATGTCATTTCTATGCTAATCAAGTTTTATTCTCTCTCTCTCCCACACTGTAGCACATTTTCAAGAACAGGTCATAAATTTCTTCCAAAGGCAAAGATAGCCATAATTAATATTTGCATTAAGATTAGATATTAAGATAAGAGTCAGCATGCAGCCACACAGACAAAGATCTATTGCTTTATCATTTGATTTAGCTTTTCACATTTGATCTGAATGTATGGTACTACCTTACAAGAAACATTATACTATTACATTCATAGAATTACGGCACCTTAGCCACCGTATTTCATGCATTTAAATGATGGGCACGAGTATGTCTTTGATATTGTACATACTCTCCGAGTAGAGGTTTGAAAGGTACTTTAATATTTAGGCACCAGCAGCAGAGCTGAGATAATAAGACCCTGTGCTCTATTTTCAATGTCCAATTTGTGTTAATTTAATGAGCGATATGAATCAGTGCAGGGTTAATTACATACTTTGTAGAGATTAAGCAGAACTTGTGATTCATGATAGTGATCAACACAAGGATATTATTCTGACTGAGACCAAAAGGTGCATCGGTAGATTTCCGAAAGTGTACTAAAGCCTCGAGTAGTTCAAGCACCTCCTAACTTTAGTGATGAATGTGATTTCTCATCAAGCCTCCATACACTTCTAGACATCTTCACTCTTCATTAATAGCTGTGCTGCTGTTATAATGGTACACGTCCTGATAACTTGTTACTACCGTAAATGTACTTTAGCATTGTTTAAAGGCAAGTAGCTGATTAAGAATGGCACAATTGTGAGAACCTTCGTAAGAGATCAAGGGGCATTCATAATTCAAATATAATTCAAAAGTCAAGCAATGTTAAAGAGGACTGGGTATCCTAATAGTATGGTTAAAACAGTGGGGAAAAAAAGGTATGTCTTTCTTTCTTAAAAGCAGATAAAAATTAAAACATCTTTCAATTTGCCCATTCACAGTACTGTTTCTATATTAAAAGTAAATGTACCCAAATTGCAGGACTGCTATTTCAGCAGATCCCCAAACATATAAGTCTTCCTCCAGCCAGTGGGAGACCCTCATTTTGGCCCACTAAATCACCACTTTCTGCACAGAGCCACGGGGGTTTGTGTTCGCACATCAGTGAGACAGGTTTTTGAAACAACACATGGATTACAGCCATCAATTAGGCAGAAAGAAAGGCCTTTATCTTGCAACCACTGCTAAATCCAAAATTACACACCAGTCTTAAAGGGCTTCAAGGGGTCTTTCCAGCATTGCCTTAATCTCCATTTAGCTAAGGCTATTTGGTACACCCACACTGGGAGATACTTCCATGGATCTACAATAAGAGCTAATGGTATTTTTAAATGAGTCCTTTTATGACTGCTTCTTTGGCCAAAAGAGCACAACCGCATCATTTTC
This sequence comes from Pterophyllum scalare, assembly GCA_024447675.2. NCBI lineage: Eukaryota > Metazoa > Chordata > Actinopteri > Cichliformes > Cichlidae > Pterophyllum > Pterophyllum scalare. Next base: position 110,587 of record JAMQGT020012096.1, on the reverse strand, counting down.
CCCCTTCTGTGTTTTAGGTTCACCTGGGTTATTCTCTTTTGAAGGAGTTGTTCCTGCTTTTTGTACAGTTTTATTTTTCGTTTTATCTGCTATAACACTTAACAGAAAATCTCAGGAGAATGGCAGAAAGACCAATAAACCCATGTAGGTGTTGCCGGTCAACCAACAGATTTTTGTTTGGAGAGAAAATAACATAAGTGGTAAATTTCAGAGGGTCGCGAACAATTGTAGCCACTGACCCCTCTGGTATTACCAGTTTATGAGGTCAGCTGAGGGCTGAGAAAAGGCTTTGCAAAACATGAAATCAATCATAAAAAAAAATAATGATAAAAATCAACAATGCAACATCATTCTGTCAGCATGTGCTTGGTGTCACAAATGTATTGGAGAACAAGATTTGGGGTAAAATGTTCACTACCTGCACTGTTCACAGAGTAAGTGCTTATTCAGCCAGTTTTTACACACAGAAAAAAATGCATTTAAAACATCAGTGCAATATAAGTAATCCATTTTTTAAAAAAACTTGCAGTAATCCTTCAGAATTCATAAATACGCAGCCATGGATATGTTTGCATAAAGACCTTGGGATATAAAGTCGTAATATATTTTCATTAAATAAACTCAGTGAGGGCACAGAATCATTTGATCCATTTAGTGTAAATAATAATAAAAAAAAACATGAAAAATAAATAATATCAAGGTCTAACCGTGTCATCAAGCATATTAAGAAAAAGAAAACTCCCTCTCACTTAGAAACAAAGCATGTTTCCACAGCGAATCCAGGTCAGCAGGTACATACAAAAGGCTTAATGCTGAGGTATGTGACTCGTGTTTTCAGGCTTTTGAAAATCTAACCCAAGACAAGAAACTTTTGCCAATCACATGTCCTTTCAGAAACAGAAACACTCGAAAAGTCCACATCTAAACAAGAGCAGGGCTTGAGTCCCATGTCAAGGCAAAAAAGTTGAATTTACTTATTTATAGTGTAAACGTTATTTGAGGACAGTGCTGCAGCCAGCTAGAGCTAGGACAATTTAGGACAGTGCATTAAAAGTGTAAAGATGAGAGGGATATCCAGCATATTATTTTAAGAACAGACAAGTCTTTGTTTAACTTTGAATAGCTGTTTTTTTAAAAGGAAAAACCAAAAATAGTTCTATGGATATCACACATCTGAGAGTAGTGGGTTATGTAAGAGGTTTAAAAGAGGACTGTCCCAAATAGAAGAGTTTTTGGTGTAGCGCTCTCATGTCAGATTTACACTGCAGTGCCCGTGTACACACGGATCATGCACAGGTTAAGGCACATGCATTCGTGCACGCATGCACACACGAACGCGCACACACAGACAAGTGACATCTTTGTTTCGGAGCTAACAAAACCTACAGCAACCCTCCTATAAGAGTAATAATTAAAACTGTGGCAACGGGCTCCCAGCAGCTTATTCCTCTCATCTCTCTACAAGGTCACATGCTCTCAGTAATACAACTGGGCACCCGTCTGGCCCTAGTGAGAAATAACGTTATTCTGAAGACTTGAGGTGAATCATGGATACCTTCGCAGTGGCTCTCTATTTAGACATTCGGAACACACAGCTGCTTATCACAATCTATTTGAAGTGAATACAAAAGCTTTGCTGCTTCTCAGTTTGAACTTATTCAAGGGACAATCAAGCTAGTTTTATGTTCATGTGTGAATGAAAAAATGAGAGAGGGGCCCAGAATAGAAAATAAAAGGTAGCAAGATAGGATTTTTACTGCTTATTCATTAGGTATAGTTCAGTGAATAAGGCTTTCTGCATCTAATTCCACTCAGTGAAAGGGATGCATTTCAACTTCTTAGCCTGTCACTAGTTGTTTCTCTGTGGCCTGATATCAGACCAAAGTGTCAACATGTTACACTCTGTTTCCATCTTCAATCATACATTGCCTGCACCCTAACTGATTTCCCTGGGGAGAAATCACCAATCACCATAGACCAGTGCTCCTACACACAGCTTAACAACAGTGACTGCAATGAAAAGTCCAGCTCCTGGTGCTGACTATTTAATCATTGCTACTCCTCCTGATTTTCTGTAACCAGTCAGCTCAGCGAAGTGGATGGATTCTTATGGTAGGTTCTTATGTTATGTCTATGACCATGTAATAACACAGCCACTGACTTTTACAGCTGATGAGCACATACTAATAGAGCCAGGTCAATAGATCAGTCAGGCAATATCATTGGCCAATGCTGGCCTATTACAACTGAAGCACCATCGGTGTATATGTTGCAATATGAAAACTGGAAGGTAAGTTTATAACTAGTTAATCAATTGTAACATATTTTGTATCTTTTACTGTCTAAAATCAGCGTGTCTCAAAAATGCAGGCTAAAGGGCAAATCAGCCAGGCTAGTTGTTAAAATCTTTGCATCATCTGCATTGTGTTCAGCGGATTTGGCATGCAATTGGTTATCAGTGATGTATAAAGTCCAGTTATAGCAGTACAATCATAAGAAGTAAGGAAAATGCATGAGTGTAACTGATCATATTGGCAGGTCCAGTAGCATTGATTGTCCCTAGTGGGAGTGTGTTGCAACAGGACCTGCTGGTGCTAATTGTGAAGCTGGCCTTTGAATAATGAATTGGCTTTCACAGAGAAGTTAGATTAAACATGAATGATGGTTAAATATCAGCTCACTTCACAGTGGTCATACCTTTTGTGTGTTTTTTTCCTACCAAAAGCATTACGTCAGTAACTACTCAGAAACAGTGGATTTGTAATGTGACAGCATCAGTGTTGGATACGATACACAAAAAGACGCAGACTTGCAAGAAAACCTGAGTATAAGCCTGACATTTTAATAATTCATCCAAATACTTCCAGAAAATGTATTTTATCTGATCAATGTTTAACCCTTATCCAGTAAAACAAGCAGTTACTCTTTGATCTAATAACTAAGTTAAAATATCAGTAAGTCCAAGTGTTGGGGGGAAACCACTGATCAATACTTCAACATAGAGAACACATTAAAAAAAATCCCATTGCATTGAATTAAAAAACTTCTGACTATATTGTCTTTCCCTTACATGTCATTACTATCAATAAGATATAATTAAAAAGTACTTCAAAAGTCATACTTAAGGTGATGAATTAGCTACACTAACATTACTTATATTCAGTCCAGCTTTAACCAGCTTTAAGCCAATTCAACAATCTGTTGAAGGAAGCAACACTGGACAAGATAGATTATGACTTGAATACAGGTATGTTTCGCAATGATACTGATCATGCAAAAAGAAAAAAAAATTCCCACATAATAGAACTCATATTTCTGGGATCACAGTGAATTTTATACACATGCAATCAAGTTACCTGAGTATAAGACAGTGATTAGGTACATCCCAAAATAATACATTTCTGACAGGTTCTTTGGCACAACATTAGAAAGCTTAATACTGAGAGGGAAGGTTTTGTAATCAAAATGGAAAAGTATCAAACAACCTCAAATGCTCAACCTGCCTGTGCCTCTTTTCTGTATCCTCACTCAGAACACAACAGATTCAGAGCTCATCCATCCTCCCAGAGCCCCAGGACCCCGCGTAGAGTAATAGCTAGGAAATAGTGGCGATGTTGATTAGGAAGCACGGAGGTGGTGGTGGGGTTTATTCAATATTCAAGAGAGGTATTTGATGCACCGTGGGAGCACCCAGTTGGGGAAGCAGCAGTAAGAAGAGGCTTTGGACCCCACACAGACCACAGACCTAAATTCATTATAGATATGATGGAGGAGGGAGAAAGAGAAGAATACTGGAGGTAGATAGTGAAGACATTTAGCAAGAAGGTATGAAGGTGGAGAGAAAGTGTAAGGAATGAAAGACAAACATGGAATTTGAACAAGGGAAAAAGAAAAGACTATTGTGCCAAATGCCAAGTACTTCATGTTCACCCTGCATTATATGCATACATGCATATGATCACATCATCCCAGATCATCATATAGCTCAGTCAAGAGAAAAACAGCAACCCATTTCCTCCAGTTATGGAAAGGCACGGGCGGCAGCTCAGTGAAATCATCTCATTTTGGTTGGGTAAGTTAGATGTTTAATGGAGAGGAGTCAATCGGCTCGACTTCACTGCCAATTAGCTCTGCAATGTGAGCGCAATGGAAAACATACTGCTGCTTGGATACCAAGAAAGATAACGATAAGCAAAGTGCAAATCCACACAAACATTAGCTCCCTACACAGGCTTGAACAAGTTTGTGTCAGTACATAGTCACTCAGGTGCAAAGCACGTACAAACAGTCTACACATGTTAATCAAGGCTTTTATGATTGACATGATATTGATTTTCACTTCACTTCACTACAAATAGGGCTGGGCCACATGGGTGCCTACTGCTACTACTACCACTACTACTACTACTACTACTAATAATAATAGGCATGAACTATGAACTGTCTTCCACTGCTATGTGCTATATTTGACAACTAGAGTTAATACCTTTTGGTTGTATGCCTCTGTACCTTTCAAGTTAAAACTGCATCACTGTCTGTCCACACTTGGCTTTCGAACCTTATGAATATAAGATTTCATCATATGATCATTTTAGCCTATTAGTCATTTGTGTTAAAATTTTGACATAATTAGTTCATGAATTCTTAAGTTGCAGCCTAAAATGTGTTTCTGGGTGGTCACAGTGATCTTGGACTTTGACCATGTGCTGACCATGTTTAAAAAAAACTGTTGTGCTCAGCGTAGAATGCTGACGTCGTGTATGGAGGACTGGTTACGGTCCTGTTCCTGGATTTTAAAGAAAAAAAAAATCACGCTGTCAGCCTAGACAAGACTGTGACACAGACCCTACCATAGTGTGTAGCAAGATACTGTACATCACATACTTTACCCAATAACTACCTCCTTGACAGTTGAGTGATGTGGTGGTCGCCTCTTTTCTAACTGCTTATGGCCTGCTGCATGCCCTGCTCTAACATGTCAATCATGTTGTAGCTAATGCCAACATGTACATCCACCCGCAGACACTGATTGACTGATGTCCTGCTTATGCTTGCTGGCCCTCTGCACCACCCAGCCAAAATGCTCTTATCTGAGGTCAGTGGCTTTCATTCTTTTCTTGTCTTCTCTCTGACTGTCATTTACAGCCTTACATGCTTTCCCTTCACATATGTTTAACTGGCTGAAAGTGACCAAGACAGTGGACTGTCAAATGCAAAGCACCTTTGTGAACAAAAGTGTCAGAGCTGTGGCGTGATTAAAAATATTTCTTATTTTAATGTTTAAGATTTGGATTGATCTTGCACACATGTGCATTGACCATAAACCTGTTTTGTGCAAGCATTCAACCTTCTGCTTGCATTGCCTTGTGCACACATTCAATCACACATGCACTGCCAATGAAATACATCTGAGAAAAGCATCCCTGCACTTGTGGGAGGTATTTCAGACTGCCATGTACAGACATCTCACCTATGCATGAAATACCTCTTTTCTAGCTTCCCTTTTACCAAAACCAGACATCAAAGACAAGTGTTATAGTGGAAAGAACAACATGTTCAAAGAGAAATTGAAAGGACTGAGAAGAGAAAAAGGAAAAGAGCAAGAGGACCAAGTACCTTGTACTGTACTACCCAAAGTCAATTTTCAACAAGATAATTGAAAATGCAAGGCTCAAATGCCCCAGTTAATCATCAACAGGCTGATGGTTGCTCATCACACTTATCGGTGTGTTGTAAAGGAGTCTGAGTTCAGGTTAAGGTGTTAATGCTCATCCCTAAAGCTGCCGACTTAAAGCTACATCACTGTCACAAGCTGCATAGTGGAGTAAACCTGGTGACTTAATTCTAACCTCAGTGCTTGGCTTTCTGAACAAATTTGCCAAGTAGAGATATTAAGTCATTAAGTCAAACTGCAAGTGAAATGTGACAGACGAGCGGGAAGCAGTCCGGTGTCAATTCAACAAATAATTCATAAGGGCCTTTTTGTTGTACCTGTAGTATCTGCGTTGTATATTAGATATGGCAATTCCATGGAGCATTAATCAATAGAAGGTGTCACTTGTCACCACCGTGTCTCTGGGAGTGAGAGGCAGGAAAGATCGAACATCCCCCTCTCATCACCTCTGCCATGAGATGAGCTTATACTCTAGGACTCTGCCATTCTTCATCAGCCGACAGGCTGTCCTTGAACGATGAGTGGCATGGAAGCATCGCTATCACAAACAATACTGGGGACAGCATTTTCTTATTAATCGAGGTGTTGCGTATACTGCAGACGTTGACAAGACTTGGTGCGAAATGAAGGGAGAGAATGTTCATTTAAGCTAGTGTGGGAAAAGTTAGCTAACAGGGTTGGTTTATAAGTTAAATGGCTATATGACACTTCATGAAGCTCTAAGGGAGAGAAATTTTTTGTACTCATATCGTATGGATGTACATTTATTTTAAAATATAAAACTCACACTGCATCATTAGACAGTATTACTACATACTAGCCAAACCCTAGACACAGAAAAATCTGTGAATACTCAGGGAAATATGGGAGGAGGGGGCTTTGAGTGATGATATTCTGCCAACTTGCTCCATAACTTTTCTATTTATAAACTGAGATTTGATACCGTAACCTGAAATCTCACTGTGTTCCCTGCTGCTGCCACTTGGCTGCCAATGAATGATTAATGAGCTGATGCCGAACTGCAGAGACCATTATTGTTCTTTCCTGTCCTCCCTCTGCTTTCTATCCATTGGTCTCTACACCAGTTCCTTCTGTGAGGCAGGGGATTACATTGCATGAGCGTGGCCAAGTTGTACTGAACACATGGTTAAAATGATCAGAGTTTAAAAATAAAATGATATTCCTGCCAAAGAGTATCAACCTGGTTTTAAATTTGCAGTTTAGATTTCAGCTTTGGTCAAATTGAAAATCATTAAAATCTATTTAATCAGCTTTTTAATTAGGAATGATGGGATAGTAAAGAACAGACTTGTTTCTGCCAAACTTCAAACTGTTTTTGTTGTTTTGCATTTGTGATACCCCACCCCACCCCACCCCATTCCACTCCACTCTCACTTCACTGCTTTGATGAAGGTCTCCATCTTTGGTGCACCAGTCAGGATTCAGCTGCATCAGACTCACAATCTGAAACTGATCAAACCGCATTCATAAAGACCTTATAAAACAGATTTGTTTTTCAAGAAAACTAATGTGGGACTTAAAAACATCCCATTCTCATATCTGTAAGGAGAAATATGTAGTGAACATAAAGTCCTCCATCAACCTGTCAACAGGGAAACAGGGGGTTCAAGTCTGGTCTGGAGCCTCTTGTAAGTTTTACCTTTCCTTGCTCTTTACTTTTGTAGTTGATTAGGGTTGCTTTGATTTGGTTTGGGTTTAAGTAAATGCATAGCATTGAGGCTGTTAACTGATTAGCATCGTTGCCTCACACCACAAAGGTCCTGGGTTTGACTTCACCTCGTCTCAGACCCTTCTGTGTTGAGTTTGTGTAGGTTTTACTCCGGTTTCCTTCCGCAGTCCAAAGACATGTACTTAGGTTAATTGGTGATTCTAAAAAAAATTCATAGGTGTTAATGTGAGTGTAAATAGTTGTCTGTCTCTCTATGTTAGCCCTGTGACAGACTAGTGACCTGTCCAGGGTGTACCCTGCCTCTCACCCTATGACAGCTGGGATAGGCTCTAGCCCCACCGCGACCCTGAAAAGGATAAGCTGAAGAAAATGGATCAATTAACTATATTTGAAAAAGAATTTTAAAAAAATAGGCAAATAATTGTGAATATTATGTGGAAAAAATAATAACAGCAGTGCTCTTTCTCCAGCGCAGCACATAGTGCAAAAATTAATACCCAAAAAAACCTGGTCTCATTAGAGGATTAATGGAGCACTACCTCCCCACAATACTGGAAACTGTGTTTGTCAAAGTAAGAACAGCTGTAGCTGTTAGCCTTTATTTGACAGGACAGTACGATTAGACAGGAAGGAGAGTGAGGGGGATGACATACAGGAAGTGGTCTAAGGCTGATTCAAACCCAGGCCCCTGCAGCAATTGCATGGGTCACCTGCTTAACCAGGCAAGCTATAGTGGCTCCCACTGGCCTTATTTTGACAGTTCCATAGCTGCGCTTACTCTTTTGGGCAGTTTTTATATGTGTAAATAATTATTAATGGTAACAGTAAGCAAATTATTTTCATCAGACAGTTTTATGGCTGTAATATATGTCAAAAAGTGCCTTAAAAATACACTTGAACAAAGGAGCACAAAATGCATATTTGATTATTTGTGGGCTTTTTTTTTTCCAAACAAAAAAAACAAGTGATTTTTGGCCAATCTTGACAGCACTATATGTTACAAAGCTCTGTAATAGTTCAAATCATAACAAACCCTGTAGAGCAGCAGGTCTCCCCTGCTGCTCTACAGTTTAGGCCTTTTTACTCTATTTTAGCTTGATTGCATATTTTAACAAGTGTTTTGTATTTTAACTGAGTTGCCCTGTCTTGTTTTATTTGGTTTCTTTTGAGTTATTCATCTTTACTTTTAGTTTTTCCTTTCAGTAAGAAGGTCATCAATTTGGGAGGCTAGTCACCTTTGTAGGTACTGTCTGTGTCAAAGCCAATAAATTTTATTCAAATATCATTAGAATACTCTTAAAAAGCCCTTTCCAATGATACCAAGATGTGGATGTTTAGTGAGTACTGTCCCACTTAGCGAAGTCCAAAAACGAGGCTCATGCCAAAGCATTACTAGGCAGCAATGCTGGCTTGACACATAACTAACCTTTGGTGAGGTCCCCTCCACATATACGCATGTGGCTAAATGCACTCAGATGCAGATATAAAGGACACCAATGTGGTCTGCAGTGAGACACATTCAGTGAGTAGTGGGTAACACCCTTGGGAACTCCTCAGTGTAGAGTGCTTCCCCAAGTGGCCCCCAGCTAGTTGTATTAATTTGTTAGTTTGGTAGGGCTGCTATTTTAACTAATTTAGCACTGCAATTATAGATCTCTCTCTTTTTTCTTTTTTTTTTTAGAAATATTCTGATAAAGTAATATTTTAACTAATTCTGTGGGTTTTGCTTGGATTTCTTTTTGTCGCAGCTCCAGTCTTATTTTTGATTTATTGATGTGTCAAACTATTAAAAATAACCTGTCATGCCTTTGCCTTGCCAGTAACAAGTATGCGTGCTTTTGCTACCAGCTGGTAATATAATTGAGGTTCTTTAGATGAATATTGCAAATCTCCAGGTGGTGGTGTTGGTCATTCTTCCAGTTAGTTTTCACTACTCCTAAACTGGGTGCCAGTTAAAGTATTTTTTATTAGGTTCTAGCCTTTGTTTGTAGTGCCATGCAATATCCCAGTGTGTCATTCTTTCCTAGAAAAGTATGATACAAAAGTGTATATTGTTCGTCTAGTGTAGTATTGGTAGTATGGGCATGCTCATTATTTTCTATGTCCAAATACTGTATATACTGTACTTTTACATGATGTGTTTTCCTGCATAAGGAAGTAAAATGGGTGAAATGGCATTAAAATTGCTCACTGGGGGGAAAAGAAACACCCTTTCCCCTGAGGGGAAACCTACATCTTTACTGATGCTCAGTAAACTATTAAAAATATTTGTTAGAAGAACCAATAAATTGCACCATGTAATTTTCATTCTATAGCAGGTTATGTATGGGCAGTGCATGGGAAGCCCATACAGAGGCAATTTATGTTACGTTGTGAGTGGGCAAACATTTCACTGGAGACAGCCAGCATTTGCAAATTACTATATTTTAAGTTGCCAGACACTGAGTCGCTCTCTCTCACTCTCCCTCTCGCTAAAGAAAGCTTTTACAGCCCATACTTACAGGAATCTAACATGGCCATTTAGCTGAATAATATTCAGATGTGACTCTTACCCTTGCTTTTTGGTTCAGCTGTTGATGATGGCCACAAATAAATGAAACGGACACAACAGACAAAACATGTAGGAGAGAATAGAAAAGAAAACACAGCCAATTCCAAAGGATAAGGCTGGAAATTCCAAAATAGGTTCATACCTCCCCCCCCCAACCACTCTTCAAGGACGCAAAAGATGTTTTCATGCAAAGCAGGATAAGAATATGAGATGGTGCCAATTACTCAGCTCAGCAGAATTGATCCAAATGCTTTGAATAAGACAGACAGATTCTTTCTGTTCCATTAAACAATGAGGTGCTTTATATCACTTGTAACTTTATTTTCTTCTATTTTCCATAAAGATTATCTGTGTCATAAGTCTTGACTTCATTTTTGCATGTCTGTTATGATATTATCACATTTTCACTGTTATCTGTAAATGCTTCACACCAAAAATGTCTTGGTTAGATTTCTTGGTTGAATAATTTTCAGGGCAACAAGATGACAAAGGTTAAAAAGGTAGGCTGCTATGGTACAAATGAAGGTTTTGGTAGGCAGATTTAAGGCATTCATAAAGCAAATAGGTTGACGTACTGTAAGTTGTGGACTTTACCCCAACATCAGTTTAGTGCTTCATGAATATTGCCGGGATGTGCTTGTTAGACTTTCTAGCAAGAGAAACTTTGTGTATGAGAACACAGAATAAAATGAAACATTCTTGATGGTAAAAATATACACTTCAGTGGCAACTCCAGCTCATGACCACACACTTATCCTGCTGAGTTAATTAAGATCACACCCAAGCAGCAAAATCCCTGGATTTACAGTGCTGACATCAGGGACAGCAAGGCAATAGTTGTGACAGTTCAACACATGCACCATGCAACAAATGAGACACAATTTAGACTTGCATATCTGTAAACAGCTTAGAAGTGGTGTTTCTTAAAAAAGAAACCCTACAGTAATACTAGTCTATGTACACGGACAAGCTGTTGTGTGGCTTCCTGTTCATTAGCTAGACTTCTATTCTATGGAGGAGAAACAACATCAACATCTGTACATGTACGGCCTAGTTTTGACTCGGGAGATGAGATCAAGGTTTCAACCACGTTTTCTGGATATTGTTCTAACTTTCGGATATCAAGATCAGCGTCCGCCTGATAAATCCATTATTGTTCTGGCTCCACTGTGTGTGTGTGTGTGTGTGTGTGTGTGTGTGTGTGTGTGTGTGTGTGTGTGTGTGTGTGTGTGTGTGTGTGTGTGTGTGTGTGTGTGTGTGTATGCTAATTTGCCTTTACTGTATTTCTGTGTATGTGTGGGTGTCAGTACCAGACTTCAGATGTGGTTGCTCATGCAAAGGATTCCATTAGAGAGGTAAGGTAATATGAAGTCTATTACAGTGCTACCGCTCTGCTGGAGTTCCATTGATTGTCCTGAGCCTTGTGCTGAGAGGATCAGTGTAATTTGTTTATATATCCATGAAAAAAAAAAAATCAGCCAGAAGTTAAAATTACTCAGACCACCAAGCTGTTTTCCCCTTTCACTCTCTCTACATCCATTCACAAAAAACGGGATGACAGCATAATCCTACAGATGTATCACAACTCTTACCCCCTCCTGTTCCTTCCCTCAGCCTTCCTTCTCTTCATCTCCCTCCATTAGACAGCTAATTTAATTTGCAGGGCTAGCCTTTCTCTGCTTAAAGCTAGGGAAGAGATGAAAAAGCAAAACACAACTTTACATATCAGTGCATCCCTGTGGCAACGAGCTGGTACTACTGACATGTGATTATAGCTTCATGTGGTTAATAATTCTTTAAAATCTCTATGCAGGTCATATGGTCAGGGCTATATTGCTTAGATAAGTCGTAGCTGACTCTTATTAAAGTGACTGCTGTGCATATGAACAGGTAAAAACAGAGAAAAATGTGTGAGACACTTTTCTATGAACGTGTTTTAAGCTGTGCAGGAGGGAAAGACTTATGTTGCTATAAATGTTTGGATGATGCAGAATGTTTCAGACTGGGAATTCTTAGACTTTGGTTTTCTACTGGGATAAATACACTATATTTCCAAAAGTATTTGCGCATCTGCCTTCACATGCATATGAACTTGAGTGACAACCCATTCTCAATTCATAGGTTTAATATGATGTCGGTCCACCCTTTGCAGCCTATTAACAGCCTCAACTCTTCTGGGAAGGCTTTCCACAAGGTTTAGGAGTGTGTTTATGGGAATTTTTGACCATTCTTTCAAGAGCAAATTTGTGAAGTTAGGCACTGATGTTGGACAAGAAGGTCTGGCTCACAGTCTCTGCTCTAATTTATCCCAAAGGTGTTCTATCGGGTTGAGGTCAGGACTCTGTGCAGGCCAGTCAAGTTCTTCCACATCAAACTCACTCATCCATCTCTTTATGGTCCTTGCTTTGTCCACTGGTCCACTCGTCATGTTGGAACAGGAAGGGGCCATCCCCAAACTGTTCCCACAAAGTTGGGGGCATGAAATTGTCCAAAATGTCTTGGTATGCTGAAGCATTAAGAGTTCCTTTCAGTGGAACTAAGGGGCCAAGCCCAGCTCCTGAAAAACAACCCTACACCATAATCCTCCCTCCACCAAACTTTACAGTGTAGTCAGACAAGTATCGTTCTCCTGGCAACTGCCAAACCCAGACTCATCCATTAGATTGCCAGATGGAGAAGCGTCATTCATCACTCCAGAAAACACGTCTCCACTGCTCTAGAGTCCAGTGGCGATATGCTTCACACCGCTGCATCCCACGCTTTGCATTGTGCTTGGTGATGTAAGGCTTGGATGTAGCTGCTCAGCCATAGGAACCCATTCTATGAAGTTCTCTACACACTGTTCTTGAGCTAATCTGAAGTCCACATGAAGTTTGGAGGTCTACAGTGATTGACTCTGCAGTAAGTTGATGACCTCTGAGCATTATGCACCTCACCACCGCTCTGTGATTTTACAAGGCCTACCACTTCATGGCTTAGTGACTGTTGTTCACAATCACTTTCATTTTGTTATAATACCAATAACAGTTGATTGTTATATTTGGTAGTGAGGACCCATGAGAGTGGCCCATTCTTTCACAAATGTTTGTGGAAGCAGTCTGCATGCCTAGGTGCTTGGTTTTATACACCTGTGATCATGGAAGTGATTGGAATACCTGAATTCAATGATTAGGATGTGTGAGTGAATACTATTGGCGATATAGTGGGGTTTTTTTGGGGGGGGGGTTCAGCTAGCAGCTGGTAGGCTTTGTGTGATTATTCTGCTGAGAGATTCACTTCTGTCACGAGTCATCTTTTGACTGGTAATTGATAATTATTAATGCTGTTTCATGTTTGTTTAATTTGAGTTTACTCACAGTCTTCAATTTACTCCAATCTGTTGCTGGTCTTTGAGTCTACCTGTGCACCCTCTGGTATCAATCACACGTTATTTTAACAGGTGAAACAGGTTTTCTTTTTTTTAAAAAAAAAACAATAAACCTATAGTTTACCATTTATAGTACAAACTTCCACTGAAGTGGCTTCACCCATCTCTGCCAGTTTTGCAGTTTTGCTTTTCACTAACATTACATGGTCACATTATTGTTCATAGTTTGATAGTCACATGCCCAAATACAGTTATGCTGCCATTTTTAGGGATATGTTTATGATCTCTTATGTGGCACATATTTTATTAGAAGGTTTTGTCTATTAGAAAATAGTCTTATGAAATTCATACCAGTTGGCTTAATGCCAGTAGTTTAACTCAATGTTTGTTTGGACAGCCACATAAAACTCCATGATTAAATATAATGTCAAATGGCAAAAAAATGTAATCTAAAAATCATAATACTGAAACCACTCAACAGGCTGAAATTGAAATAATTACAACTTATGAGTATTTTGGTATCTTTATCAGAATATGTCATTTAAATCTCAATGAAAAGCTTGTGTCTGAGCTTAAACTTAAATTAAGTTCATTTTTAGGAATAAAGCTTGTTTCTGTCTCCAGGTGAGGAAACACTTGATTTCTGCAGCTTTTTATTTATTTTATTTTAAATTTTTTGCCTTTACAGGATTACAGTGGTCTGCTCTTTATGAATAGAAATGACCAGTACCTAAAGAGGTTTCATAATCTCTATAATTGGTTCCCATTATTCGGTTTTATATATACATATCTGCTCTGGCTGGTTCCTTCTAATCTGTGGGCTTTTAAATACACTGCCCTTGTTTCCTGGAATAATTTACAGAAGGACCTGAAACTGCCAGAATTGGTTATGATGGGGGGGAGTTTAAGTCCATTTTAAAGAATTGAGAGACTAGTTCTCTTGGTGAATATGACTGCTTTTGGAATTGCTCTTGTTCTACATATCTTATTGCATATAATTTGGATGAGTACTTGCCTGTACTGAATGTCAGTTGCATTTGTTTCTTTACTTGTAGTATATTTGTTGTCATTTCTGCTGCCCTCTTGGCCAGGTCTCTCTTGAAAAAGAGACTTTTTACCTGGATAAATAGCAATAACAAATATTCATTTTCAAGATTTATGACACTGACATGTAAAACACCTTTGAAAGATTTTCGCCATAATGGGAGAAAATGCATGAAAATGTAAAATACAGTATGTGGGAGTTGATTCTCAACAGTATGACTTTACCTCGAGTGAGGAATGGAGTTTTACCACATACTGCCTCCATCACATCCCATTTATCATAATATGAGGAGAGAAGAAGGCTGTAGAGCTGCTGTGAGAGGGTTAGTTTAACACAGATATGCCGGGTAAAGTATTTTACCTGAACTAGCACCAATGCATCTCCACGAGCTCTGTGATGAACACACCATATGGTATCCTCACAATAAAAAAAGCAAGAAAAACAGCCCACATGTTTGCCAGTGGAAAAACAGCAACAACACTAGGAAAGGTTGTTTTCATCAGCAGTATGTATATTATGATAGGACTTAAATGATTAACAAGAGTAAACAAATAAATAAATAAACAGACGCAAACAGCGATGGATAGCATGCAGAGATTTGAAGAGTTGGGAGGAAACTGTAGAAAAGGCATCACATGCAATAACAGGGTTCCTTTGACAGCACACTATCCACTCTAAAGACCTCAAAGCTATTCTTGTGTGCACAGATTCTGCAGTGACTCAGTGCTGAAATATGTGAAAAGTATTCATCCACAGCACATTATTCACATGGAAAAGAAGAATAGACACAAACACGCATCTTTGACTAGTGAAAAAAGCCTCTACAAAAATGAAACTGCTAACAGAGTCGATATCTCTGATCTCCTTACATTCCAGCCTTACTCTATCAGCAGCACAGTGTATGAGTGTGGTCACATTGGCCCAGAAAAACACTGCTGTTGAATAAAACCAGGGAAACAGAATAATGAAATGTGGTCCAACATGGGCATGCTGGGTTATTGCTAACAGATTATTCTTCTAGAGCTGGAGGGGATCTGTGCCCTACGGCTTCGCTCAGTCAGGGACAACACTCTCCTGAGGCTGGGTAGTGTCCTCATTTTCAGGGTTTCAGTGTAGCAAATTCAAGCACAGCACTAGGAGTGTGAAATATACACTGTTTAGCCATACCATTAAAATCATGGTGAAGTGAGTAACACTGGTCATCTCATTACAGTGCTTGTGTCCTGGCATTCATGTGGATGCTCCCACCCTCAACATTACTGCAGACCAAGTGGACCCCTCTGCATCCTCTACGACCTCTCCCAACAAGACAAAGAGCCTAAGGTGTTGACCCGCTGTTCAGACTCCCCAGATCCCAATCCAGTCAAGCATCCGCTGAGTGCTGCCAGTGCTCTTTGCCAGACAAGAGAGGTCAGAGGATACCTACACAATATCAGACAGAAGGACCAACGACCTGTCCAAGTGTACCCCGAAACTTGCCCAATCACCGTAGGGATAGACTCAAGCTCCCCCGCAACCCTGAATTGGATAAGCAGCAGAAAATGGATGGATGGATATGTCTTTCTAAATGACAAAGTCCTTGCTCTTTTACCTTTGGGTCAGACATGGAGCTTCATTGAATGCTCCCTGTGAACTGACTGTGACTGCCATCACTGAAAGTTTAATTCCTTACTATTTATACTAAAGGATCTAAATTTCACAAAAACACTTGTTTCCTTCCTTGTCTTGCCAAGACATAAACATACATGTGCATTTTTTAAAATCAGGATATCTTGTATTTTCTGATGAGTTTACCACACCTATACTGACATACAACATTTCAGCCTTGCTTCAAAGCTGTCTGCCTACCTAAAGTACATCACAGTCTTATCAACATTCACAGTACATTTTCTCTGTGTCCTGTAGTTTAGAAATATATCAAGAAATGTTACAACTTGTTGATCAGTTGTCTCATCGTCAGGATTCATTATTATTACGTATAGTAGGGTCGGTATCATAAAGAATGCATCCCTGCAATATACAGAAATTGCTGATGGTTGCATACAAAAGAGAAAAGCTGTGGCTACCCAAAATTAAGACACAGTGAAAAAATAACTACCTTAACAAATTCTGTCCACACTAAGCCACTGAGACTGAGTCTGATATACCATTAAATGCAGCTATCTGCTTTAGCTGACTGATTGTGATTTCACTTTGTTGTAGTATATGCTTTGTGTCAAATCTTGGCCCATCAAGAAACTCAGAGAAAGTACCTTCTGCATTCCTCTCCACCTCCTCTGCTTTGCTTTTTCCATCTCTTCCTCCACATCCTCCTCAGCCCATGTCCAGTGCACACTGTGGCTCTCAAAAGCCTTGCTGTTTTTTTCATACCATAGCCTAAAAACATCTCAGAGCCACAGTGAATGGACAGCTCTCAAAAACTCATGACACTGCTGAACTATTGATCATCAGCTGATTGCCCAGTTAGCACGATGTCTTTTAGCTTAAAGCATTTAGCTAAATTTTTGTTTAAATCGCTTAATCTCCCTTCTCCACGTTTAGCGTGTTCCTGCACTGCCTCTGTTTTAATAGTCAGGCATGAACCTCTAGAGAGCACAAGAAAGAACATGCGTTGGTTTGCAAACTTAAGAGCATCCGCCTCCTGTTCTTCCATTGGTCACATCTGCACTATCCTAGATCACTCATTGGCATTTGATAATCATCTGATGAGTGCCACCTACACACTTCACATAACATAGTACCCTTTAAAAAAAATGATATATATATATATATATATATATATATATATAGCCAGGTATCAGGGATCCATCTTACATTTCTTGGATTTTGTGTGTGTGTGTGTTGTGTCCAACAGCAGCTTCACAAAGGAACGGGCTAATAAAAGTGCCTTTCAGCATTGTTCTAACTGAAAACACCTCACTGACACATGAAATTACCAACCAACACAGCACACATGCATGCATTTTAATATGATATTGCAGTGTAGCATCTCGTTTCCTCATTTCTTTCTGCTGTCTGACTATTTTAGTACTGTTATTTGATATTCACAAAATGCATTACTCTGCTATGCAACCTCACTCGCCCGCAGGGGAAGCTACACTTGCTGGTTTCTCCAGAGAGAGAAGGAATTTCAGATTATCTCTTCAGCTCCAAAGCCGTCCATTCCTTCGGGCAACAACTCTGCTTATCAGAACACGTGTTTGCCATGCAAATAGCATTTTTCACATTTTTTTTATTAATTTCTTATTGTCATTTTTATTTATTTTTTTATTTATTTGGTTTGGGTTTTTTTTTTTGTTCTCCCCAAGCATTTTGTCTTAGAGAAAGAGTAGTTTAGTTTGGAATGAGAAAAAAAAGGTAAATTCACCTTTTGGCTGTTTACTGGTTGAGTTATGATTACAGGTCAAAAGGTTGTGTTTTCCATTTGGGGGCTTTTTGTTGTAGATGTGGGTCAGGCTCTGTATAACTGAAAGAAGTGAATGAATGTGTGCAGCTTGGGAATAAAACTAGCACTAGTAGTAGGGTGTCAACTATGCTGTTTTATCATACTTTACAAGGTTATTGATTTCTGTACATATGTCTGATATTGGGTATATTATCAGTAAGTGTCAGTTTTGTTTGTTTTTCAGTAAAAGAATAATGGTCCTTTGGGAGAGTCTTAGGCCATTTTTACAGTTACAGTCCTACACGTACACAGTGCGACTTTCTCTAAACTCCTCCTTGAATTGCATCATTAAACACACACGTGTGCACAAAGACATGTACGTGGCATACATTTTAAGTATTTATAGATGAATTCTTTCTCTCAGCTTGCATTTCTCTGTTAGAGATGTGCACAATAAGCTTAAGTTCTGTTCTTCTGTTTGACTGATCTTTGAAGGAGTGGAAGCACCATCCACCTCCCTGGAGCAGGTCTGGAGGCTGGTGGGCACCTTCCCGTTGCAACGCACATACTAAAAGCAAATGGATACTCACCTCTGTCAATCCACATGGAATTGTGGATTGACAGAGGTGAGTCTGAAATCAATAAGATCATGCAATACCGGGGTTGCCCAGGCCACAAAGATACAGTAGTTAAAACTGAGAGTCACTGTTGAAAGGTGTTTCCTATTCTCAGTCTACCAGCTATGGAACAGCAGGTAATAGAAATTCATCTGGTAGCATTAAATAAAAAGGTTTTAAACATTTGCCTTTATTTTTAGATGTTTGATTTTTTTAGCCCTCAAGATCTAGTTGAAAAACTCTAGCTTGGCAGAGAAGAAACTTTTATTACTAAAGAGAGAAGAAGGAAGAGGTGGAAGAGAGTGCTTAATTAACAGACTCGTTCCTGATCCACTTGCAACAACTTTGTTCCTCCTTTATGGAGAAAAGTCTTGCTCTGTGTGTGTAGTGACAAAACAGAGCAAGACTGGTTTGATGCCATATATATTATACTAAGAAAAGTAAAAAAGAGTCTAAATACCTCAGAAAAGAGTTAATGATGCAAATTACTATCAAAAGCTTCTCATATTTTTGATAAGTGGCTTTTCTAAGCAGCTAAAAAGCCAGGTTCAGTCATTCTGTGATCTAGCCCTGATACCCCAAACAAACCACCCTCAAAAAGATGGACACATGAAAAAAAGTTGAAACTCACAGGAGTAGCACAGATATATTTAGCATACAGAAGGTGATGAAAATCATTTTCAAAAGCATGATAAAAAAGCTGATATTTCAATTATGATTTAGTGAGTGACTTAAGTCTGATTCTTATTATGATCTCAGAGCTTTCTGGTAAAGGTGGACTGCAGTATTTCTGCACCCTGAGCTGTAAATATAAATGAAGTCCTGCCCTTTTTGGCAAGGACAATAAACTGGAACTATCCATCCATCCATCCATCCATATTATGTGTGATATATGCCCCTAAATGCACTTGCAGTCATATTTAAACCTTCAAATCAAATTTCCTGTGTTTTACAAGCATTACTACCACCAGTTGTGTGCTGAGTCTGTGCAACACTCAAAACAACTCCAACACCCTGCCTGTACATCGTCCATGTAAACATATACTGTAACGAGCGGCCAAACTCCTGTTGTAAAGTGGCAGATAATGAGTGAAAATACACCCACACCATTACATGACAGTTATATCTACATGTTGTCTTTATTGAGAAAATCAAATGTCAGCCACTACATATAACTAGTCAGGAAAATGTCTTTCTTATTCTAACAGAATTGTTCTGAAGAAGACCTTCAGTAGAGATGCCCGCCGCGTATCTCTGCTCTCTCCTCCTTTGTCTCTTTCTTCTATAGTCTGACCATGATTATAGTGCCATACAGCACTCAGTTGTAAACGTGACTTGGATGCTGACCATTCCCATATTCAGCATGCTGCGTATATCAGCGACTCATCTCGAAGACACAGGCTCCAAGGTCGATCAATGTGAGACATGCCGTTAGATTTCTCTCTCGCCCCCTTTTGCTGAACTCTCAGATATCATTGCTGTAACTCCTTTTTGGTTTTCTGTGTAGATGCCATTTCCTTTGATCTTGTTTTTGTGGAGAACATAAAGGTGGATTTGGTAGTCTACATGCTGCCTGTATCAATCATATTACACCAAAACGTCTGGGTGCAATCTTCTATTTAAAAAAACAAAACAATATTCTGCTACTGTGGGGTATCTCATCTGATACCTAAACTACAAAATTCTTTCTATCTAGTAATTATCAGAGAAACTATAGACTATGACTTTCACATTTAAATGCTCCAATAATGTAGTCACCTAGATGTCCTTCAGTCGTGCTTGTTGCCTTGCCTCTAAATAGGTGGATGTTTGCCAGCCCTCCAAAATGGTATGAAGAACAGTTAGGTTGCCATAAGGAGAGGCTGTAGAGCAGAAGGCACCTTGAGCACAAAGCTATAAGTCACTGAGGTATTAGGCACTTGAAAAGAGTCGAGTTAAGAGGACTAAACAAAAGGACTGGAAACAAGCCAGGGTTAACACCTTTACATTGTGAGTTTCTGCCTACAGAATTTCAAATTATTCATTCTCACACATTAAGCGGAGGAGGAAAGGAGAGAAGAGGGGAAGAAAGAAAACTTTAACATGTAAAATTCAAATACACAGGCTCTTACTTAAACCAAGACCCTGTGAGGCTTTATGTGATTTGTGTCATGGCTAATGCCATCATTTTGCAGGAGCAAGATGTTGCACTTGCACTTGTGTTAACATGCTAACAATTTGCTATTAAACACTTAAGAAATACCACTTTGTAGCATAACTGATAACAAAAGAGTGGTAATAACACAGGAAAAGTCAGGGGATCTCAGAAATCACACGGATACATTTCTGGGCGCCCCAGATGTCTGTCTGAACCAATAAATAAACTGGCTTACCAACACCTGACAACCAAAAGGCTATTCCTAGAACAAGTACACTAATGTGGCTAAAACTCTGCTCTTCACTATGTAAAATGTGTAATATCTGGAGCAGTTAATTGCTACATATTAGCCATCCATTTATCAAAGCTGACCTAAAATACTGTATGTTAATAGTACCAGCGCAGCAAAAGAACCACTACATAGAACAGATGTGAGAGTTGGTCTTGGAGCCCTGCAACTAAAGGAAAATTAATTACCAAGGGTCTGAGTCAATCAGCCATGGATTTTCAATTACTCTTCGAATGGTGGCAATGAAGCAGCTTTAGCTGTGAAATATGCTTTTGAGATGTCTGAAAAAAACAGGAACTGGTCTGGGGATTCATTTCATTTTCAAAGACCTGCCTCCAACACAGGTAGAATTCTTCATTGAGGGCATCTGATAGCATCTGGCTTCTGCAGCATAGGGTCACTTCATTGAGCAGCAAGAGAGAGAGAGAAAGAGAGAGAGAGAGAGAGAGAGAGAGAGAGAGCGAGAGAGAGAGAGAGAGAGCGAAGTGGCCAAGATCTTGCTATAGGGGGAATACAAAGGCTGTCCAGCTATACAGAAAACTCTCTCCCTCTCTTTCATGGCATTCCTCTCTCTATCTTACCTTTGCTCGCTTCTTTACTCTCTCTGACTTTTCAATTTACAGAGACCTGCAGGGGCCAAAAGGCTGGCTCAAAGAGGACTGTCAAGTTTTAAAATTCCATCTCCTGAGTTGCAAGAGAGAGAGAGAGAGAGAGAGAGGCCAAGGTGTGAGGTGGGCTTGCAGTGGAACATTCAATAACATGAAATACCCTTGAATATGATGACACCAAAGACAGAATAATGCAGCATTACAAGTGTGTCTAATGAGATACTGTTAAATGAGTGGTGTGATGTTGGAACAGTCAAGGTGAGTTTTAAATGTTGCATATTTAACACCTGCTTTTCTGCAGACCATGTAGAGGTTCATCTCTCTACACATATATGTTTACACATGGCAAGATGGTAAAATATTATTTATGCAAACTAAGTTCTAATACAGCTCAGCACAAAGCTTTTCTGGGGGGAAATAAACTGTATTTATGTAATTCTGATGGCATTGTGACTGTGGAAAATGAGGCCTTAGTAATTTTCACAAAAATACTGGTCACTGTGTTGGATCATCTGTGTTCTCTATTATAAATATGTTCCACATAATCCCCATTCATAGACAAAGGAGACCCAGCTAAACGCTGATGAAGAGAACTTTACCCCCATAATCTGCAATATCCGTCTAGGAAAGCAGAGGCGTGTGTTCAAGGGTTCACTGCTTACCCCATAATTATACCAATTAAGCTGATTACTCTCACTGTGTTCTGCCAGTGGGGGAAAAGGAAGTAATGCCACAACAGAGCCTGAAATCAAAGTTTACCTCTGCAGGATAAACACCCAGCCCAAATGAAATTTCTATTCCAGCCCCACGCAGACTCACTCTGTCACACTCACTTCCTGTCAGATCAATGAGAGCAAGTTGGAGACTTTAAGGAGGATCTGGTTCATGTGTATGATGGGGGAAACTGGGAGTTGTTCAGAAAACAAATCAATGGACAAAATAAATATTTCACACTTACCAGTGAGCCATTGTTTCTTTTGATTGCCTCTATGAATTCTCTTGCTCAAATTGTCTATGATTAGCCTCACACATGTCTTCATCCTGAAAAACTCCCTCTGGACTGAACTGGCTGAGAGGAGGCGAGACGGGTCATAAAACCCATAAGGCCCGTTTGGGCGGTCAGTTTACCATGTAAAGTTTGCATTAGGTATTCTCAGTATCTTTAGGCCTCATCAAAGGCTCGTCTCTGTGTGTGATGTTTGCAGTGTGCCCTGATGAGATGATGGAAAATGTCAAGATTATTATTATTATTATTATTATCAGCCAAGTAGCAAGCTAGATAATGTGTGGAAGGCTCTGGCTTTTCTAAAGTGTGCGTGCATGCGCGCACGTGTGTGTGCACGTGAGTGTGCGTGTGTACGGAAAAAAGAAGAAAGCAACAGTGTGGTTACTTTCAATTATGTCCTTTTTCATATTTAATGTTGTTTATTGGAGGTAAAGGTCAGTGATGGTGTGTTATGAGCATTTCCTAACGCTGGGAGAGGAAGCTGGCATCCTGCTGGGTAGTGTGTGCTGGCTCTTTAAAAATGCACAGCGCTACGCCACAGGGAGCGGTGACCCCCTTGGCGTTAACCTATTGAGTGGTAAATATCAGGTAACACAGCCAGTGAAATTCCACATCTCACATCTTCCCTTGCAACCTTTTATAGTGTTCCTTGGGAATAAATACAAGTGTGTTATTTGATGAAAGAAATCCATTTTGTATTATTGAAAAACTGGTGCATTGTATTGATTTCGCTTCTATATGCGTGCAAGATCTAACCCTTGAAGTGCTATATATATATATATATATATATATATATATATATATATATATATATATATATACACACACACAGTAAATTTATTCTTCCCTCAAAATAACTCAATATACAACCATTAATGTCTAAACCAGCGGCAACAAAAGTGAGTACACCCCTTAGTGAAAGTTCCTGAAGTGTCAATATGTCAATATTTTGTGTGGCCACCATTATTTTCCAGAACTGCCTTAACTCTCCTGGGCATGGAGTTTACCAGAGCTTCACAGGTTGCCACTGGAAAGCTTTTCCACTCCTCCATGACGACATCATGGAGCTGGTGGATATTCGAGACTTTGCGCTCCTCCACCTTCCGCTTGAGGATGCCCCAAAGATGTTCTATTGGGTTTAGATCTGGAGCCATGCTTGGCCACCTTTACCCTCAGCCTCTTCAATAAAGCAGTGGTTGTCTTAGAGGTGTGTTTGGGGTCATTATCATGCTGGAACACTGCCCTGCGACCCAGTTTCCGGAGGGAGGGGATCATGCTCTGCTTCATTATTTCACAGTACATATTGGAGTTCATGTGTCCCTCAGTGAAATGTAACTCCCCATCACCTGCTGCACTCATGCAGCCCCAGACCATGGCATTCCCACCACCATGCTTGACTGTAGGCATGACACACTTATCTTTGTACTCCTCACCTGATCGCCACCACAAATGCTTGAGACCATCTGAACCAAACAAATGAATCTTGGTCTTCATCAGACCATGTCTTCAGCAAACTGTTTGCAGGCTTTCTTGTGTACAGACTTCAGAAGAGGCTTCCTTCTGGGGTGACAGCCATGCAGCCCAGTTTGATGTAGTGTGCAGCGTATGGTCTGAGCACTGACAGGCTGAGCCCCCACCTCTTCAATCTCTGCAGCAATGCTGACAGCACTCCTGCGTCTATCTTTCAGAGACAGTATTTGGATGTGATGCTGAGCACGTGCACTCAGCTTCTTTGGATGACCAACGCGAGGTCTGTTCTGAGTGGACCCTGCTCTTTTAAAAAGCTGGATGATCTTGGCCACTGTGCTGCAGCTCAGTTTCAGGGTGTTGGCAATCTTCTTGTAGCCCTGGCCATCTTCATGTAGCGCAACAATTCGTCTTTTAAGATCCTCAGAGAGTTCTTTGCCATGAGGTGCCATGTTGGAACTTTCAGTGACCGGTATGAGAGAGTGTGAGAGCTGTACTACAAAACTGAACAGACCTGCTCCCTATGCACACCTGAGACCTAGTAACACTAACGAGTCACATGACATTTTGGAGGGGAAATGACAAGCAGTGCTCAATTTGGTCATTTACGGGTGTAGTCTCTTGGGGGTGTGCTCACTTTTGTTGCCGCTGGTTTAGACATTAATGGCTGTATATTGAGTTATTTTGAGGGAAGAATAAATTTACACTGTTATATAAGCTGCACACAGACTACTTTTCATTGTGTCAAAGTGTCATTTTGTCAGTCCCATGAAAAGATATACCTAAATATCTGCAGAAATGTGAGGGGTGTACTCACTTTTGTGATACACTGTGTATATATATATATATATATATATATATATATATATATATATATATATATATATATATATATATATATATATATATATATATATATATATATATATATATATATATATATATATATATATATATATATATATATACATGATAAATAGAACATGTGAAGGAATATTATAAACATGCTGATTAGCACTATGTACTCTTAACAATCAATTTGCTGCACTACAGTTGGTATATATATATATATATATATATATATATATATATATATATATATATATATATATATATATATATCATAATGCTAATCCAGTAGAGTTCATTGTGGTGAAGTACCGTACCCACAACAGAAAGTGGTTTAAAAGTCCAAGTGCTAAGGGGAGTTTGACACTGTATCATCATTTAGGACTTTGAATAATTACTCAGTTTTTTACTGTTATCACATTCTAGTTCAGCTGTACTTCATGCTTGATTCCATATAACTGAAGGCTTAAAATGCTATCATCAGTGCAAAACTATTAGAACTGATGTTGCAGGAAGCACCACAGGACACCTTTGAACTGAAAATAAAGTATGACCTCCTTAACTGCAGGAGACATTTAATGTTGGATCAGGCTGACTGAATTTGAAGCGTCCTGTGGGGGAAAAAAAACCAAAATAAAATAAAACTAATTAAATAGCATATGAAACTAATCATTCACAATTGGTTATGAGTCTTATATTGTCTTCAGGCTCAAGATGTATTTATGTTTTTGGCTAAATCTGAAAAATGAATAAACAGATGCAGATAGTTATTCATACATGAATATAGCAATGACCTTCAGCGTCACTGGGCCAAACAGCAGCTGCCAATCTCCATGTCTCCAGTTCTAAGTCACTTTATATATATAAAAAAAAAAGACAGCAGTAGCTAAAAAACAGCAGCCAAGAGAAGACAGTATGACAAGAAACAGTTCTGATGCATTTGGATGTAGGAATGCTCAGAGCACCACATCAAACACAAACTCGCTTTTAATACCACAGGGGTATTTATAAATTTAAAGGGTGGTACAAGCTGAGAATGCATCTACCTAGACAGTGTGTCTGTGAGTGTGTGTATATACGTTGTTGTTCAAGGAGACCCAACCATATGGACATTTTGAGCTCAGTGTTTAAGAACATTCTGCCCCACTTTCCCATTTTTCTTCCTCCAACCTGTGGAGTTCAGCAGTCGTCAGACACACAAATGTATAACAGAGCATGTGTGTGCTGGTTTTGTGCTTGCATAATTATATGGAAGTAAATGTATGAGAAGTACAGCATACAAACATAGTACACATGTTTTTGTTTATGCAGGGAATTGTCTATACTCCTGCATGTTTTTTTTTTGGTGTACATATATCCATATGTAAGTTTATCGTAGGTGCACACATGCAAGCGTGAAAGAGACAGGTTCAAAGACAGACAAACTCCACTCTGTACTAATGAGCTGGCTGTGCTGCTCTCCCTGCTTTGTCTCCTAGGCCCTCCTGCTTGCAAACCACTAAAAGGTTTGAATTAAAATTTTAAACAGTGCACTGTGCAGTGCTGCCAGCATCTCAGGATATTTATATATAAAACACACTTCACATACCCCAAAGCAAAGGGAGTTATAGAGCTTGTAGAAAACCCTAGCTGTGTTCTTGCAGCTGTTTAGACAGCTCATCTTCTAACAGGTTAACGTATTCCAGAATCAGATGTCCAATACTGCAATGTCTGCACTTCGTTTAAACAAAAAAGAAAAGAAAAAAGACTTAAACCAACTGTAGTGCAGCAAATTGATTGTTAAGAGTACATAATGCTAATCAGCATGTTTATAACATTCCTTCACATGTTCTATTTATTATGAGATGAGATAATTATGTGTTTTGAGCAGCTGCTGTGCTTCAAATAACCTAAAACATTCTGTATAGAGGGTATAAAAAAAACCCATACTGGTAGATGTGTTACATTTTCAGTCCTGTATGCATGCTGTGGAGGACAGAATCATAAGGAAATTGCCTGCTGCAAAACAATATAATAGTATCAGGTAGAAACCATAAAGAAAACCCTAAAGGTTGCCATTTTAAAATGTCTGTCTTCATATTACACAAAGAAACTGCCCTGTCATTTTCAGCATGCACATCATGCTACCAATTTGCATGTGAATGTGATGCTGTGGCTACAAAACAAAGATAAATCTTTTGACAAATGGGACACTTAAACACACCATAATGCAGCAGAGAGCATGTTATGACTATTCATGAGTAGTGAGTAGTTTCCTTGCCATGTTTGTCTGCATCCTGAAATGGTGCAAGCCCATATTTCTGCCAGCATAATTGGAATATGAGAGTTCTTCGTGCCAAACGCTTTACCACATCTTTGCCAATTACAGCAATTCCTGCTTTTTGTGCCCAAGGGTTTCTGAGGCCCTTTGAAAAGGAAAACCCCTTTTGTTACAGGAAAGATCAAGATTTGGGGGGGGGGGAGAAAATTAGATAGAGGAAGTGGGGGATATGGAGTGGCATTAGGGAAACATGTGCAAGCCAGTCTACATGCAAACTGCACATGCACATATCTGCTCCTGCATCTGTGTAAGTAGGGGCTAGTTTATTTATTCATCTGAACAATTGTTTGTCTGCCTGAATCTAAGCCTGAGTGCCACAGCTGTTCAAAGAGGACACCAACTGGCAGTGGGATTCGAGAGAAATTGTTAGCCTCAAGAGAAATGCATCTTCATTATCACCAAACCAAAGTTATTCACTGACCACAATTCAGACAAATGAGGTAGAATGGAATTTATACAGAATCATTTAAGATGGCAAAAAAAAAAAAGCTTGGATGAAAAATACTCAAAGATATGAATGACCTGTGTAAGTTTTATATGTAAATATAGCCAGAAAACAGTGTTAACATAATTTTGTTTGGCGTTTGTCTTTGGAAACTGAATTAAATTGGCCTGAAGCTAGAAAGGTGTTATCATTTATCATGACTTATCATACTGGAGTCCATTTGTAGCTGCAGGTGAAAAAGAGAGGTATTCAATGACTGCACCAGTGGGGAATAAAAATAGCATTGAGCTCAGTATCAGTCTCAAGGAGGCTTAACGCTTCCGCATTCTGATGCCCCGATAAAAAGAAAGAGGATCGTGTGGGAGGAAAGAACGACAGAATAAAGTGACAAAAAGGGAAAAAGAATTTAATCAAGTAAGGAGGTGGAGAGAATCTTTAAGCCTCTCTGCCTGGATCTGGTGTTTGTCACACAAAACACTTTGATCAGTTTTCAGATGGATGCAATCTGATGTGCTGAGCAATATAGTGGTTTTAGTGTAGCTAGTATTATAAATGTTAATGCAACCACCACATGCACAGCTGTTTATTGTGCAGTAGTTTTCAGTACATGTTGCTTTCTTCAAAAAATAAATGCAGGAAAATATAAATGTCGCAAGTGAAACCAATTTCTCTGTCATAATTTCAGAATGTGATGCTCATTATCTAGTTAGATAGTGTGTCTGTGCTAATATGTGCTGTGTGTCTAGGGTTGGAATTATCCTTATGGCCACTCTACTGTAAAATAAGATTATATCATCACTGTATAAAAATACTGTACATCAGGGATGGGTGAGAGAGAGGAAGACAAAGGGGAGCAATAGAGGATGGAAAGCACTCTGTAATAAGAGTCTTTCCCTCTTTCCATTTCTGCTCCCTTATCCACTAACTTCTCTTTATTTTTTCTCTCTCCTTTTTGTTTCTCTCTCTCTCCTTCTGTCTCTCTCTCTGAATGGGAGTTGATGCTTCAGATATTAGTGAGCTGTGTCAGACATTTAAACTGCCCTTTATCGATCCTCTAAGCTTCACTCTTTCCAAGCAGCCGTTATGGTTTTAATGGCTTGTAATGGAGCTGGGTTTTCTTTGATGTTCAATTGCTCAGCTAGTCCGCCCTTGTTTTTGATATAGTTTCAAAAGATCTTCCTAATGCCAGCCTTAGAGAAGCCCATTTCCGAGATAAATTTTTGGGTTCCATGATTCTAAACTGTCCTCATATTAGGGGAAAAAATCGAAAGGAGATGAAGGTGAATGGGGTAACAGCAGTCTTTTGGGGGGCTTATAAAGGCTTTCTGGCTGTAATGCAATGTAAAAATATGGTCATGAATGATTCTACAGCATACATCGGTAATGACTTTAAAAAAACAAGAATTGGGGGTATGAGTTTGAATTTATTTTGGATTTTCTCCAATCCACACAGGATCAGAAGTATAGATACCAACTCAAATATATACTTAAACCCCCACAAATATTTGGTCAAATGTCCCTTAGCAAGTTACGCCTCGATCAGACACTCTTGGTAGCCATTAACAAGCTTCTGGCATCATTCTGGCTGGATATTTGACCACTCTTCTTGGCCAAGTTCATATAAATTGGTTGGTTTCCTGGGATGGACCCAGCTTTTTGGGAAAGCCATTCCAGAAGCTTAATGGAGTCATTTCAAAACAACTGCAGATTCCAAGATCATCAGTTCACATGCACATACAATAAGTCTAACAACTGTTCACAATGGAGCCAGTTTTACATTGCCATGGACTGAGAGGGTGCAGACCAAGAAAGAAGTCCCTGCTCCAAATTCAAAAACTTCAGTATCAACTGAAATTTTCAGCCAAAAGTCTTCTGGAGAAACGTTTTATGCTCAGACGAGACAAAGATTGAGCTATTTGGCCACAATGACAAAAGGTATGGCTGGAGGAGCAAAGGTGAGGCTTTCCAACCTAAAAACACTGTACCAGCTGTCAAGCGTGGTGGTAGCGTCATGCTCTGTGGCTGTTTCGCTGTCAATGTAGATTGCACATTTGGACTTCCTCCAAATTCTTCAACTTCAAACTGGGACACAATTGAGTGTTCCAACAGTACAATAATCCCAAACATCAATCAGAAATGGTTTTGGAATGGATGACGCAGGCTAACATTAAGCTGCTGAAATGGTCTTCCCAAAGCCCCGACCTTAACCCTACTGAAAATCTGTGGACTACACTTTAATCTGGGTCTGTGCCAAAAAAATTAATCAATTTAAATGAACTCTACCAATTGTGCCAAGAAGAGTGGTATAAAGCTAGAATTATGCCAGAAGCTTGCTGATGGCTACCAAAAGCGTCTGGTTGAGGTGTAACTTGCTAAGGGACATTTAACTAAATATTAGTAAGGGTTTTTGCATATATTTGAGCATGTATGTATATGTCTGACCTTGTTTTGATTAGACAAACTCTAAAATAGATTCAAACTTGTTCACCCAGTTCTTGTTTTTTGAAGTAATTAAAAATGTATGCTGAACAGTTATTCCACCCTGGGAAAAAGAATCATTCAAATAAATCATTAAAAGCCCCAAATTACCATGACTAGTGGCTGTAACCTTTTGACCAAATACAAATAAATACAAAAGAAATGAAAATAAATAAAATGCTGCAGTTCTTTTCAGACATCAGTAATTCTTAATAAAGCAAATGCAATTTGACAATAAAATAATGTTTACACTGGGACTATTTGTCCTTCTTCAGCATCTCTCAAGTTCAAACATTTTGCAAAAGTAATAAATGATCCCAAAATGTTTTTAAAGATATACTGAAAACATTCAACTGATTTTAGCCTCACCTCAACCATGTTCAATTTGTGTGTGTGTTACCTAATGTCTGTTTTTCTTCTTAGTTCTCTTTTGTTCCACACTGTGCCTCAAAATAATTTCTCTTTCAGGCTCCTTCATGTGGTGCCTGTCTAAAAGTAACTATATTGTAGCCTGAGTCAAACAGCAAAGTAGCTTGATTAAAAAAAAAAAGATATATTTTGTACTACAAAATCAAACCCAAGTCAACTTCTACACTCGTCTGCGCTCAACTCATTACAGTCAATTAATTTTAGATAAAGATTAATAACAAATTAAATTTATCATAGGATTTTCTTGTTCAAAGCTTTATTTTCATCTAGAAGTGAAAGTCGTATACACCCAGCTCTTCAAAGTGCTATGAAGTCTATGACCTAAATAAGAAATATCAAAGCCTGGAAACCCCAAAAGAGAAAAGTGAGAAATGGGAAAAGAAGAACTAGGATTGGGGGCACACAAAAAAAAAAAAAGTGGGTGGGTGTGTATGTTAAAGTCCCTGTGCGAAACATCAAAAAAAAGCACAAACTATTAATGTGTCTACTTTGTTTATTGGTGCTGGTGCCTGGCAGGCCCCACACCATCATTAGTGCTACGAATGTGACACACTGATTTTCTTTTTACTCGCCCTCCGTCAGAAAACTACTGGGAGAATGATAGTACTCGAATGCCAGGGTGGAATTCAGCATGTACTCATTGTGTATTCCTTTTGAATGTGTCTCACAGACCTTGGTGTTGAAGAGATGCATCGGTGGTAAAAAGCAAGAAGAACTGTTTCCAGTTGTTGTTTCCCCTTCCTCGGGAAGAAAAGAAACAGCAAGAGTTTCTGTCAAAGCTCTTGTTCTTTTTGAGTGCCTCTGAACAAGCATGTTTATTCAATATGTGACACCAACGGTTGCAACACGTTAACGCTGTATTCAACAAATGTTGCTAATTAGCTAATGACTGTGTTTCCTGTCAAATCGTGTGCATTCGACACTGTGAATAGGTACAGCAGTGTGTATGTGAGCTCTGCTTTGCACTACATGCTGGCACTTTCTTCAACAGCACACGGCATTCATGACCAAACGTGTCTGATTAATGTACAGTAAAGCATATAATTAATATTTGCTGCTGTCTCTTTCTGTATCTTTTTTTTTTTTTTTTGCCTCTGATGATAAAAGACAGAAACTGTGCCGCGCTCAATGAAAAAACACTGAAGGAGTCTCCCTATTTTTACATACACTCACCAGCCACTTCATTACAACAGCTCAACTGCTTGCGAACACAAATATCTAATCAACCAATCGCATGGCTGCAGTGACTTTAAACATCGCATGGTTGTTGGTGCCAGATGGGCTGGTCTGAGTGTTTCACTAGACTGCTGATCCACTGGGATTGTCCCACACAACCATCTCTAGGATTTACAGAGAATGGTCTGAAAAAGAGAAAATATACAGCGAGCAGCAGTTCTCTGGGAGAAAATGCATTGTTGATGACAGAGGTTGGAGGAGAACGGCCAGATGGCTTAAAGTAAGTAAGTAAGTAAATTTTATTTATTTAGCGCTTTTCACGGACAGTAGTCACAAAGCGCTGTACATGCAAAAACAAAACTTACAGCTGATAAGACAACAAAAGTGGCACAAATAACTACTCATTACAAACAAGGTTTGCAGAAGAGCATCTCACACAACTTGTTGAACCTTGAAACAGATGGGCTACAGGAGCAGAAGACCACAGTGGGTGCCACTTCTACAGTAGAAAACTAAAAAAATGTTGCCTGGTCTGATGAGTCTTGATTTGGATAACAAGACCAGAATTTGATGTAAAAGAAAAAAACAGGAAAGCAGTGGATCCATCCTATCTTGTATCAATGGTTCAGGCTGCTGGTGGTGGTGGTGTAATGATGTGGGGGATTTTTTATTGGCACACTTTGGGCCACTTTGTACTAAGTGAGCAATGTTTCAGCACCACAGACTACCTGAAGATTGCTGCTCACCATACCTTTATGACCACAGTGTATCCATCCTCTGATGGCTGCTTCCAGCACAATAACTTACCAAGTCACAAAGCTCAAATCATCTCAGACTGGTCGCATGAACATAAAAATGAGTTCACTGTACTCAAATGGCCTCCACAGTCTCACAACTCTGAATCCAATAGAGTGCCTTTGGGATGTGGCGGAACGGGATATTTGCATCATGGATGTGTAGGCAACAAATCTGCAGCAACTGTGTGATGCTGTCATGTCAATATGGAGCAAAATCTCAGTGGATTGTTTCCAGCAACTTGCTGAACTTATTCCAAGAAGAATTCAGGCAGTTCTGAAAGCAAAAGGGGGTCAAACCCAATACTAGCAAGGTGTACCTAATAAAGTGGCTGTTGAGTATATGGCTGTTTTGTTTTAGAATTGGTGTTACTTTAAATGTCAACATTTCACATGTTTAACTCCATCAGCAGTCTGTCCTATAAATCTGGACTGTAGTTTGCAACTCATGACAAAAGCTGTTGACTCATCCTCCCACTCATTTTCCAAATGTTACCTCCACATATAGACCTGTGCATTACATAACAGAAGTCTCTGTCCATTCAGAGGTAACAGTGATATCAAGTGCTTCTCCAGCCAATTTGGGTAATAACTTAAATCTAATCTTGGTTTAGACACCCCTTCCTACTTTCCCCTGGGTGTTTGTTCTGCTAAGCATTCTGTATTTTCTCCCCTATAGCCTTGTTCAAAGTCATATTTACAGAGTGAGGGCCCAAGATCAGGAATGATATGAATGATCAGACTATACCTTTATCATCCCTTGACTAAAACAACATACTCATAATGTGGGCAAAATATTAAACTGGACTTCACACAAATAATATGATGATCTGTTGTGATGCTCACACCAGTTCTGCCCTCGCACGCTGTGATTTTAGCCTAAACTCTGGAAGTGATGAAATATTGATACAATACACGGGAGGATTTGACGTAAGTAAGGCAGAATACTGCAGTGCTAGGCATGGCATGTTTTATTGAAGCACCGAGTGTAGCACTCAAGGAAAGTGAGCGAAAGAAAACTGGAAAGAAGGAGACACCGAAGAGACAGTGGAGGCTCAAAAGACAACAATGCTGTACTGATATAGAAAGTATGCTTCTTCTCTGTCCCCTAAATTGCCTGGTTTAATGAAGCGTTGCCAATCAATACAGCAAATACAGAAGAAAAATGAGCTTCATATACGGGTAAATATTAGCTCTATGTCCAGGTCTTGACCAAAATACCTTAAGAAAGCGCATCCACTTTTTCCTCCTCCAAAATATTGACTTCATTATTCAGTGTCCCTGAAAGATAAATGAATCAGAGGTTTGGTGCTAAAGTTCTGCTAGCTCTACATCAAGGCACAGGACACTAGGGAATAGCTAAACTAAAAACACCAGTAACAGAGAGGTTTGATTTCTTCTGTATTTCAAAAGTTTTCCTCTGTAATTATTTTATTTTGCATCTTTCAGTCAAATGTTACTGTTTTATGTCTTTTTCCTCACGTGTCACCAAAAGCTGTGCACTACAACATCTCTCCAAT
This sequence comes from Pterophyllum scalare, assembly GCA_024447675.2. Classification (NCBI taxonomy): domain Eukaryota; kingdom Metazoa; phylum Chordata; class Actinopteri; order Cichliformes; family Cichlidae; genus Pterophyllum; species Pterophyllum scalare. The sequence continues at coordinate 76,740 of JAMQGT020012096.1, read as the reverse complement.
TTATCAATTATGAAGGAATAAGACAGGGCTCTTTTGTCATCTCCTTCTCGGCCAAATTACAAGAGGCAAAATGATTGGAAAGCATAATTTTTCATTACACACTCAACGTGGCTGAAAATGAACAGTGGGGCCACTGATAGGCTTAATTGGTGAGCGAGAAGGGGCGAGCAACAGGAGGCAGGATGGGGCCGTGGCTATTTCCTGGCACTTAGTAAGCCATTTACAGGAAATAGGCACCACTGCTGTGGAGAAGAGAATTACCTCTGAACTTAAAAAGATGGGGGAAAAAGAAAGAGTGTATGGAGAGTGTGCAGCACGTTGACTGGCTACAGATACCTGTGCCAGCAACTAATGCTTTCTGGCGTTATATAATTTCATGGTGAGGCGAACACAAGGTTAATCACTCACCAATATGGCTGCCAAGAAGATGGCTTCAACATTCATTGTCTCACAGAAATAAAAACACAGCAATCAGCGGCATTTGTGGCTGATAGCAGCTCACAAACACAGCTGCGTCTTGCCCCGCTTCTTTGAATTTCAATTTTAGGCTATTAAAGTCTATGTCTGCCCCTGCCTGTCTATTCCTCCGTCATTCCCTCAATCTACTCCACGCCATCTGTCCACTGGCCCTGGTAGCGTTCTTGTCCACCATTTTAATTTGCTTGGGCAGTCATTTTAGCACATGTACAGTACCACGTTACAATATGCGACTGTAAATAAACGCCCAGCAAAGCCGCTTGGAGGAGGAGGTCAATAAACAGGCCTCTCCATCACAATACAGGAGTCTAAATCCCAGTGTGTGTTGACCACATCAGTTCTTTTGTAATGCACATGAAAAGCATAATAATATGCTGTTGGCAAAATGCTGATGGGATACATGTTGGATTACTAATTTTATAATTTACCTCCCTAAAAAAGTCTCTTCAAGTTAATTTCTCTAATTTAATACTTTTCTGTTCTTGAAAACTGAAAGGGAACGTTCCACCAGACCACAGATAACTAGACTTTGTACGAAAGTGGACAGAGCCTCAGTCTGTAAGGTGAGGTGCCTTAAAGGGGGTAATAGCAAAAAAAATATTTTGAGAAAATGACCCATTTTCTCGCTTGGTTTATGACCTCAGTAAACATTATCTTAATTAGTTTATCTCAACTGCCATTTTCAGCTCTTATTTAAAACAACATGCTTTTTCTTAAAATGATGGCCTCATTTAGCGTGAAATAAATCATGAAGCAGGGTGTGCTTTATGGCGTGGCCTTGTCTGCATTGACAGTAGGTTTGACAGTGTTTTGAGTCAAATATTTTGAACAATGAACGCAGCTGAGTTTGGAATGACTACAGAAAGTGACATTTATCTTCTTTAAGCACTGGTCTGCACCCTTTTCATCATGAGGTATTTCTGCAGACTGATATACTGGGAAGTTACTGGAACTTTTCTGCTGACAGAGCTCTCGGGATTTGAGGGAAAAGTCTGTGATAATTAAACTGTTGCACAGAATGCAGAAAACCATTTTTGAAGGGATCCATGGCTTCAGGTTTTGTATCTTTTCAGTGGATTAGCTATCGTATGGTGGAGAGAGGATAGCTTCCTGTACAAGTTTGTTTGTTCGCTTTTCTCCATCATTTCAATTCTGTTACTGCACCATCCCTCAACCCTGACTCTCCTACAGGAAGTCTACCACTTTTGGAGATGCTGTTTTACCTGTTCCCAGTAAGATAATAATGGCTACTGACTCTCTGGCTAACTCACTGACACCACCCTTCTAAATCTGCCCTGCATTAAGTGTGAGCATGTACATTCAAGTCTGTGCGAAGACTGTAATGAAAGGGTGTGCAGTCAGTTTATTTTTGTTGAGCCTTTTCAAGCTGACTTCATTAGGCATCAACACTGATTGAACGCTATTTTTATGGGTGTATGATTAAGCTTCTTCCAGGAGTAGTTGTTCTCTCAGCTATCGCCACTGTAGATAGTATCTGCCAGCTCCCTGTTTTGATGTGGAAATGATGAGCTTGTTAAGCCTGGCCCATAAAATCATGATGGAAAATTCTCTGTTTCCAACTCAAGTTTTGTAGATGGAGCACCAGGGCTTGGTAATAAGTATGCAGGGTGACAGAATTCACAGCTTTAAAAACAGATTCCCATCGGTGTGGCACATTAAAAGTTGGCGGGGGGCAGGATTCAAACCTTTCTCATTTCGTCGTTTCTCATCCCCTCTCCCATTCCTCTTTTGGGTTCCTTTTCTTAGACCCTTCATTTCAGTCACTCATTTTCATCCCCTTCTTCAAACAAGAGCAGTTTTTAGCCTGAAGCAATACTACCTCGTGAGTTCCACGTTGTCTCATAATAACTTAAGCATTCACTGCATACAAAAATTTCACTCACATACATACACATGAGCGGCATCTGCAAACAAACACACTGATTAGGAGCACACAGGCTTGTGTCTAAGTAACCAATGCAAGGACCAGCTAATGAAATAGAAAGCTACCACCTTACTCTGCATTTAGGGTCTTTAAGACCTAAATGTTGTTTAAATCCAAATACTGAGCAGATTTCCACCTCACACTTTAGCTGGTTGATGATTCATACTTTAATGAGGATGCAGCTTAGGCCTGCAACGGTAGCTCACATCTCAGAAAACAGTAACCTCAGTTTCTGATACTGTACCACACCTACAAATGAGAATGTACAACTCTCTATATAAACACTTATTTGCCTATATAGAAATGCACACACATTAGCTCTTTAATAAGCAACAGCAGGTAATTATGACTTAGCTCTTCAAAACACACCTGTTTCCTTGCACCTACATGCATGCTTTGGCTTTAGCTATTCACCTAAAGATTATTCCCCAGTCACTTGCTGCTATACGGTATTCAGACACAGTCACCGTGTGCATTTGGGATCAGGCTGACATGAATTTGTTGGTGTTGGTCTGTGTAATGACAGCGAAAAATGGCCTACTTGGTAAAGTGCCCTAGGGAACAAACTGTACCAAACTCAATGTTCTGCAGAGGATAAGACTGCATCTCACAGGTGTCACTGCCAAAAAAAACAAAAAGATAAAATAGATAAACAATTACACATACATGCAAACCTACAGACAAATACTTTGAAACACTTAAAATTCAACTATGACCTGAACCATCATTCTAGACTCGGATCATTACCACCAACAGGAAGCAAACACAGAGACAAAAAAAGAGAATTAGTCATCCCTTTATTCCCTAATCCTGCAGACCCTTTCACTCTTGAGTGACCCGAACAAGACACTGAGCAAAAAGGGACAGTGTAAAACAGCAGATTCACAGCGACCGCAAGCAGATGAAATATGCCACATAATGTGACATTCACTTTGAAACACAGCCTCTTGAATTACACTATCTCTTCCAAGCACAAGCTTCACTTCTTTCTTATCTGTGCTTGATAACCTTTGCAGCGTCTGCAGAAAATGAATTGTATTATTTGAAAGGATGCATTTCCCCTCTTTGGTAGAGCAAAAGTGTAAGCAATAACTCTGGGGGTTAAACGTTTGTCCAGTGCAACAATTAGTGGTGTTTAATGTCCACGCAGGTCAATCGCAACACTGCACTTAGTTAACGGCAGCAAATGTTATTTAGGAATCAAAAGAAAGCTGCGTGGAACGGTAAATTTTTAAGAGATCAGTCTGTCTCATGAAATGATAGCCTTCCCTCTACTCAAGTCTTAGTGTTTAGAGAAATCAAGCTCACATTTATCACAGCTGATTTTTGGTCTTGGTACCGTTGGTTCAAACCATTTTGACTCTGCCTCTGATTGTAAAATGGAGAGGGGATTTTAAGGATTACAGCACAGCCAATTAGACATTCACCCTGGCAAGGTTAATGAAGGATTAAGCCATGAGTTGGAACCCCTTTGAAATCCCAGGACCTTTCTGCCCACCAAAAAAGCTAAGGAATAAGAATTTCTAGAAACTAAGTAACATTTGAGCAGCAAAGTCAGGTTTCCTACAGTTACCAGAAAAAAAAAACTTACATGTAATAACATAAAGGGTACGTGCTGTACACAATCATACACACACCTGCATGATGACATATAGTACGACTCCTACCTGGACCAGATTCCAGCCTTCCAAGGACTCTGCAATGATGGAAGTTACAGAGGGGCAGACACCTCCAAAGATCATCAGGTGTTTGGGTCCATAACAAATGGCATCAAAGAAGGCCCTCAGCCCCTTGGCATTGTCACACTGCAGACACAGACAGAGGCAGTGTAAGCAACAGTAAGGTAGAAGGGAAAGAAGATGAAAACATGGAGGAAAGGGACATTTTAGTCATTGTTGTAAAAACAGTAATGGTGAAGGGCAAAAGGAAGTGATGTGTCAAGTGTAAAACAATGTAGCACACAGGCTGCAGGAGCGTTCTCCGCTCCAGATCAATGCTGCAGAATGCAGCCATTTTACATCACTATAGCAACAAGAGAAAAAGATTGTGTGAAAGAGAGAGAGAGAGAAATGAGCAGAGAGGGGGGGAAAAGAACAGTGTAGGTTTCAATTGATTGTTATATGAGCTGGCTAACTGGTTTTGCTGCGATTCTTTGATTTCCACAGTTTGTAATGATATTCCTATCAGCAGTAAACACTCCCAACCTCAATCTTCTATTATTGCTACTCAATTCAGAGATGGAGTGACTGACTGGCAGGTGGTGTGTGTATATGTCTGTATTAGTTTCCTCTGACACAGTCCATCTCATCCGGAGAGTCATTTGACCTTGTTAGCCATCAACCAGCAACTGAATGAGATTTTCCACTGAGCAAACACACAGCCTGCGCGCCACAAAGCAGATTGAAAAACTGAAAATCGAATGTGAAGGAACGAGATTCCTAACAGACATATGTTTTGATCTCTGAGCAACTTTATTAAGTGTATGGCAGGTGCCATAGCTTAAGTTTACATAATGTTTTCTTCTCTTGTCTCCCTCATTTCTTTTTTCTTTTTCCCTTTTTTGATAGGAAGATGATAATCTGGGACACCTCGAATCATTTGACAGGTCAAGCTGCAGTGGAGGACACAAACAACTTCCTTGTAAGTCACACCATGAACTACTAGAGCCACATGTGCTAAGATTGACTGTGACACTTTTTTTGCGTGTAAATGCCATTCGTTTTTTTTTTTTAAGTAGATGACGGTTTACATGTTTTCCCCTGTGCATCCCAGTAGAGAAAAATGCATGCTATAATGGTGACAAAAAATAAACTAGATTGCGACTATGCCTTGAGTGAAATGAGAGGGAGACGATGTGATTAGACAGCATGGGTATTCCTTATCCTGGTAATGCAGCTGAATGAAACAGCAGGCTATTAAAGAAAATACAGTATTCATTTCCCTGCATCTGGCCATAACAAGGTGGGTTGGGATTGAAGGATTGTGACTCTTAATTGGTTACCAAGCAACAAAATAAAAAGAAATGTGGGCAACTAAACTTGTCATTGTGAGCATAATAGGGCTTAGAGATACAGTGGCTTTAAGCTGATTTATTATGAAGAGTGACAATGTACTGTAGGTGGCAAATAATAATGTTCCTCAGTCTTTCTGCAGCAAATAAAACTGTCTTGCAACAACAGACAATCGACTTGCGTTCAAGTATGTGTGCACACATGCACATCAAAGTGCATTGGATAAGCCAAGCTCAGGGTCTTTCAGACCGCACTATCTAATCCATCGATTGTATATAAAAGATGGGCATAGCCACCCTGTTGTCACGCACCAGTTTGTGAACTCACATATTGAATCCTCAGTTTTAGCATTAAAACAGAAGTGAGGATATTTGAGGTGTGCTTAGCGAGGTGCATCTATGGCTTGCATGGGTGCATCACACAGACACAGACACTGATAATTGATGCTCAGTAACATCTTACTACATCACACAAATTGTGTGTTTGTTTGTCTGTTTGCCTGCAAACTCCCCCTAGGCCAGCAGGAGCTGAGCAACCAAACCTGGAACACAGATACATTTTAGGCCCCCGAAGGTTCCTATCTGCCTCAAATAACATGATGTAGTAGGGTTGCCAGCAACCACCAAGCAATGGACTAAAAATGACAGATTATAAGGTGCTATGGCCCATAGCTGATTTAGCATGTATACATCTATAACACCTTATAAAAGCATCCTATCATTTTAATTTCATGACAGTAACACCTATTTATATTGAATTATGCATGATATATTATAATGCCATCACGCTGCCAAGAAACCACCCAACAATGTGCTAAAATTATCCATTTTTAGCATATAAACGATATCTACCACCCTTTGTGTAATTTTTTTCTCAGCGTAATTAAGTGTATAAATTTGTGAACAACATGTATCAGTTGATGTAACTCAATTCTTTCTCTATTTAAAAAGTTCCTAGTAACCACAGTGGTGCCCCAGCTGATGAATCTAACTAGTAAATGAGAGGGAATGTGGACAAAGCATTGAAAAAGAAAGAGTATTTCTAAAAATTAGTTGACTTCCAGTATTTGTCAAATACTGAAAGCATCAGCATTGCAAGGTCCAGTTAAGTGAGGTGATACCCTGCAACAGAGCTGATCGGTTCAAATCATTCTTAAAACAACAAGGAACAAACGCACACCAAGTCTTTTTTTTACTTGCAGCAAGGAGGAAGCACCTCCTCTGAGCTCAGCTCCTGTATCAGGCTTTCACTGAACAAAGAGGAAGTGGTCTCCTGCGCGTCAGCTTCCTTGCAGTGGTTTTATTCCAGACTTTCACAGTAAAATCATGTGGGTTACATAAAACTCAGTTTACAACATGTAATAAACAGCATTCTTGGCTCTTTCCTTACCATATGTGGTAGTAAGCATACCGTGGAATGTGTATATGTTACATGGTATTCGTGACATACGTGAAAGTACGTGTTATAAGTGTCTTGTATGTGTGTGTGTGTGTGTGTGTGTGTGTGTGTGTGTTTTCCTGCAGGCTTTAAACAGGCCTGTGGGTGAGATTACAACTCCTTCTTTAAGGACTATCACTACATGTCTGCATTAAAACAAAACAGTATAATATATAAAACAACTAGTAGAAACAGAAGATATGATAACTCATAATAGACAGAAGAAAGTTTACACAATAATCCTAACAGAGCAATTGGTTACACTTACAGTAAAACAGCTGTGCCCTGAAAAGGTCATAACTTTATACAGTTTAAACAGGTGAGAGATGAAAAACATCCCTCCCTATAAAGGTGTCACAAAGGGGGTTATTAGCTGTAAAACCACAACTGCTCTTGTGCCAAGCTGAAGACATTTTTATTTCTGCTTCAAATTAACTGTTTGGCATGGGAATCTATGAGGATTAACTATCTTTTGGAGCAAGCCTCCAGTGACCTTTTGAGGAACTGCAGTTTTGGGGACTTTGCCTAACAGGATATGGAAGTAATACAAAAGTCATTTAGGGAGACAGCTACTCAATATTTTTATCTGGATGCTGTTTATTCAGTTAATCAATCAAACATTTGGAGCATGAAAACTGAAAGAAAGAAAGAAAGAAAGAAAGAAAGAAAGAAAGAAAGAAAGAAAGAAAGAAAGAAAGAAAGAAAGAAAGAAAGAAAGAAAGAAAGAAAGAAAGAAAGAAAGAAAGAAAGAAAGAAAGATCATTATAAATATCCAAAGATCTTAGAAATACAGCAAACCTGCAAAATTAAGCAGCTAGGAGTGAAGATTGATTTGAATTATTGCTTAATCAGTGGCTTAAACAATTAAATGACTTCAGCGATTGACTGACTGTTGTTTCTCTTTCAACAAATTACTTCATCAGCTGATCATTCAGCCCGCCACCTTTCATTCATGCTCTCTTAAATTCGAAGGGCACACATACCCACAATCTACTGTGACTGCTCAAAGAGCCTTGACCAATGTGTTGTCATGCCAACAGTGTGACTATTCACACTTTTGTGTGCTGGATGAGTGAGGATGCCACGGCAGGGCCGTTGTAGCAACGGCTATATTTAGTCTCTCATTAGGTAGCACAACGACCCAGACATTAATCAATACTTATTCAGCTTCAGCAACACTGCAGAAGTTAGATAGACAAAGCAGGACGAACAGGAATATAATAGGACACAAAGAGTAACGACACATGAAGGCAGTGAAAGTGATGGTGGGTGAAGCAGGCAGTTGAATAGAGGATGAGAAAGACAGGAGAGGAGCGGTATAAGCCTGATATTAGCCATACACTAATTCATTCAACCAGTATTATGAACCTGCCCTCCATTACAAGCTCACAATAGAGTAATTCGTGAGTGTGAGATTCATTCGCTGGCCCTTTATGATGCTTAGAAGTTGCACACTGCACATTTGCCTAGAGTTCATTAAGTAAGGGAAAAGTACATTTAAATGTCAAACCTGAAGTAGTTTTTAAGTGATTACATTTCAGATCTTTGAATCTCATAATGCCATTGTCTTCCAATATGCAACCCGCTCCCTCAGTATAACCCTATTAGACATTTAGGTATTTTTCAAGGATTTCTAATAGGTTACTATTAGGTTTTGGTAGAAACATGGCACCTAAAGACTCCTGAATAGAAATGAATCAGAGCACACTGTGACAGCCACTGCTCCCCAAAGAGCCAATCAACAGCCAGAATGAGAAACATATTAGCCAATCGCTTTGTTCAACAGACACAAGCTTTTAAACTCTGTGGTGGGAGGCATGTTGTCATTTCTCTGGGCTTATTTATGCTTAATGAAGCCTGATTGGGAGGTAACTGTGCTCATGAATGGTACAACATGGGGAAAAAAAAGTGTGTTTTTAATTTATTTTGTTTTGTTTATAGCTCTCTCGCAATTATTTTAGGTCGGGGTCTCAAAATAACTTCCCCAATAACAGCCCAGAGGCATTACAAAGATGGCTACTGAAGGGTGAGATTTGCTTCCAGAAGGAGTCTGTATCTTTGATTCTAGTTTATTCTAAATATCACTCTCCTGTAAAACACAAATAACTTCTAAAACTGCTACACCTGCTGCATAGCAGCACTTAACTCTGTAGTAGAGCAGTAAGAAATACTACAGCACTTTATTTTTCCTCTCTTCCAGCCTGAAATCTAATTCCTGGCATTTGGAGGCCATTTGGATCAGATCGATGGGGTTAACGTCCGTAGTAATCTGTTTGACTGCCTTAGGAGACAGCCAGGGAAGGTGTGTGTGTGTGGGGGGGGATGGCAGAAGAACCTAGAAATGGGAACCCAAGGGATGCATATCAGAATGAAGATATGAAGATCTATTTTTTTTTTAAAATCAAAAAACAATTTACTTCAGGTGATCACAGAATAATACAACCTGTGCCCTTCATACCAACACTAGAATCTCACTGGAGTTTGAACTCAGTTGCTGGATTTAGAAATATTTATTGCTTTTATTATTACTTTTTATTATTACTTAACAGTTCAGTGCAATGAGATTGCACCACTAACCCCACCATTTAGAGTATATTACTGCAAGACCAGCTGGCCAAAGGGGAGTTTATTTGTGATGTTCCTCAATACATTGTCACTACTGCATCTCCTTCACACTGACCTTTACACAAAGCTAGCCGAGATTCGCCCTTGCTGATCTTGGCATGATGACATTAGCGTGCTGCTATTGTGGCACTAATAAATTTAACTCAATTAGCCTGTGAGGAAACAACCTCTCTGTGTGTCACGGTGAAATGCATTTTTACTTGTTCTATGTGATAAATTGCATGCATCATTTCATTCTAATCAAAGCCTTGGGTAGCAGCACATCTTTAAAGGTGAGCATACATCAATGCCTGTTTCCGCCATGATACGTCAATAGTTAAAGAGGGTTCAAGGAATTATCAAACATCCTTTTGAGGCACAGTTTCCAACAGGTTTGATGTCTGTAGAATTGCCACCTTTTTCATCAAGGGTGCCATGTCGCCTCCTTTGACAGAACATGCAGTGTGTCACATAAAGAGATAACTAATGAAAACACAGTGAGCAGGATATAACAGTTAAAGATAAATGCTTTAAGCATGTAAACCTAAAATAAAATGTATGAAAATGTCATCACTATGACACAATGGACAAACTCAGTGTTAAGTCAAAAAATAAAAAGATTACATTTTTGGGGACTGTTTTTTAAGGCTCAGCAATTACTCAAGCACTAATGCCTCGGTGATAATTAAAAACTTTTTAATTAATTCCCACAAGTAAATTATCCTTCCCTTGCTACACAGAGCCGGCCGTATTTCTACAAGCCAATAAACTAAAGGCTTTTAAAGTGATCATTTCTAACTCGATGCAGGATGACCCTTTAGGTACCACCAAAGTTAGTCTATGCTTGTTGTCCATAGGTGTTCGTGTGTGTGTTTTGGAGATGAGAACAAGAGTTGATCAGAGCACCGGGCTGGTGCTAACCATGATGAAATGCCTCGTTAACGCTGCAAACAGAGGCAGCTGCACCTGTCCCTCATCTAATGGCAAATTACTGAACCCAAATCAGCAACCTGAGGCCCTGTACTGCACATACACCTATATGTGAGAGCGAGCTATAAAGACAGAGGACCACAGAGAGAAACAGGGAGGGAAGAGCCTGATCTGATGTCAGAAGCAATCTGCTCTGCTCATACTCTGCATTTATTCCTGACAAGGTTGACAGTACAGGTGATAACTGAGAACAAAATCCCACCTCACAATGTATGATTGCACCAGTTAAGGCTACCTCAACCACCTTCGGTCTCTGGGGGACCACTTTCAGTCGCAAGGCGGTTGCACGCTTCTCCTGGTGGTGTCTAACTGTGACTGTAACATAAACAGAATACCACTTCCACCAGTCCCCAGGTTTAATGTTTCACTGAGAACACTTACATAAAAACAACATACATTGAAGCCACCCCTAAACCCTTTAAAAACTGAGAGGCACACATGAAATTTAAAAGCACTATAGTTCCAACTGATAAGTAACCACCCCAATAAATGTCATGCAATATTATCCGTTGCTCTTATTGTTGAAGTTAACTTTAAGAGCAGTGTAGTTAAAAAGTTGAAATTACAAGGATAACAGTTATTTCACCTGTTGTCGTCACAAGTTGATCTCTTCATGGATGATTGCCCACTTAAAGTTTTGTTTTAGGATAATACGTAACATGATAATCAAAGTAAATTTTTAAAACTCAATAATAAGAGAATAAAGCCTTCAGAACTGGACATAATGCACTTTATTGTCAAAAGAAAGAAGCACTGACACTGTAGAAGTCCTCTTTTTAAAGGATCCACAGGTACACATGTGCACATCCTGCCTTTGTGCAGCATGCTTTCCTGATGCTTTGAGTGTCCATCCAGCACTGGCACAGCACATGCAAGAAGCTGGACTCTTGTACCAGCTGCCTCCTGCACACACTCCACACTGAATTACTTTCACATCCCCGAGCCAGGAGAGGAAATGTGAGCCAGGATGAATCCAGTGATTGCTAAAACATATGCTTGGCATTATAAAGCCCTATAGAGTTAGCACCCAATAGGTCAGATCTAGAGAAGATTATCTCTTTCCCCATGTACAAACCCAACTAATCCTCTGAACTGCCAAGGCTGTCAATACCAGTTACTGTCGGCAGAACCACAAGGTCTGCTGTATATGTGAATTAGTCTGCAGCAGTTCAATGAAGTCTTAGTCTTAGAATTTCAGCATAAAGGCAATGAGAGAGCATATTATCTCCAACACATGCTCCTTTGAGTTCATCTGGTGTCATTTAAGGTCTGCACTCCCCACTGTTTATCTCTCCTGCTACCATCTACACATACAATCTTCAAGGAGCTACCGCGATTTGTTCCCCATCACTGAGCTCTTGGGCAATTCGGAGGTCCACTGGGGTGTAAAATATCACCCACCATGCCTCCTTTTCTTTCTCTTTTTTAAATGACCCAGGGGGAGATATGGCTGACAGGTAATTCACAGTCCTGGGGGCACCAACAGACAAAGCTTTCTGTGAGATACTTGGAAAAGTGCTACAAGAAGGTGAAAACAGGAGGAAGAAGAGGAGAGAATGAAGATGAATTCAGTATGCTGCAAGCATAGGCAGGGCTCCTTGTGGTAACATTTAAACAGCAGGCCCCGGAGTATCCGAACAGAGTACACATTGATTGAGTGAGAGTGGATGAAGTAAACTGAGAGCAGGAAGGAGTGAAGGAGTTGGTTTTTTTTGTTTTTTGTCAATCTGTTCCCTTCACAATGCATGCCTGCAGCACAGAGAGAAAAAAACCCGAGGCACCCACTACTTGTCTGGGGAGAGACTGGCCTTTAAAATCCACTGCTAGAGACCGACTGGGCTGCTCAAGCTGATAGCTGTTTGCCCTCCATCTCCTACTCTCTTCGTGCCGTCTGGCTCTTGTTATTGCAGTCAATCTATCTCTCGCTTTCTGGAGAGCTCAGATGGCCACCAGGATAACCATGATGGCACGTTGGAAGTCTCTTTGGTGGTGACAAGTCTCTTTCGCTCTTTTTCACTTTCCTTCACTCCCACACACAATATTCTCCCTCTGTGCTCATGCTCATTCTCAAACAAAATGAACCAGATAAATTATCATCCTCACCTAAATTTCACGCAAAATTATAATCTCTGACAAATCCACGAACAATAACGCACACATCTGCTCACTCACGAATCAGAGAAAAGCTCAAATTGGCTGGTGGAGCTAAAATCAGAGTGAACACATTGCACCTTTATTAGCAATCTGTGCAGAGCAGAAAGCAGACGCCGTGTTAAGCCTATTACTGGCTGTTGTGCTTTTGACAAGGCCTGACAACAGCTGGAACATGTTGTGCTGCCCAGTGAGAGGGAGAGACCAAAGTGAAATCCACCTCAAATGATCAGTTCCCGAGGAAGTGAATGATGGAGAGGGGAGGAGAGGACTGAGGGAAAAATCAAGGTGATTTATTCTGACCAAAAAAAAGAATCAAACTTTTTCTTTGTCAGTGTTGTATTTGTACTGAGCCATAGCCACCCCACATAATTAATGTAATGCTTTTTTTTTTACTATTATTAAAAAAAGATATGTTAGTAACCACAGTGGTGCCCCAGCTGATGAATCAGCTAACTAGTAAAGGAGAGAAGGAATGTGGAAGAAAGAGTGTGAAGCAGAAAGAAGGAGGGAACCCATTATCAAATCAATTATTTCTCAGCCCCTAGAGGCCCTCCACTTTGTCCCATGGATGAATTCAGTAATGTGGGGAAGAGAAGCTAGAAAGAGGTGGAACAAAGGACGACAGCTCTGGTTAACAGTACGGCATCTGTCCATTCTTTTGCAGAAAGAGGGCGTCTCTGCAAATTTGGTAGCAGTTCTTTTGTTGTGTGTGTGTGTGTGTGTGTGTGTGGTGGTGGTGGTGGGGGGCTTCTGCTACAAACTGCAATATTCAATTTTGGCTCAAGGCATTTCTCATATGATTTTTTTTCTTTTATCACTGACAACACAACCTAAAATGAACTCAACTTGAAGAATTGCTACCCTTCAAGATACTTGTTAGATAATGTTTGAGTTTTTGTCAAGTGAAGAAGCCTATAAAGTGAACAAAAGGAGCCACATAAAATTCCTCATATATTTCTTGTCAATTTGGGATATTAAAGCTTTATGGACAACAACTGTGTGAAAGTATGAACCCAATCAAATCCCAGTGACTCAGCCTCCCAATCTTTGTGAAACTCTCCTAGCAAAAACACTTTACAAGTCCTCCTGGAAGTCACTGCCCTTTGCTTTCTAACAATTCACATTTTAAAAGTCCCTGCCGCAAATTTTATAAGTCCTCTCCACCATATTTACCTCATGTAGTGCTGTCTGCAAAAGTGGAGACCACCCACATTCACTCGTTACAAGGAAAAGGAGGTGAAATACTGCTTTTAAAGATACACAAACAAGGGGCTCTGCATCAATTCAGCTGCCCAACAGAGCATGGAACAGGGCTGAGACACAAGGAATGATGATTTTTTTTTTTTTTTTTAATGCCAGAGCCTGGTGTGTGTGTGCATGTGTGTGTTTGTATGCATTCGGACATGCTTAAAAAGTCCCACCTTAGTTGTTCATTTAGTGTTCAGTTTTGTTTTCCTCATTTTTTACTGAGAGCTCACTGCAGCACTTTTCATTCCAGGTTACCAAATAACAGCACGATTATTATGTCAGAAACTAAAGAATAAACACTATTATTTGCCATTTTTTACATGTGCCAGACTATTTCTTGGCCGGACGAAATGACTTCCTGGAATGACGTTGAAGAGCTAGATGCTTTCCATAGTTTGCATGTAGTAGGATCTGCTAAGCTAATGAGCTGTCAGAAAACTTGTGAAACATATAAATAAACAGAGTTGTTTAAAGCCTATCAACCCTTTTATAAAAGAATGCATTGCCAAATGTCAAATTATTTACTGTGTATGATTTGTTCTATCTTGTTCAATTAATTACTTATCAGTTGAACTTATAAACATTGGCATAGCACCCAAAGTTTCTCGGTTAACATAGCACTACATTTCCTGAGAAATTAGGGATTTTTTACTGGATATGGAAAAAAAAACATGGTGCAAATTAAACCACTAAAAATACTCTTGCAATGCATTAATGCAGTGCCATACACACAATAAGCTGATTTTTTTTTTAAAGTGGTCTAAATGATGGAAATATAGGCTAAGATATGTTGACTTTAACTCCCAACTTTAAGTATGGGCTGAGCTCCATCAAAAGCTGCATCCTATAATTTCTGTCATGCAAACTGACAGTGGATTTCATTAGATCTGCCAGCCTAGTTGCAGTCAAACAGTCAGTTTTGCTTAGGAAGTTTACTGAGTGAAGTGACCTGGAAGTACCTGTGTTGCTGCTATATTAGAATTCTGTAAGCAATGAGGAAAGGATACTGTACTGTATTACCTCCTTAGGCATAGGATACACTGGACCATCTTTCATGACAGGAAAGAAGATAATGCCATGTCCTATGCTGAAGCTACACACACATCCAACCATCTCGAAACCAAAACATCAACTAACATATAAATCAATTCTTCAAATATTACACCATAAATATATCTGCATATTATAACTAATATGCAGCTATGCCTGGTAAGCTTAAGGCTATCCTTTACAGTCGTGGCAAATGAAGCGACACGTGGGTGAAAATGCACCTTGTGTCCATATTGTTATGTGCAATCATTTTCCCTAAGCTCTGTGGGTCTCTGTGGTTCCTGTGTCCTTATGAATTCTCATTCACATCTTTTGTTGACCCCCTGACATTTTATATCAAGGTTAAGAAAAAGTTATTAGAAAAAAGACATAGGTAGTCATTTTGAGTATTCAACCACAGACCAGATCTTTCAAACTCAGTCCCTCCTAGTTCAAGATAACCTTTCCAACACCATCAGGGTTGTTCTGTTAGCCCTGAGAAACCTGCTGGGGAGCCACGCTAAAAACAGTTAAGGAAGAATCGGGGTTGAGTGGTTAAATGATGCAGGGATAAACAGGAGACGCGACAGTGCACAAACTTCGATTTTCTGTGACTTCACCTGTCAGTCGTTTTGACACGATGCTTTCATTAATTTCTAACATGTGACCCATAATGGGAATTTACTCAAGATTTAGTTTTTGTCTCCGCGAAGGGCACTTTTAATTATTACACAAGTCATGTTAAAGCCTCTATGTTCAGATGACATTGCCAGCAGTCCTTTCTATTACTATAGCGTTGGTTATATCATGACTGTCTGTCGAGAGAGGAAAAAGGCAGATATTACTGTTGACATTTAGTCAGGCCTCAAAGGACGGACAATGGCAGATTACTCATCCTACTCCAAATTACGAGGACCATCTACTGACAACTTTTAAAGAAGAGTCAACTCTTTATTCCACAGAAGACAGATGGGAGTCTGGCAAGTGTAGGCATAAGTGCAGTGCAGAGCTGAATTCAAAAAACTGTGAGTGGGTGCATGGAGGCGTGTGTGTGTGTGTGTGTGTGTGTGTGTGTGTGTGTGTGTGTGTGTGTGTGTGTGTGTGTGTGTGTGTGTGTGTGTGTGTGTGTACTCAGTATGATAGAGCAGAACACAGTTCAGGCTGTCCCTCTCTGCAGCCTAAGGATTCTTCTGTCCACGCACATCAATCTTGTTGCAGCACAACACCGCCTCCCAGGAATCCTGGCCTTGTATATTTCAGACCTTTCTTTCATTCTCTAAACTTTTCTCCTCCACCAGTTCACCAGATCTCATTTTCATCATAGTTTTTTCCCCTCTTTTCACTTTTTCTGTCTTGCAGTTTCTTAGATCTCCCCAAACCACCCACAGTTCTCTTTATTTCCACTGTCACACGCTACCTCTCATCAGCCCATTCCCTCTCTTTCTCTCTCTCTCTCTCTCTCTCTCTCTCTCTCTCTCTCTCTCTCTCCTCTCTCTTCTCCAGGAGGTTTAAAGTTATTAAGGGTCACGGTTGTGAGCGTTGCATCATTAACACATCTTGTCTGGATGTCAGCGTTGCAGTTTTCTGCTTGATCCAATTAGTTTTTTAGTTAATCACCTAACCTTATTTTTCAAAGGGTGTTTTGAAAGAGCAGACTGACATAATATGGAAAGCAAATGCGCTTATCAATCATCAGCATTAGTTAAAAATTGATTAAATAGTCAGTGGCAGGAAAGCACAGAGGACTGCAGATTGGTTGTTGAATGTGATGGATGATGACATCTTGGTGAAGAGAGAGAATGGAGATGTGAAGTGCAGTATGCAGAATGAGTACTGGTGTGATTTTTTTTTTAAGGGCTTTCTAACAAACTTAATGCTTTCCCCCATAGTTTTTTTCAGGATGAATGCCATTATTAACTCAAAAATGTCATTTTCTAAGACTAAGTCACTTCTGAGCTACTAGCACACTGTCACCAACACACACGGACACACACTAGCGCACGCACACACACACCCACCGCATATTTAACCAGGCTGCGAGCCATGCCAACAGTGTCCACAAACAATCATCAATCTCGAGGAGCTACAAGCCCACCACACACAAACACTCACACATGCACACACATACACATAAACCATTCAACCAGGTGGTCGTCTATTGTTGCATAATTGCTCATTTCCGGACCAAATAAACACTCCAGTTAAAGACATTGACTGTGAGTGCTTGTCTTTTCTAATGAATCACTTATTGACTAGCCTCCATTGAGGTGACTGGAAAGCCATTGGAGACCCGACCTTTTCTGTCACCCTACAGGGTGACAGTGAAGCAGGAATGTGACAGCTCTAGCAGTTGGACAATACCGTCTGGTTTCAGAAGCTGACGTACAATACTGTGTTTCCATAGCTACCAAGAAAAAGAGAGGAGAGAGGGGTGATGCAAAGAGGAGGGAGAGAAGGGCCTAGACTGCAAAGGAAAATTAATTTATGTACAAGGCCATGTCGCAAAGAAAATTGCATTTTTCCCTTAGATGGGGACAGAGGGAGAAGCAGTTGTTAGCCCAGTGTGTGTGTGTGTGTGTGTGTGTGTGTGTGTGTGTGTGTGTGTGTGTGTGTGTGTGTGTGTGTGTGTGTGCGCGTGTACCTGTACCACACTCAGCCAGATGCCATCTCATTGGACTGTGGGCAGAAGTGTTGCAGGATGTCAGAGGGCTCTTATTACAGAGGCTTTTAAATAAAACAGGCTGAATGGCTTGAACTAAGCTTCAGCACATGAAGCAAGACACACACTTTGATGCAAAGTAAAGAGAGAAATTTAGGCAAAGAAAACACACTCTGGTTACTCTGTACTTTATGTATGTGCGACAGTGTGAAAGCCCTTGCTCAATAACACTAGCAGGCAACAAAAAAGTGTACAGGAGCACACTCTGAATACATCACTGTGACACACACAAACAGAGAGTGAGGCAAAGATTTTTCTCTTTCTGTGCCATGACGACTCGTCTGAATTCCATGGCTCTCTAAGTAGGTCATGCAGCGTTTTAAAAGTTCCACTCCTCCCCACGCTGCATCAAAAATGCATAAATCCCTGCACATTCTCCTGCTAGCAGCTTCCCAGGCTGGCTATAGCACATCTTTAGTGATTCTAATCCCATCAAAGGTGGTTCTGCTGGTATGTAAACACAACATGGGATAAAAATGCAATCTCTGGCAGCTACATTCATGATGGCTCCTCATTTTCTGGAGGATGTTTATGAAGTTATAATGCAGTAATCCATTTAGTGACTACGTGCCAGTGCCAGTGTCGATTGTGTGAGCGAGGTTGTAAGAGATACGCAGTTTGGCTGAAGTCCAGTTAAAATAAAAGTGAGTGAATTATTTTGGTTTGTATCAACAAAGCCAGGCTGGTTGGCGATGCTATCTCTGAAGACACACTCCGCTGTCAGATGAGCTGAATGACTTAAATAGTGAGGTTACAAAGTGAACACCGGTGAGATAAGTACCAGCATGCCTCCTGACAATAGAGGGGCAATCAAGACATGTTACCTTTGCACAGTGGGGCCATGTTACAAGGGCCTTTTGCAAAAGCTTTATTACCGTACATCCAAGAATTAAATTAATGACCTGAAATTCTACTCAAAGAATGAAATGTTGCCTTCATAAAAGCTCTGAATGCACATTTAATTTAGAGATTCACAGCCATGTTTCCTGTCAACCTAGAATTCTCTCTGCCTCACTCTGGGTATTGAGTTCATCCATAGATTAATAATTGAGTAGATCACAATTATAGTCTCCCTCTGTTACATCCCAATCTCTGACCACTGATGCACTCAAGGGACCGCAAATGACAGTCATCACCAGTGACTCTTTGTAACAGCATCTCTGTGTGCGTGCGTGCATGCGTGCGTGCGTGCGTGAATAATTTAAAGGAGCGCAAAGAGCTAATTTTAAATTGCATATAAGAAAACCACAGAGAGGACAGCTCCGATTGCAAGACTGAATAAAAATGAGATCAAGCTAATCAATTCATCCAGTTTATTTGTAATAATTATGTCTGTTTATAATCAGTGTTGCAGTTTGAGTCGCTTTTGTTGTGGCAAAAGAAAAACAAAGAAAATCCTTGAAGCATTTTCAATGATTCTGTCTCCCTCTGAATCTTTGGCAAGCTGCTGCATAGTAGTGAAATTTATCAGAACTTATGGTCGTGTCAGTGTGCATGTTAAGGTCAGACAGAAAGATGGCAGAGAGGATGGCCTTTAACAGAGTGAAAGTATATTTCATCATTTTGTGCGCAGGTGCGCAGTGTCTGTCAGCAGCCCACTGTGGGCCCCAGTACTGGCATCGAAGTACGGCACATCTGGGCCCCGTATATATATTATATGACATCATTGCTACAACTTCACAACCACAACTCCTACGTAGCTTTTAGATCTTCGTACATGTGTCAATAAATCACTGCATGTATTTTCCCATTTTTGAGAGGTAGCTTTTGCACAATGCTGTATTCAGATTTTAAAGGGCACATATCATGCTTTTAAATCCTTCCTTTTCATATGTAAATCATTCACTTGTGATCTATATGAAGTAAAACTGCAATGCTTTGGTCTGAATTTCTCGTTATTGTAGCTCCACAGACCCCTCTTTTACACCTTTTCTGAGGCACGTCTTAGAGCAGCTCGTTTTGGTGTGGTCTCTTTAAATGTGAATGAGACATTTCACACCCTAACCCTAACCCCCCTCCACATCGCAGAGCGTTCCACTCCACCCCATTTGGCCATTTTTGTAGTTTGATAGCAGCGATACAATTATCTACTGGCAGAGAAACAGGCACTTCGAAGTGGCTCTGATACCAGGGGGCCATGTAAGGAATAGTGTGGGTTAACACACCCAACAACTGAACATTTTGATTTGTCTACTTGCAACTTTGGCATAACTGAACTTGGACTACAAAATCGCTGCAAGACAAAATGACGGATTCTCAAAATTGGTAAGCCGGAAGTCCATGACCTTTTTAGCAGTCCCACAGCAAATACTGTGATGTAACAGATACAAAAAACGTAACAGGGAATAGAGAAAACTGAACAGACTGAAAAATATGACCCAAAAAGTATATAAAAATATCTACGCAGCACCGCGAGAGAATGCATTTACATTTTCTGCTGCTTTCTCCTACACACTCAAAGTACACAAAAAATGCATTTAAGGACTAGAAAAGTGGATTTTGCTTGATATGTCTACTTTAAAGTAAATGTCTGAAAGTGCAATAGATACACACACTATTCAGTTGCAGTTCTCAAAAGATTTTTTTTTTTTTTAAAAACTCCAGCTGAAAATCTGAAACCTGCCACAGTAGAAACAATCACTGTCTTCCTGTCAAAGGTGAAGATGAAAGTAAAGAGAATATTTTTGGTAAAGTAGAAAACTACAGGTATCCTCTGGGGATGCATATCTGTCAGAATATCAAAATGTAATATTAATAAAGTGCACAAATGCTGTCAATAGGAATATACTATAAGAAGCTAGCCTTAAAGACAGGCTTAGGGCCAGCATTGAACACCACCTCATAAATAAATCAAATAGTGCTGGCCACCTGCACTTTATCAGCCAACAAAAGTCAGCGAGACCACATATGGGAGAGACAGAGGAGATGGTGGTGTGTGTGCATATGTGAGGGGAATGAAGAAAGAAGGAAACATATTTCAGTATTGTCCCCAGTGTGTCATTGATGGACAGTCAGCACACAATACCAACAATGTCACATTATCCAAATACTCTCATAAAATTGTAATATTTACTCCTAAAATGTATGTGCAAGGCACAGCTATTTATTATTGGATTTTTTTTTGGGTTTGTCTACATATAACCCTAAAAAACAAAGGAATCAAAGTCCTTTGAATTGCATTTGCAGAGAGCTTGACCTCTGACCTCTCAGTGAATGAGAACATTAAAATTAGAAGAATCAACAAAGCATCCATTCCTCCCCCTGCATCCTGGTCCTTCTCTTCAATCAAGCAGGAGGAGGTGCATGAATCTCTGCACTGAAATGCACGCACCACATCTTAAGCCACTTACTCTCAACATATCCTCCAGGAAGTGTTGTTCCACACAGAACAGCCATTAGTTTATTTATTCAGCCTGAGAACAGTAAGTCTGTTTAGGATGGTGAGGACATATTTTGTGTTTTTCTCTAGCTATATATGAATATGAGATCCACAGAATTTTTTCACACCTACAAAATTGTGACTGGATGGTTGCCTCTGCATCTTTGACAGACAAACAATCTGAATCACTCATCAAATTGCAGATGCAGATTGTGTTGTTTAACATGCGGGCAAAGGACATTAGGAGTGTCACCAGAACATATTCCAGTCAATCAGAATGAAAGTCATTTTGAAATTTCTGCAGACTCTCTGAAATGGAATGTTTTTGCTCGACAACAGGTAGAAAGTTGAGCTGTATAAAACCAGCGTACCGTTTACACTTGGCTCTTGCATCAGATGATGAAAAAAGGAACTGATGCAACAAGACAAAAACTTCATGGCTAAAGGAAAGTGACTGATGAAATGTGTACACAGCAAACAATACATGTGTCAGTATAACAATACCTCAGCTTTTATTTCATGTTGAAAAAAAGCATGAGGCTCATATCTATATATAGAGATAGATAGATAGATAGATAGATAGATAGATAGATATAGATAGATAGATAGATAGATAGATAGATAGATAGATAGATAGATAGATAGATAGATAGATAGATAGATAGATAGATAGATAGATACACACACACACACACACACACACTGGTCACAGATTAAAAAATAGTAGAATTCCTGAATCTCTACAGCACACCAGTGGCTGGCAAACATGGAATCGTGATTGGTATCATCCAGGTCTGTATAACTCATGCCCTGCAAGTATGCAGTTTGATCCGAATCAAAGTTACACTAATTGTTTTAATTGAAGACTGTTGTTTGCATTTAAGTCCAGCATTTCAGCACATTACACTGCAGAGCATCACCCTCAAAAACAGCCACAGACTAGGATTTCAATATGCCCCTGCATGCCTGACCACAGTGAAGGCGAATCAAAACTTATTTACATCTTAGGAAGAAGCCAGGGAGATAAAGTCTAATTCAGAGGGTGTTTTGGCCCGCAGGCGGAGGGTTAGGAGTCTCCTCTAGTTTGAATCTCCCAAACTTTTACAGCAGAGGCAGCTCAGCTTAATGAGTGTTGTTGAGCTCTGGTAAGCATGGGCTACCAGACAGTTACAGAACACTCTTTCTCTTCTTCACCTCCTCTCTTGACTCTACAATGCCCAGTGGCTTTTTTTTTTTTTTTTAATTTCACAGTGAACCAACAACCCCTCACATGAAACCTGTCATACCAAGACAAAGAAGCAACATTGAAATAACGACACCTTGAGGGCTCGAACACAGTGCTCTGCTGCCCCTTTGTGCTTGGCACCTTTTACTCTGTGTATTTCAGTTTGTGCACACATGTGCACCTCACACTGTTTGCGCAAGTGAGAAACTCCAGAAATCCTCAATGACAAAGGCCCCGGGGTTTGCTCCTAATTGCCCCACTACAAATAGGCGAGGCAGTTCATGTCAAATTGGCAAAATAAAAGACAAACACAAAGCAGAGAAGTGCCAATGCAGGCAGCAGGATTCTTATACTTCCATTTAATCCTCAGATGGCTTCAGAGCTACTATTTAAAGACATGTTTAAAAGCCTCAACCATCTGTAATGGGCCTAAGTGGAGTGTGATATAAATAGGAGATATATGAAGCAGATAACCAAGAATAACTATTATGAGACAAAAATGATGACAAAAAAACAGGGGACACAACACTACACAAAAATGTTTACTTTACTGTTTGCTGCCTATCTGCCCAACAGATTGCCTGTGTGTGTGTGTGTGTGTGTGTGTGTGTGTGTGTGTGTGTGTGTGTGTGTGTGTGTGTGTGTGTGTGTATGTGTGTGTGTGTGTGTGTATGTGTGTGTGTTCCCCTCTTCAACAAGCAGTAATGGTTAACAGTGGAGGAAGATGAACTACTTCTTTTGCAAACTCATCAGCCAGACACTGGCATGCACCACTGGGTCCAAGATGGCTGCATCTCTGCACCCCTTCTTGGCAGATGGCAGTAAAAAGCACACTGCAGGTGAGATTATGGTAGAATAGGATATGGCGCACAGAAGATGTTCCTGCGAATGTGCTGCATGGATGAAATGGAAAGGTACTGTTATATTGTTCCTAATGGACCATAGCATGGAAAAAAGAAAATCTGTGCTGCTCAAATAAAAAAAGAGAGAGAAACAGCTTCAGTGGTTAAAACTGTAGAATTGTTTTCTTTCTGAGGGAATGGCTCCTCTGACTTGCTGAAGAAAATATCTATGTTCTGCTTACTGATCCGATCAAATTTAGAACTGTAAGCTACATTTAAATATGCAGTTGTGCCCTAAAGCAGCATAAAAAGTCACACAAAAATAACACAAAGCTGAAAGAATCTACGGCCGTTCCAGAAGGTTTTTTTGCACAAAGCATCACTGGAAACACCTGACGTTCAGGTAAATGTGGACTGCTGTGATGGAGGAAAAGCAGTGCGACTCTGGAGGTTCTTCTTTCATGTGTTTGATGTGTCTCCAAGAGGATGGCAATACCCCCAGGGGAGCAGACCAGGCCAGACGGCCTTTGATGAGATACCTCTACTGGCTGTGATCGGATAAAACTGCTCGCCTCTCATTTACACCTGCCTGTGATGCTATAGCGCTGATAGTGTAATGGATTTGCTGAATATTGTAGGGATTCTGTGCTGTTGTACTAACGATTGAGCTTTGCTACTGTGTTATGGGAAAATGTATATGGTAGCAATTCAGAGCTATATGCTCAGACAAGTAGCTTTTTGTTTAATTCCGTGATTGCAGCTGAATTGTGTAACTGTATAACTCTCTTTAACACAGCATAACACTTTTTCTATCTTGAGGTTTACTTTACTAGACAAAGACCTAACAGAAGTACTGTGATGACATTACGTTGACAGTGGAAATTCTCATATACAGTCTCCAGAGTTTCAGGCTGATGTACACACACACACACACACACACACACACACACACACACACACATACACACATAGGCAGAGAATCTTTTTCAAAATGTGCTCTACGTCAGAAAAGAGTGCGAGGGTGGGATGGAGGGATGGAGGATAGAATTAGACAAAAAAAATGTCAGAATGAAGAAGGCAGAGTTCAGGAATGACAAAAAAAAGAGTGCGCGAGAAACAAAAGGTGCAAATAGTGGAAGGAAGCGTGACAGGAAGAAACCATGAAGAGAGAATGAGAAAACGAGCAGGGGAGGAGGTAGAAAAGTTCCATCGCTGTTGCGATAATGTGGGTGGAAGGCAGCGCGTGGGCAGAAACATGGGAGAGAAGAATGCAGAGGGAACTGGCTCATGACTCTCTCTTTCTCTGACTCTCATCCGCTCATCCATGAAAATACAGAAGAAGCACGAGACTGTTCTCTTCTTTTAACGTCTACACATGCCTGCACACAGTCACCAACCACTGGTAAGCTAACGATGGCCACAGCCATCGGGGGAAACAGGGGGAAAACTGTGCCTCTGATTGTCTGTGCGTGTTTGTGAGTAAGTTGTTTTTCACAGAGCAAAAAGAGTCATGTTAATCACAGAGGAACAATCCCACCCCTCACTTACAGCCCGTTTCATCATTGGTGGAACTGATGAGATACTTCAACACGCTGACACAAAGACACACATGAGCTCATTGACTTTCTGCACACAACCACTCGTGCACCCAATCCATTTGATCATTTGATGTTTCTGCATGTTTCCACCGGTCACAGAGGAAAAGGGCTTTTTTTTTCCCACTCGCATCCCGCTCGGTCAGCCTGCAGCACGTTGCCATGGCAACAGAGAACCTGTTGAAGGGGTTAACTGCATTGCTGGTGTTTAGGAGAAAGGTTTTCATGTGACGGCATTTGCAGAACCTGTGTGTTTCTGCATGTGTTAAGTCTGTGTGTGTGTGTGTGTGTGTGTGTGTGTTTGTGTGTGTGTGTGTGTGTGTGCGCGCGCGTGACGTAACGTGCACTGACGTGTTTTTGAGGCTTTTCTCGTCTGCCCGTTCTCCTGCGTGTGAGAAAGCAGAGGCTGACAGCAATTATAGAAAGAATCTGAGTAACAATGAACGAGCGCAAAAAAAAATCACTGGATGCTGTCGTCTCCATGGTTGCAGAAGTTCAAAATATTTTAAACGAACCAACTCATCACAAAACTGTACATGGGTGTTTGTCACACAGGCGCCGCTCGGGCTTGTTGCCGATAACCAGAAATGTTTTAAATGCTCAGAGGCACTGCAATTAGATCCATGACTGTTATCACTGCAGCCCACTCTTACACATATGCACGCACAAAGATCGATAATCTGCCTTTGTGCACATGAAACTGCCCACTCACTGCAACAATCTGTATCTGTAGACTTTAATCTGTGATGGCGTTCCTTTAGAAAACATAATCATGTGTAGTGAGTCAGCCGAAGGCCTCTATGCATTTCCAAAAATTGTTTGGACAGGGGCATAACTTGAGAAGGGGATACATGGCCATTATGTCTAAGCACGTTAATTTTAGACAATTTCCTCTGTCAGTCAAAGCTGTTTGTCTGCCTTGTCCAAACACTAAACTCATCCTAACGCTCAAACAGTAAAGCCTCACTCATTTCTAAGCCTAATAACTGTACTACAATATGCTGGCCAGTAAGTTCTGTAAATGCCCTGCACCAGCCAGACAGGAGAGAGAGATTATAAGCAAATTTCCCCCTAAAGACACAAAAAAAGGGGTAAATACATCTGTATGGTAATATAGATGAATAATAAAGCATTATTATACCTATGTATTTTCAGAGCATAGATGACCAGGTGAAAAGGTGAATATGATTCAAGTGCAACATTAAGAAAGGGCTGTCTTGCTAAAAAGAACCTTTTTATTACAATAAAATTCACCCTGACTTGTATTAGCTGAGTTTGTTTGTTTTTTTGTGTTCTTTTTCTTGATACTGGTACAATTCAGCACTTTTGTTGGCTTGGGGCAGCAAGAACCATTTGCATCTTTAAGGGGGAGCAGTGGGATGGGGTGGGGGAGCAGTGGGAGGGGGTGGGGGAGCAGTGGGAGGGGATGGGGGGGTGCAAAAATAAAAAGTAGAAACAGTGGAAAGACAGGAGTTTCCTCTTCTTTTTCTTCTTCTTTAAGCATCAATTTATCAGTGATATGCCCCATGCCAGCAAGCCACAACATTAAAAGCAACTGCCTAATATCGTGCAGGTGCACCAGAATGGTCATGTAAGTTGCTAGTGAGGCCTTGTTCTCCAGCACCTCCCACAGACATACGATTTCAATATGAGACCTGGGAAATCTGGGAGGCCATGTCAACACCTTGAACTCTGTCATGTTCCATAAACTTTTTATGCACTTTTTTTTTTTTTTTTTGCTCAAAGCAGCTGCTGCCATAAGAGAGTACCACTGCTACTGTATGTAGGGGTGCAACAATGTTTAGGTAGGTGGTACGTGCGGTGTGCCAGCAGAGCATTGCACCAAGCAGAGCATTACCTGTACTATGTTTTCACTGGCATACGCAGGACCTGCTGTTTTGGAGATGCCCTGTCATCTGTACTTTTTTTTTTTCGCTCTCCCACTACATCAACTTAAAAAAAAAAAAAGCTGACATTTGCTCTTCATTTGCTACTATATACCTCCCCTTGATGTGTTCACCTATAGGTTTAACAACAGTCTCATTTTGTCCTTCTAACATAAATCATACCTATAATAAAAGAAAGCTGTAATTTACAAGACATTATGGGACTCAAGATGCCTCAGGTTGCTCTTTTTTGATGCTGGAAGAAGTGTCGGAAAAATGCTTATTCTGTTGTTTGTTGCAAGGAAGTAATATTAGTCACACACAGAAGTTTACTGGTCCCCAGGGTTAAAACATTCTTCATGACCAAATGATAATGCAGGTTTAAAGTGCTAATGCTCTTGCTTCCTTCACACACATATACTTAAATGCTATGTTAATGCACTTCTGTTCATTATACACTCGGATGGCTAACATAGCAAACAGGCACCATTTTTGCTATTAATATTTCCAAGTCTCATTCTGTGCTTTACGGTGTCACCAGGCCTGGTCTCAGTGAAGAGCGAAGTCAGCCTAAGGCACTTAATGTACAATATATCTGATCCAACTATGCATGCGGAGCGGGGATGCTGCAAGTGACTGTCTGATACAGTTTTTAGCATACAGTGATAACAAGCTTGGAAAGGGACCGATGATGTGTGTTGGGAAACACGAACCATTATTTCCAGGCCGCGTATCACGGTGGCAACCGCTGACGTAATATCACCGCATGCTGTTTAAACACTATATGAGATGGTTTTTAAAGCAGCATGACTTCTCTGGCTGTTTTTTGTTTGTTAAACATGAGTGATGTAAACTGCACTTGTTAAAAATAAACAGAAACATCTCAAAAGCTTTTCTCAGGGGATGTACAATCAGATGCATGACTCATACAAACACACACACACACACACAGTGGCGTAGAGAAGGATCAATAACAATATTCTCTATCACAAATCACCTCAAGTAAAATGTTTCAAGAGATTGTGTTTTACTAGGAAGGAAATAAGTCTACAGAAAATGTGCCAGAATATCTAATGATACAACGAAAAATGCTGTAAAGATACATGATATACAAAGACGAATAATTTATAGTACGTAATCCAGATGTTAGTCTGAACTTCTACAGTGAAAAGCTAGATAAAAAATGGCTAAAAAAAATAGACTTGTCTTTCTTTATATTAGCAATATAAAACACACGTGCAATACAAAACATTACAGGTTTGCAGCACTTGCGAAGATGTTGAGGTACACTGGAGCAAACCAATGAACCAGTAACAGAGAATGACACTGAAAAACAGATTGCGGGCTCCATCTCCAATTTAGACTTGTCCTCTCTTTTCAGAGAAGGACGGAGACGAGGCGTGACAGTGATGTGTCCTGACATTCTACAAACAGAACGTGCGTCTGTCAGTACGTGCACAAAAATGTGCACGTTGGTTTGTGTGACTCCGTGTACGCATGTGGCTGCATGCGAGTTTGTGTATGCAGTTTATTCATTTGGTGGTGAATCACTAGGCTCTGGGGGTCCCAGCTCCAGACTTCCTTTTGCCATGCCAACTCCCACTTTTGCTCAGTCCCTCGCTTCCTGCCCCCAGTGCCGCTGTTGTCTCAAGAAAATACTTTCAATTATGAGGAATTAGAAAAAGAAGATGTCTGCCAAAGTGATTCTTTTTTTTTGTTTAAACCTAGTGTAGACAAACTGTGAAATACCACAAAACAAGGCAGCAAAGCCATAACAATACAGACAGGAGAAATAAAGCACAATAACCTTATAACCTGAAACTTTCAAAACACAAAGAAGAAGCACCGTAAAACCAAACCATGAAGACTTGCAGGCATGTCATTACTGTCAGAGAATGTCACAGGTATAATTACAAATGATAATAATTAGTTGAATTAGTAATTTAATCAATTCAAGCAAGAAGATAGTAAAAAATAAAATAAAGATAAGGAAGGGTTGTTTGTCAGTTAAGAAGAAGAAGAAGAAAGAAAAATAGATATCTAGATGAATTTAAGACTGAAAAAATAAAGATTAATATTTAGATCAGTCTATAAGCAGAGAAAGAATGAAAAAAAGGGGGGGGGGAAGGCAAAGGCAGATGGTTGGAGGGGCTCAATAAAAATGTGGACCAAATAGATTCTATGATACTGATTGACTGTCCCCACCACCACCACCCCTGTCTAATACTACTGAGATTTATTTGTGTTCCAGGCATGAGGCTTAAAATTATTCACAAAGGTGAGGACATACAGGAATAAGACAGTAAAAATGTTTCAGAGTAAAAAAAAATGGAAATAAGCATTTTGCAGTCAAATGGATACATAAAAATTGGTTTTTACTGCTGTAATAACAACAGAAATGAGTGCCATGCTGTTTAGGATGGGTACTCTGTGTCAACTAGTCTGTAAGTCCGACAATCTGCATGGAAAACATTTTCCCACCCCTCTGTAAGCCCTTTGGAGCTGCCTCTTTGTGGCTTCGTCACAACCAACTGACTGCTCCCTTCCGACATCACTAGAGAAACAGGATGTTTTATCAGACAAGAGCCAGTGGGGACTTGTACTGTCTGCCCTCTGATCTGTGTTCTCATCAGTTGAGCCAAGCTGCTGGACTAATGGGCATCTGGGCAGATATTAGAGTGTTGTGCTAACTTAATGAGAAAACACTAGTTCCTCATACTCCTCCTGACAGAGAAGGCAGGAAAAAAACAATGAAGAGAGAAAAGGACAAACAATGGGGCATTAATTGGAGGGCATGAAAAGGGAATTGTGAATTGTGGTATAAGAAGATGATGAATTCATTGTAATTCTCATCAAAACCAGATTTTTTTAAAGATGATTTAAGATGCAGCATTTCCACAATCAGGATGATCTGACTTTGCCTCCCTTCTTGCTCAAGCAAAGCAATGACTTTTGACTCTGTTTGCAGAGGCCATAAATCACAAACACACCAACATCTCTCTCTCTTTCTCTCTCCAGCCTCAAATCTGACTATCCACTTCTAGCTAAATTGTTCAGGTCCGATGAATAAACCAGTGCTGTGACTCTCAGCCCAGGAGAGGGCCATGCATTACTGCTATGAAATGTTAAATGACTTGCAGAAGGAGCGAGGACTATAAAAGCAGCAGCAGCAGCACTTGGAAGGGGAGGAGAGAGGAGGGGGAGCTGGCTGTGCTTGCTCTTCCTCTCCTCGGCACAAGTGTCAGCTGCGCTCCCCGTCTTTTTAGCCACTGGTGTGGAACGGGGCCCGGCTTGTTGGGGGTTTGAGCAGAGTGTGTGTTTGTGTAAGTGGAAAGGGTTTTGAGGGGTGTGCGTGCTTGATTCCGGCAGTGTGTGTGCGTGTGGTGTAACTACAACCTCAGCTGCCAGCAAAGGGCCCCTCTGGCTGGGTCCAGGTGCGTGTATTATTTTTTGAACTCACCCCTCTGTCTTCACTGCTACTTTTTATGCTGTTTTTTTCCCCACTATTTTCTTGTCTTTCTCTGTTTTTCTTTCCCTCTTGTGATACATTGCTCTGGGATACTGACTGAGTTAATGAAAGTTGGGACCAAAGCTTGGTAGAAGCCTCCCTCCTAACCGTCATGCTCAAGCACTGCAGGAGGGTTCGTTTGCCTTCCACACACATAAAGAACAAAACAAAACATGCACACAAAAACAACACACCAAGGAAATTTATGATTGCAGGCACACACAGACAAAAACACACACTTTAGTAGCAATCCTGGCTCATTAGAGCTTTCCTATCTCTCAGCCCCACAGGTTAAAAACACTTCATATTAGCCATGCTTCAAACAGCCATGCAGAGGGGAATGAGGGGGGGGGAGGATGCAGGTTTTCATTATTCATGTTTTTATGCAAAGGAAAATTTGCACACTTAGGGTATTGTGTCGCAAGAGAATATACATTGTATGTTTTTTAAACACACACACATATGAATATGAATATGATGAAAGAGGGAGTCAACTGAACATACAAGGAGCTACTGACATGCAAGAGATACAAAATAAAGTCCAATTAGACACCAGTGCTGCTACTGGGTAAAGTTCTGTAGTTTTGATTAGGAAAATCATGTAAAGATACACAGGCAAAAAAAGCAGAGATGCTGTTTTTGCGCTGTAATGCACAGGAGTACTGCAACCCAGGCATAAAACTGAGCTTGGAATCAGAGCTATATATAAACCATTACTATACTACTAACCGCTACTACTATACTTATGGTTTTGAGCCAAATTAATGGGCTTGACCAGGCAAGACAAATAGGGCTGTCAAAAAGAGGAGGGGCAGCTTAGCCAGAGATCCCCTAAGGGAGGAAACCCCAGGAATCTCCTTTCATGTCAAGCCTGTCCCTCATATCCCCCACCACCACCCCCACCCATGAAAAATAGAGTCCTTCATCACTCTGCGTATCTTTGAAAGCATGAAAGAGGTGCTTGAACTAAAACCGCCATGAGGTTTTTAGGCTATGTGGGATAAGTGATGAAGTAGGAAGAATTATTGTTGTAATAAACAACCCTCGACTCAGTGCAGGCATCAAAACTGGAATCCATCACTGCTATTGGGTGACAATAACAACTGTTCCAAGGTTAAATCTGCTTTTTGCCTTTCAGGGTGAAAACAGAAGCACAAAGTGAGGTAAAATGATTTATATGAGACACTCATCTGATTTCACAAAAAAAAAAAACTGTGTTGTCAGTGGTTTGAAAATATAACAATTGAGATACCTCACAGTAAGGTTCATAGCCACAATAATAAGAATGATAGTTTCAGAATTAATCAGCTGTGTGAACGGGAGCTGTAAGGAAGCGTGTTGTTGTCAACAACTTCATTAAAAGAGAGCAGGACACTGTGACCTCCCCTAACCCATTAACCAAAAGCCCCATCTCAAATGATTATAAATTAATTTGCACAATCTCATGAATTTTACCTGACAATCAAGACATTATGTATTTGTAGCAATTTCATCTTCCCACAGTTCACTCTTCCCTTCACTTTGCTCCCTCATCCCTCTATGTCTCTCTCTCTCTCTCTCTCTCCCTCTCTCTCTCTCTCTCTCTCTCTCTCCCCCCTCTCTCTCTCCCTCTTTCTCTCCCTCTCTCTCTCCCTCTCTCCCTCGCTCTCTCTCTCTCTCTCTCCCTCTCTCTCTCTCTCTTCTCTCCCTCTCTCTCTCTCTCTCCCTCGCTCTCTCTCCCTCTCCTTGTCTCTCTCTCTCTCTCTCTCTCCTCTCTCTCTCTCTCTCTCTCCCTCTCTCTCTCTCTCTCCCTCGCTCTCTCTCCCTCTCCTTGTCTCTCTCTCTCTCTCTCTCCCTCGCTCTCTCTCTCTCTCCCTCTCCCTCTCTCTCCCTCTCTCTCTCTCTCTCTCTCTCTCTCTCTCCCTCGCTCTCTCTCTCCTTGTCTCTCTCTCTCTCTCTCTCTCTCTCTCTCTCTCTCTCTCTCTCTCTCTCTCTCTCTCTCTCTCTCTCTCTCTCTCTCTCTTGCTCTCATTCTAAACCATCACCCCTAATCTCACCAAGGGCCAAATCAGCAGATTAGAAAGAGAGTGATTCTCTCTCAGACTTTGCAAAGCAGTTTAATGCTCTGTTCAGAGAAAGTTAGAAGCAGATTAAATCCAAGAAATCTCTTCCTCCCCTTCCATTTCTCAATCCTGGCATGGAAGTGCAGACATGCAATAAGAAACTACAAATGTTTCTTGGTACCTACTGGCTGAACAAAGTGACCCATTCTAAAAGATGTTGCACCTAGAGTGATTATCCATCCATTCTCGCATGCTAAGGGGGGAGAGTATTATGTAAATTGCCTAAAATGATGTTGTCGTTGTTGCAGTTGGGCAGCCACATCATTGACTGTGTAAACAATTGATTTGGCCACCATGTGTTCACCTACTGGTTTGTGGGGTGACTGTTTTGAAGCCTCATTTAGCTTTTTTTTTTTTTTTTGCGGGGGGGGGGTCATATTTCCATCTTTTCAGCAAAGGGACAGCATGCTATGTTATAAACTAACTCTAGCAAGCTTGGTAAATAAGGTGCATTTATAGACTGTGTGGGTGGATTGCACAGACACAGGTACCTCTTAGTTTGCACTAAATAATATACCAATAAAATACTTGATTTCTCTTACCCACTTGGGTAAAAGGAAAAAAAGAGCATTGAATATGGCCATGAAAATACAGTATATAATGTAAAAACAGAGCTTGTGCAATTTTAACATGTTTGAAAGTCAGTATTTGATACGACCACCTTTATTCTTCAATAGCCTTTTTGAAACACATTCAAAGCTCTTCTTTGAATACTGGGATCACTGTCATGCTGAAAAATTGTAAAAAGTCATCACAGTCAGATGCTTCCCAGATGGTAAAATCTGATGGTACTTTCATACATTCATAATTTCATCAGTTTTGACAAGATCTCCAACACCACTAATTGAAATGCAGCCCCAAACCACAACAGAGCCTCCACTGTGTTTCACAGTAGCCTGTACAATCACTGTTGTGCCTCTCTCCTGACCTCCTCTGTAAAGATTGATTACAATTTCAATCAGAAATTTTAAATATGGATTCATCCCTCCATCAGATCTGTTGCCACTAATTTTCAGTCCAGTTCTTGTGTAATTTGGCATGCCTCAGCATTTTCTCCCTGTTTTCCTTCCTTAAGGATGGCTTGTTGACAGCACCCTTCTACTGAGCCCATTTCTGATGAGGCTTCAGCAAACAGTAGATGCAGAGATGATGTTGAGATGGCAGACACATCTCTCAGCTCCTGTGTCAGCTCTTTTTTAAGGGCATGACTTTCAGGTATTGTTCATCTGCTGTAGTTTCATCTTTTGTCCTCTACTTGTCCAGTTTTTAAGGACACACTACACACCACGGTGAGATATGCCAAGTTTTTGGTTAATAGCTCTGTGGGAATCACAGTAGTTGGTGCAAAAATACTATTTCATGCCTGTGAAACTGTTTAATCTTTACATTTTTCATAAATTCAACTGAAGAAATTGGAACAAATCGTGTGTTTTCGTGACAGGCTGCTAGTGACAAAGTGCCTAAAGATACAATTTAAAATTGATTCTTTGCTAACTCGCCTGTTATGTGTCCACACAACGCTGGGTCATCCCTTGAGTTAGGTGCCTATTTTTGCTTGAATGATTCATAGGTCAGTGGTAAGTGGCTTAACAAACAAAAAAATAGCCTCTGAAAATGGCCAGGTACAATGATTAGTGTGAGCAGCCGATGTTCAAAGAAAAACTTTAAAAGATGTTCAGAAAGCCTAGAGAACTGTTGCTCGAGTCTGGCTCATTGGAAGTAAAATATAAAGAACTGAGGAATGACTCAATACTTTTGCACAGTGTTGTGTGCGCAAATAAATAATATTTTCCATGCAGACTGCATTTATTCCTCAATAAATAATCAGTCAAGACCTCTTAATATCACACCCCCCCCCCAGCTGTGACCAATGTGAACAAAAAGGTATTACCTTAAAGGCATCGATTTTGGTGGTGTGTTGATCAATAGTGCAGCAGGTTTGAATGCATAATGGAGTGAAAGAAAGGCAAACATTTACAAAATAACACCAGAGCGAGTGGTGGCAGCAAAAGGGTCGCATCAACTCAAGGGTTAATCAATCCCTTACACAATAATCAGGAAACATGACAGGATGAGGGCTCTTGGCTTAAACACAGGCATCCTCAGGCTAATAATCATGATATGTGGCAGAATATTTCCTCCAAGCTGCTGTACAACACACTCAGCAGACATTCATCACTACCAAAAAAGAGGGTAGAGGTGGCAGAGGCAAGAGGAGCCAAAGAGATGGATGGGGTGAAGAAATTAAAGAGGGAACGAGGGATGTTGTAATACAAGTGTGGGGGTGTGGACTGTTAGTTGCCTAGAGGATCAAACAGCAAGCAGGAAGGGTAATGGGGGAAACGGTGGTCTTCAAAGAAATGTGGGTTGTGTAGCAAGTCTGCGTATTTATGGGTTAATAAAAAAAAGGCAGGTGTTTCTATGGGAACCTTGTCTGTGCTTCTGTGTATTGCTGCTCACACTGAGCTCACTGACATGTACTTTACATTCAGGAGAGCGTGAACGCACACACAGCCAGGCTTCCTCTGGAGATTAAAAAGCTCCATGTTTTCCTCTTTCTTAATTTTACTTTTCCTAATCCTGCTGTGTTTTTCTGCTGCTCTCCCTTGCTCTGTATATATAATCCATTTTTAGATATTTCTCGAGTGAATCTGAAATGCAGAAGTAATTCATTTACATACGGAATATATTCCCCCTTTTCTGTGGCACACTGAGCCTACATGTGTCTGTGTTCCTTTGATCTTACTTGAGATGCCTCTTGATCTAAATGAGATTGGGCATCGTTTAAAAAGGCCCCACACCTGTCTGTCCTGCTATTAATAGTACATTTCAAAGCAGAGAACGTGGCAAATAAGAAAAATAATACAGAAACTACTATTCTTATATATAAAAATCCCAAACTAGGGATTTTTCGAAACAACAGAATTAGTCTTTTAACCCAGTCAGCCAACCACACCAGCCTAAAGTATATTTCTACCTAATTATGTGTGGCATAGACAGTTTATAGCAACAGGTAACTTGTTTAGTAGGTTAAGTGAGTTAACACAAATACAGGTATGTAAGCATTTTTATTTAAATGTGCAGCTGCTGAAATGATATTCACACAACTAGGTGTGATAGAGACATTCATTTTTGCAACCAAATCCAACATATATTTAGCTTAGACAGCTACACTACATGGACAAAAATACTGGGCCACCTACACATATTACACCTACACATTACACCTAGAAGAGCTGCCCTACCATGGAAACCTGTGTCATGAAGCTCCCAACACACAGTCTTTGTGCTGATGTTAATGCCAGAGGAGATTTGGAACTCTGCAGTTATAGAGTCAGCACAGTGTTGGTGACTTTTATGACCCAGCTCTGTAACTTTACCTGGTCTACCACTTTATGACTGAGCTGGTGTGGTTCCTAAACATTTCTACTCTGCAATAATACCACTTACAGTTGATTGTGGAGTATCTCAGGAGGGAAGAAATTTCACCGTTTGACTTGTTGCAACAGTGGCATCCTATTACAGTACCGCACTCAAATTCAATGAGCACTTTAGAGCACTTGATTTTACACACCTGTGATAATGGGGGTGAAAACACTTAAATTCAAAGATTAAGAGGTGCGGCCCAGTATTTTTGTCCATATAGTGTATACTGTATGCTTTGTTAGGGATTATTTTTCAGCTGCAGATTAATACACAGATTCAGTGCAATAGTTTGGCTCATAACGTGCCACTTATTCAGTTTGACAAATATTGGTATGGTGTCCAAGGAAAGACTGTCAATATGAACACCAAAAATTACTTGGTAATGCAGCCTCATCTATGTATATAACCAGAAAGCACTGCAAGTGCATTTGCAAAATAATCAATTAAATTAATTAAATGTATTTTTAAAACCAGTATTTGTGGGGGGGGGAATTGAAAAAAGAAAAACATGTATGTCAATGTAAGGTGATACATAGCTTACATACCATATAGAACATATGTAAGGAATGCATCCCTTTCCCTCTCTCTCTGGCACACACAAGCAGAGAGTGCTACTACTATAATTGTTAGTGGCAGCTCTATCTCTCCACGTTTCAGTTTTTTCCCTCTGATAAAGCCTGAGGAATAAGTGCCAGCTCCACAGCCATCCTGCTCATCCAGCCCCCACGCCCACAGTCCCCAGTAGGTGGTGTTTTCCTCGCCCGCCTACCGGTCGCCCATTTCAGTGCCAAGTTCGACATGTGACCGTAGCAGCACATAGCCTCCAAGTTCTCCCACCCTCCACCCCAATCCTCTGCAGGCCTGCCCCCCCCAACTGTCTGAGAACACCCCTCAACAACTTGTGTTTCTTTTGATTCCCCAGCCAGCAACCCCAACCTACCCTACCTTAAAGGCACACACAGTCCTAGACACCACACACATCGATGCATATCAGTGCAATTAACTCATGAAATGACACACAGATGCTGAAATGTGGGGGAACTTAAAGCCGTATGCCTGACAAGAATAGGCTAGGTGTGTTCACATCAGGCTGTTCTGAGATGCAAAAATGTTGTGCCTCCGTCTGATTTTCACTGCATACGCCTTATTCCAG
The DNA here is from genome assembly GCA_024447675.2 of Pterophyllum scalare. Classification (NCBI taxonomy): domain Eukaryota; kingdom Metazoa; phylum Chordata; class Actinopteri; order Cichliformes; family Cichlidae; genus Pterophyllum; species Pterophyllum scalare. Next base: position 40,010 of record JAMQGT020012096.1, on the reverse strand, counting down.
CGCTGCTCTCATGTCACTAGAAAGGGGTAAACATGCCAGGTTGTGTTCATACCAGTCACATCCAGCTGTCGCTCTTTTCTGGCTAAGCTACCATCCTCCTCTTCCCAAAATCCTCTTTTCTCTAAAACCTTCTTCACATCACATCTTCTCTTCTCTCCTCACCTGTGCTTTGTGTGCTTATTACTCCACCGTATCCTCTTCCTCTTCTTTCTCACTTCAGTTTGTGTTTTCACCATTACTCAGCCTCTAAACTATTTAGGCATAAGAGCATGTCAGATCTTTTTCAACTACTGATATCTTAATATGCATGCATATGTATGATCAACAAATTCTTCACAAATTCATAGGGGTAAAAGAAAATGTCCAGGGCCAAGCGCCAGGGGATAAAGTCTGTGTGTAAATAAAACATTATTTCCTCTGTGAGTCGAGCAGGATCTGAGCACCGAAGACATTCGGTCTCAAGTGTCGAGGCAGCTGTGTTAATATTTCAATTACCCTCATGAATAAATGAATTAAATGGGGGCTGACATTATTCTTGGACTGCCTTTGTTGTGGTGGGAGAAAACTGTGACATGCAACATGACTTCTCCCAAAACCTTCTCTTCTAATATGTTCAGACTGCAAAGCTGTAAATCCACAGTGATTTGGGAGCTCTGGGTGACAAAATCCTTTCCAGATTTGCAATTTTTGTCATTGTTTTTTGGGTTTTTTTGCTGTTTGTTTGTTTGTTTGTTTGTTTGTTTGTTTGTTTGTTTGTTTGTTTGTTTTCCTTCCCCTGTATACTTTTCTCTTTTGCATTTAATCACCAGAAAATGAAGCATCGAGTACACATCATTTTGAATCATTACCGGAAAAATGCAACATGTACTGCACACCTGATAATCATAGTGCCACTAGCTCATCAGCACAGTGCTACACAGTCTACAGTACATGCAACAAAGTAGTTCTGCTTCCAATCATGTCTTTCACTGCCTCTCCCTGTTCTTCCACCTTCTTTTTCTTCAAGTATTAACTCTGTTCCTCTCAGCGTCGCCTCCATAAATTGTGGCTGGCAATGCTTTTTCCATCTGTCACAGCTTATTCCATGTACCATCAGAGATTAGAAGACCTTTCTTTTTCAGACATCGTTGGCATTTACCATTGCCCTCTATCAAAAAAAAAATAAAAATTGTCGCGAACCCGCAGTGCCTTCACCGTCATTGTCACACATTCTGCCTTGAGGAAGAGCCAGGCTAACACTGATTCCCTCTTCAGTGCAACATCGTTGACAGCTTGAGCGTGTGAAAAGACTATGCAGGCATACTCCATAATTTAATATAATAACATCATAAAACCCTTTAATCCTAATGCTTTTAAGACTTGTTTTTTAACCTTAAAGTACAACTATTAAAAGATAGTAATACTGTCATCATTGTGCCTCCTGTCTCAGTCCACATTTTGCAGTGTGTACTTGTTCACTTTGCGACAGGAAAATTAAATTGTGATGCATAAAATCAGTTTAACTGCAAATTGAGCGAGCCTCTCGCACAAAACCTGACAGGACAGTAGGAATATCCACTGTCTAAATCTAAATAAAACTAAATCTCCTCATACTTGAAGAAACACTCAGACAAGAAGGCACGTGGAACACAGCAAGTGGTGGAAGGCCCATTTCTGAAAATGTGATTCCAGTTAGCTTAAGAAGCCAGCATGAAGGCCTTCTAGAAATCAATAGAAGCTCCCTTGTGTGTAAAAGCAAGTCAACAGAGCAGCACAGAGTTGGGGCACACAGATAATATTTATGTAGAGGGAGGATGCCAACAACCACCGGGGACCATGTATAATTCTGATTCATACATCATAAAAGCAGTGATGTAGTAAATATGAGGCATGTTTATTTATTCAATAAGAATACATGCAGCAACAGGTCAGCACCAGAAAATTGTTTAGTACGCCACCTTTAAATATTCATGCACATAACCTCAGGGTAGTGTGTCTTGTTCTTTGTAAAGTTCAGAGATTGTCTCTGAGCACACAAAAACACACACTCATCCATTTGGGTCTTTGTTTGTGGACTAAGTGTGAGGTGCTGTGATCATGGCTCCAACAGTATGCAGAGCAGATGATGTGCATTAGCTGTGTTCACGTGGACATCGACGAAGGTTGTCTGCGGTATGTACAATTAGCAGGTTTACCAACCTCATGAATAAATGCATGGCGTGTGCACATCACTTACTCTATATGATGGCCCCTTTTGACATCACATTTTCCAAACCACCTTTTGCACATTTTGTCTGACAATTCTGAACGGTGGAAGCATCTTCTTTCCTACAGCCACGTAAAACTGTTTAAAACATACATGTTGCATGTTCCTGTTTTCCTTTTCTGCACCTCCCTGCAGGAGAGCCTTCTGGTTTTAATGGTTATTTTAATTGCTGGTGTTCCACTAGAATACTAATAAGGGTAGTAATTAGTGCAGTATGAACTGTAGCTCAGTGTGGACATGAGTTGGTTTTGCCTTTTAAAGTGTCTGCAAAATGGAACTGAAGCCCCTGGCAGGGAGAGGACCTTTAAAATTAGCATTTGGATTGTTTTGCTTACAAATTTTAAACTGTAAAAATGATTGTGACTCCAAGAATCTCACAGTTGGTCAACCTTTACTCTTGTTAGATTAAGGCAAAAAAAATAATAATAACTAGCCTAATATCAGACTGACCAACAGACAGCTTATTGTGGGTTGTGACAGCTCTCGCTATACGAATCTAAAACCAGTTTCAGAGGTTCTCATCCATCCAGATGGCCCTTTGAATTATATGCTTTACTTGGGATAATGAAATCTCACTCACTTTCCAACTGCGTTCTATTGAATTAACATGATAGACATGCTTCCTTCTAACAGCTTGGGGTGTCATCAGCCTAACCAGCTATCCTTGTTCATTGGCCACATCAATCACAGACAACTAAGGCAATACATGGTTCTGAAAGCCAAATAACTATCACAGCACGAAAAGCATGATACATGGCAGGGAGGGAGGGAGCGCGCTGTAAAACAGCAGTTTCCTCCTAGAATAAACTTTTACTTTTATGTCACTTCACCAGCTAAATTTATTGTATACCTTGGGGATTTAATTGCTTTATAGACCTGAAGTGGCTGAGTGATTATCGCTAGTGATGTTCATCTGAGATGATCATTTTTCTTACAATTTCAAACATAATGAAAGGATTTAATAAAAGATGGCTGACTAGGCCATTTTTTTAGCAGCAGTGGTGAAAACCCCAGGAGTTCATCTCTAAGGCGTTCCACTGCGGCCATGAAATGCTATTGATTAAGAAAATGTCCTGTCAGAAATCAAATGAAAATAGGACAAATTTAAAAGACTACTTAAAATGTGATATAGCTGATGGTATATACTGAATGAAAGAAAAGGTGTAGGTGAATGCGTACTGCCAACAAGCTGCCCGTTTTAAGTCGTAGCAAAAGGGTGGCAGCAGTTGTTCTTGGATGTTTCCCAATAGGAAGAATGAAACAGGCGCTCTGCCATCACCCTGTTTTTAGCCATGAAATCAATACACACCAACAGAAGAGCTGCTTTCTGGCCAAGACTGTTCTGCATTTGGATGGAGGCATAAAATCAGCATGGAAGTAAGAGCATCTAATCAGGAAAATAGTGTTATCACTAGATAAGACTGTCTGAGATGAGGCTTATTAGATTATACTACATATATCCTCTCAGTCTCTATTAAACATGTCAATTACAATCCACTATTTCCTGATTTTACTTGGAAAATTAGATATATGGAAATATATTTCAGTGTCTGAAAATTCAAAAATTATGTTTAAATGGTAATAGTAGTTTAAATAGTTATTGATACACATACACACACACACACACACACACACATATATATGTATATATATATATGTGTGTGTGTGTGTGTGTGTGTGTGTGTGTGTGTGTGTGTGTGTGTGTGTGTGTGTGTGTGTGTGTGTGTGTGTGTGTGTGAGAAAAAAAATATTTATATATATTTAAAAAAATATATATATATATATATATACACATTATCTAGGTCAGAAAGTGGATTTCATGATTGCATTCATCCTCTTCAAGTGCACTTCTTGAAGTGCAGACTGAATCCTCCAGAGCATACTGTGGGGTCTTTTTGAGGCTTGAGAATGTAATTTATTTGTGAGACATCAAAAAAGTGATAGTTTGCATCCTGCATATCTGAGGAAATTAGTGGAAGAGCTCACTGGTGATGATTCCAGACAGACTGCTGATCAACGTGAGACCCACATGGAAATAAAGAAATGCAGCATCATCAGAATCTCTAAGATGGCACACATAGTAGTGTGTCTATCCCTTGATTATTGGTCAAATATTTGCCTGCATCTATTCTGTTTAATTACCATGTAGATTTGGTCCAAAGTACATCTAAGCATTTGGCACTAAATACTAAATAGCCGACATCTGTGGCGTTCAGCTTCACCACTATAAATGACTTTTCATTCTTCTGCATTCTTCTGCATTAGATTGCTGCTTAACACCTAATCACACAGTTTCTGTTGTGACTGATGTCAGCACACAAAACCTGAACAAACACTTTATTTGAAGATGTTCCCGCAATCTTAAGTTTGAAATACAACATTTCCCAACAACTCCAGTCTGTGGTTGTTTTTAGGCTCCATATAAAGCCTGAGAGATCAACAGTTTGGGGTTTATATTTGTTGCACATGTACTGTATGTTCATTTGTGAAAAGTAAACAATGGACTGGCAAAAGCACACACTGCTGACCGCTTCTCTCCATAAAAAAGGTGATAAGAGCATCCTGGCTTACAGTAGCAGTTCATTAGTCAAACAGGCAAATGCAGGTCAGTTCAATCAGGGCCTGATCCCATCTATCAGCTCAGCCTTATACAAGCTCAGTAACACTAACTACTCTTTACAGTTTGTTTAGCAATGCATTAACTTATTTTTTTCATTGCAGCATGTAGAGCATCCAAGAGCAACTTTTACAGTGTAGCTGCAGTGTACGATGGTGTGGTAATGGTATGTTGTACGTGTATGTGTGCGTGTGTGTTTGTCTGGAGGAGGGGGGTTGTTTGCCAAATGGAAATGCTTAAAGCAAAACGCTTTAACAAAACGCAATTCCACTGATAAAAACATAAGAAAGAACAATGTAATCTGTTTTACTATTCATTTATCAAGCTATCCATCCATGAAGACCCACATGTGTACACACACACACACACACACACACACACACACACAGAAACATATACATGCACAAAGATTAGGACTGAGTCACAGCAGATATAGCCTGGTTGGAAATAATCTCTTATCATCATTGCACAGTCTTTTGTGATCGCATGCGCCATGATTGCCTGCTTTGGATGGACATGACAGATGTGTATACCACTACTGTGCATGGGCACTTAGGCAGAGTGGCAGGGAGTGTGTGTGTGTGTGTGTGTGTGTGTGTGTGTGTGTGTGTGTGTGTGTGTGTGTGTGTGTGTGTGTGTGTAGGTTACATCTATGATTCTACTGTCTGTTGTTATCGCTCTTGGCTCACAATGGGCTCACCAACTGCTTTTCGCTAACACGGACCAGCAATCACGGATGGGGAAATAGTATCCACCATGTGCGGACGGCAAATGGACAAAGGTCTGATGTGTATCAGAGACTGCTGCGCAGCAGAAGTGCAGTGTGGCACATGGATGCATGCTGGAGTCCACTACCAGAAACAAATCCTGATGGTTACTCTTTCAGTAGTGCACGTCAGTACAGTAATAAGTCAGTAATAAATCAAAATGTAATTACATAAAGCAAGAAGGACAAGGAGAACTACAGCGTTATCTAGAGCCAAACATAAACTGCCAGTTTTTTTCCTCACAAATGATGCATCATATATTGCTCAAGGAACCTTTAATTTACAGTACTGTACAAAAGTCTTGAGCAAGTGCTCATTTCTTTATATTTTGGTGGAAAAATGGGAAACATTTTATTTTATTGAAACATGTGCAAAGATACAAGGAAATACCATATATAAGGTAAAAACAGAGTTTGTCACTTCTTAAGTATTCTCCAGGCTTCCTGAAGGATATTCAAAGCTCTTCTTTGAATGCTGCCTGCCTTTTGTTCCCTTCTCTGTCAAGATGATCCCACATTGGTTCAGTAATGTTCAGGTCCAGACTCTGGGGGAGGACTGATAGTGTTCCATTGTGTGTTTCTCTATCCAACTATACTTTTACTGCATTTGCAGTGTGTTTGGGATCACTGTCAAAAGCTGTTGCCAATCAATTGTTTTCCAGATGGAATTTTATGGTGGACCAAAATTTGTTGGTACTTTTCTGCATTCGTTTTTCCATCAGTTTTGACAAGTTCCCCAACAGCACTGGCTGAAATGCAGCCCCCAACCTTGACAGAGCCTCCACTGTGTTTTACACATGGCTTTAGACATTCTGTTGTACCTCTAACCTGACCTCCTCCATGCATATTGATGACTACTTCAGTGAAAAGCAGCCACTGTCAAAATAAAAACTTTGAAAGACCTTCAGAAAGCCTGGACACTATAGCTCAAGACCACTTTTAAAAAATTACAAAAAAGTCTACTTGTTGGCTACTTGGAAGCAAAATATAAAGAAAAATATATGGGGGTTGGCACAAGATTTTTGCACAGTACTGTAGTTCATTTCTTCAAATAAATAATAACTGGTGAAGGCTTCCATCAGGAGCTCTATGGAGGTCCTTATCAGCCTCACACTAATTGTATGGTGGCTCATTTTAGATGGTACTTTCAAGACAGAAACAAGGGACAGTACAGTATGTAGGTTCTGCCCAAAGTTAACAATCTAAATATAAAACCATGAAAGTATTATATAGAATGTATTATGCCATGAAAGTATTAGAGTTGGTTTCTCTTTTGATGTATATTTACATATTTACATATTTGTTTGTATATTACTACAGTTTGTTCTAAAAAGGTCAACATTGCACTGTATATAGCAGTACAGAGTTCATTATTGTTTAATAGTTTAATGGCATTCTTTAACTGCTTTTTAACAGTAGGAAAGCTTCCATTACAGGCCCCACTGCTGTGTGCTACTGGAACATTTGTCCTTGCAAGAAAGACTATGTGAACCATTGGAGAACAACAATTACTCACTAATATGTTTCAAGATGGTATCGCATGGATAAATAATCATATTGTGTAGAAACAGACGGCATTAAAACACATCTGAGAAAAGCATTTTGACCAAACTGGACTGGACCTTAGGGGTGTACTATGAAGGGAGATTAATGACTTAACAAGGTTTGTTGAGGGTAAAGCCAGGGAATTCAATGTCACAAAGGCAGCTCTCCTTTCTCTATGGCAAGTTATGCTCATAACCTGGAGCTGGTTGCGTTGAGACTTTTGGTTTTCACGGGTCTGGAAGCGCCACATTTTCATTAATTCTTTTGATAATATGCTCTGAGGGTGACAGAGATTCTCGGCTGAGAGAACAGGTTATATCTAGTATAACAACCTGTTGAGCTATGCATTAGTAATTCCACCAAAGAAGGATGTGGTAAATCAATAAGATCAATTACACTTTGATTTGGCAAAAAAAAAAAAGAACTAAAATGATTTTAATATTGACTTCATGACAGGACAGTGCCAGACCTAAATGCACTTCTTGAGAGATAATGTTTAATGGATCCAGTTTAAAGTTTCAGAGCTCTAATGTGCAGCTCTCATGTTAGAAATAAACACCAGCACTGAGCGTGTGTTGGTAAAATCAATATATTAACTTGTTTAACAAGACTGATAATCTTCTGCAGGGTTGCTCTCTTGCTTTATTTGCAGCATGTTTTACTGTTTGTTTGTTTGGTTGGTTTTTTAAGATTCTTTGTAACTGTCATGACCTTTTTCTCTTTAATGGGCTATCAGTTCAATTTGTTTGGAAGATGATTCAAATGGCACATCAAATGCCCCCTTTTATGTGAGAGCCTGAAACAGAAAACCTGATACCCATTATCTCTTATCAGAGTTTTAAGTTTTGTTGAGCTAGCTAACTGTAAGCAAAGAATGGCCAGGTTGAACTTGCTTCGTAGCACTGCCCTCTTAACTAGTAAAGTGCTATGTGTTATCAGCAGATAATAAACTACTCAACAAAATTAAAGTAACACTGAGATCACATCAGCTCTCAACTGGAAAAAACTCAGGCTGGATATCTGTACTGATAGGGACTGGGCAATGTGTTTGGAATGAAAGGATGTCCCCATCATTTGATGGAAATGAAAATTAACTTACAGAGGGCTGAATTCAAAGACATCAAAGTGGGGGAAAAAAAGAGGCAGCCGGCTACAGTAGCCCATTTTGCTGAAATTTCATTGCAGCAACTGAAAATGGTACTCAGTAGTTTGTCTGGTCCACATGTGCTTGTATGCATGCCTGACAAAATTAAGGCATGCGCCTAATGAGATGACATATCGTGTCCTGAGGGATCTCCTCCCAGATCTGGAGCAGGGCATCACTGAGCTCCTGGACAGTCTGAGGCACAACCTGGTGTCATCGGATAGACCGAAACATAATGTCCCAGGGGTGTTCTATTGATCAGGTGAGTGTGGGGGCCAATAAGTGGTATCAATTCCTTTATCCTCCAGGAACTGCCTGCATGCTATCACCATATGAGGCTGGGCATTGTCATGCACCAGGAGGAACCCAGGACTCACTGCACCAGCTTCAGCGCCTGACAATGGGTCCGGGGATTTCATCCCAATACCTCATGGCGGTCAGGGTACCGTTGTCTAGCTTGTAGAGGTCTATGCATCCCTTCATGGATATGCCTCCCCAGACCATCAATGACTCACCACCAACTGGTCATGTTAAACAATGTTACAGGCAGCCTAATAGCATGTATTGATGTGCCGTCCTGGAGGAGCTGGACTACCTGTGCAACCTCTGTAGGGTCCAGGTACTGCCTCGTGCTACCAGAGGTGACACTGACCCTAGCCAAATGCAAAACTAGTGAAAAACAGTAAGAAAAGATGACAAATGTCAGGTGACTCCAACTGTAAAACCCATTCCTGTTTTGGGGGCTGCCTCATTGTTGCCCCTCTAGTATACTTGCTGTTGATTTCATTAACACCAAATCAAGTGAAACTGTCTAACAACCCCCTCTGCTACTGAACTGATCAGCTCAATATATATTGCTACAACTGCTAAAGCAGTAGTCCAAGAAGAATCAAGGACATGTCTTTACATGCATTTGCAGCTACTGTGTGTGTGTGTGTGTGTGTGTGTGTGTGTGTGTGTGTGTGTGTGTGTGTGTGTGTGTGTGTGTGTGTGTGTGTGCGTGCGCTAGTGAAAGTCTGCTGATTCTGTGCAAGTGTAGGTACATATCATGGTGCGAAAGATGGCGACGAAGCAAGAAAGGCCATTAGTCTTCAGTGGCACCTGCTTGAGTCTCAATACGTCCCAGCTGTGACCATGACAACCAAGCAGCTCTCAGGCAACAAATGTTAAGTACCACTGGCCCCTGGGAGCAGAATGCACACAAATACCACAAACATGCGCGATGTGTGCTGCCAGAATCTTTCAAATGCAGAATCCAACACATAATGTATGAAGGGACTGAATACAACTACCTGTATGAATTCACTTTCTCTTTACAGGCATACTTAAGCACAGGCCATACAATCGTGTACCCACATACATGCATCTCTTTGCTAGTAGGAGATGATGGTTGCCTCTTGGCTTTTTTGGCCAAGAATTACATGAGCTTTAATGTAATTACAGGAGCAGCAAGGACAGACTCTCTCTGCCTATTGCTCTTTGCCGAGTCCCCTTGAGAGCGCAGGACAGGAACATGCGCAGAGTATTTGTCCAATCTCTAATGACAACAGCACACCCATTCCACGGTAATCCTTTCATTTCTGTCCACTCACGGGAGAGAGACAGGGAGGTGAATGCGGTGTCTGTGAGTATGTGTGCGTATGTGAGGGGGTGGAGGATTGATGAGGAGTGAGAGGAGCAGACAGTGATGGAGTGAGGGATGTAAAATTTGCAGGATTGAGGCATAATAATAGCTGACAAGGACGATATTGGGCACAATACAAATCATTATTTAAAAAGGTCATCCGGAGCAGCAGGACCTTCGTCATGGTCTGCTTTTTTAGAGGTTAAAGATCAAACATCACAAGAAAAGAAATTATTTTTTATTTGAAACCCAGCTCACTGTCTCTCTCACCCTTACACACATACAAGTCCATTTAGTGATGGAAATCCTCCAGACGTGCCACAGCAAGGCACCTCCCTTGGGGTTGGTAACCATAAGCACGCAAACACATATTCTTCTGGTCTTGTTTGCAGAAAACAGGTTCAATAAATAGATGAGAACATCTTAAATATCATTTTGAATGGCAAAAAAAGACTGTAAAACCCACATTTGGGAGTTAAGAGTGACTTTTTAAACAGTTTGCAGTGAAATGAGCTACAGTAGCAAATAAACATTCTCTGTGTTAATTGACTGAGCGAATGGCTTGGCTGGTGATCAATGGAAACTTTATAGATGTACCAGCAGAAGCAGCAAGACAGACTAATGTAGTGTTGTGCTGAACATGGCAGAAGCCATCTTGCCAGTATTTTCAGCAGTACTGAATAAAGATGAGAGATTTTCATCCATATCCCAGCTCTTTACACTACTATTTTTTCTCCTGTTTATCTGCCTCACTCTGTATCTCCCTCATCTCCTCCTAAAGTAACCATTTTCTGCCTCTCCCACTTCCCCATTGATATTCCCACCCAGCTTCTACCTCCTGGATGATATGCCAATGGGTGTCTGTAATTCAGCAGTACAGTACAGCCAGAAAGAAAGTGTTTAATGTTAATGGCAGCCAGATGCCTGGTTTGCCACCTTTTGGAGTCATTGTGCATCTCAATGACAGCAGAGTCATTGAAGAAAGAAAGAAAAAGATGAGGAGGGGGCATGCCAACAGATGTCTCATCACAGCATCTGCTGTGAAAGCACAATAGGAAGGCATAAAGAAAGGAAGATTAAAATTTGACAATGACAAATTAATTTGAAAACTAATTGATTATCACAAGCTGAATTCATTAACGGTTTTACTACACGACTGCTCCGACTAGCTGTAATTAAGATGCAGTGAAGTCAGAGTGATGTATGCAGACTTAGGTGCAGGATTCATTGCTTCAGGTGAGACACAATGCTAGACTATATTTAGATTCATTATTAGGGTTTATTCTACCTTTGTGAAAAGAAGGTTGCACAGTTCCTTACGCCAATATATACTCTCATGCACTCATTTATATAACACCAAAATGATTGTACACAATGCAGTACAGTCCACTGACCACACCATTAACGAGCCTCAACTAACAATAGAACACTTGACTAGATATGTTTTATTTCAGTGTGCTAATAAAGACCTTAATTAGCAACAATATATTTTTTAAAATGTAAAAAAATGACACTGACACCCTCAACAACAGCAGTTTTGCTGTGTTCTATTACAGCAGAAGGCTCCCTTGTAATTGCCTTATTTTAACGATATCAGTGCAGGGTGATTCAGTCCATCTCCATTCGGTCAATCACATTCACCAACCACAGAGATATGCGCATAAGTACCTCTGCCCACACATCCAGTGCACAGACTATTTCCCATCGTTTCCCAACCTCCAGCAGCACTCAAGTGCAAACTCACATTTTGACTGCTTTGCAAGCAACCAACGGGACTTGCTTAGAGTGCTTTCACAATGGAATTATGCCGCTGCCTCTCACGTGATTAGCTCTTGACTGGGTCAGCACGTCAGGCCCCGCAGTGTGGAAGCACAGACAATATATATAAGGCCATGGAAGTACTCTTACGCAATCAAATTACCAACACACAAGCACAGACAATAAAGAATCCGTCAAACATGCTTTAAGCTGCAGCAGGCAAATGCAAGCTGTAGGCTCTAATTTGTTTTTGCTACACTTGAACTCACTCATTGAATTTTAGTGGTCAAAACACCAACAATGTCAGATACAACATTGTGTAATTAACACATTAGAAAGAAGGTACCATGTCAGCGCGAAGTAATGTACCAGATAAAAGGAAAAGTCAAACATTGCATATTTCTCTTTTCATAAGCTTTGGAACAACCTCTGGGATAAGCATGGGCACAGGAAACAACTAGTTCTGAATTTGACAAGAGCGTGCATGCTCAAAACCCTTTTTTTAATTAAAAAGAAAGATGTAGTTTCTCTGTTTCAACAATTTTGTTGCTTTTCATAGAAACTTTGCTTCTCCATTTGCCAAATATTCACAATAAATATTTAATGTATTTAAAATGTATGGTACAAAAAAAGTATTTTTAATGAGACTGGGTTTTAACTATTACCAAAGGTACTAGCAGGGCTTCTCCTGGCTCACAATAGGTGCTTAGGAGGTAATAACATGGTAGTAAGCATGATTCCAGGGTAAAGTAAAGGCAGTGAGCCTATTACCTTTTTTGCATTTTCTCATTATTTCTAATCATTTGATCATGAAAACAACAACGTGGAGGAAATTTTCATCTGCAAAGGAAAATCCCTGATCAGTCTGATGAAACCATGCCACCATTTTCTTAATTTCTTCTTTTCTTTACTGGAGATGAACAACACTTTATGTCTAACTGCTCAAGTGACCACAAATCCTGACCTTAGGCAGTGCTGCAAGGGTGCCAATCGACAATAGCCCCGACCATATGTGGGAGTGTATGTGCTGTATGCCTTTTTGTGTGTTTCATTTATGTGAAATATTCTGTGTGGACTTGTGTGTCACAGTATCTGTTATAAAGCCAGCTTCAGGGCACATAAAGAGCCTTTCATCAAGAAAGTTCACATTTGCTCTTTGTCTCGCTCAAGCCCTCCGGGCCACTGGCAGCCGGACTCAGACAAAGGTCAGCAATTAATGCTCGGATTTGGCGTATTTATTAAATTGTGACCCATGCTTCTTTCATTTTGTTAAATCATAGTGTGAAAACATTAAAATAAAGAAAACACTCTGATCAATTTGTGAGAGGATATATGTAACAGAAGATCTTTGGAGCCTGTTACAGATCTATTATGCATACCTCATTGCATGCAGTAATTGCTTTCTTTCTCTTTTTTTTTCCAAATGGCCATTAAGATATGTAGCCCCACTGAAACAAAGCAAACAGCATTACATTAGGATCCAATATGAATTAAGAGGCTGGCCATTTCCTCTTCCTGCATAGAAGACGATATAATCCTATTTCGGGATCTCCATCTAACAGCCCTACACATCTCTTTCTCTCTCACCTCACTTTCTGATCCTCCCCTGAGATCCTGTTCATTCTATGAGAAGGGCCGCTGACATTGATCCCCACTATCTGTGTCGGGTCAGTGAATACAACCGTACTCAGCACTTTCTGTGTGCCCAGAGAGTGCCAGAACTGCCACATGCTGCTTTTCCCTACTCACTTTGAATATTCACCCTCTCCTAGGAATGGTGACAGGCAATCTTTGTTGACCCTCCTGGGTCACCACTTTGGCACTAAATGCTGTGGGTGTCAGTCATTTCAATAATATGTGGCATCGGACCCCTTCGAAAATACAAGATGTTCAAAGGTGGTGCTTCACTTGCATGTGTGAGATTATTGTAAAAAGAAGCTTAAAGGTAAGTTCAGTGTGTGAACCAGTAAGCTCAGTAAATGGTACTCTGGGAGGCTCTCAATGAATAAATACAAAAATGTCCAACATTATAAACAAAGGGCTGTTGCTAAAACAAATTTTCCTCAACCCCAACAAGAGTATCAGTTTTGAACCATCTCACTTTGACTTAAGACCTATGCTTAGCAGAACAGTAACCTCCATTATGGAAATCGCTTTTCACTGAAAACTTAACTTCTTGTGACAAAATGACAGAATGCCTTACACACCCTAAGGAGGGGTGGATGGGGGGTTGAAGCCTTCTGTGGACCACACTACTGTACTGCGGTTTCGGGTTAGCCATCATGCGCACAAATGTGACATGTCACATCTAGCCCTCTGAGAAGAAAAGGGGAAGCGGCTTATACTGCATCTGTGTGCAATGTCTCTGAACATAGGTCATTTCTAGCAGTTACAAGAGGCCAATAGTATTACATGAGCAGAAAGTCATACTATAAATAGCTGCATACTGTATCTGGTGCACTGGAAATAGGCAAGATGTGCATCTCAAACTGCAACTAACTGTTTATCTTTGTTTTTGTATTGATTTTTTTTTTAAATTGAGTTCACTCTTCTCTGCAAGAATACAGGTATAACACAAAGTCCAAAGTGCAATTCTAAGTGTGCATGAATGAATCAATTCAAATTCATAAAGCTTCAGTCATAATTTTCATGGTATCAACCTTTGCCTTGTTGATTTTATAGGTTTTGTCTCATATGATTTGTAAGCTGAATAAAAGCTGTCACTGCATTCAGAAACATTCCACCACTGTTCTGCTAAAATGGGATCTTTTCCTGAGTGGCCCCTCTCAGGAGCCTGTCACTCATCCTATAAGCCGGTGAACTAGCGTAAGCTTAGCCTAGAACCCTTTCATTGCCCAAAGTCTCCCTTCCATCCTCTTCCAGTGCCTCCTGTCCTCTCCAAAGCTTTCGATCCTCTAAGCCTGCAGAGTTACAGTATCAGTCCATGGTTACACTAAAATCCACACTCACACATCAAGCTGCAGTAAAGGACCAACTCCTGCTCCACCGTTAAGCCTTCTAGTTGATATAATCTATCCCGCTTCTTTTCTACCACAAATGTTTTGTTTTTTGTTTTGTTTTGTTTTGTTTTGTTTTGTTTTGTTTTGTTTTGTTTTGTTTTGTTTTGTTTTGTTTTGTTTTGTTTTTAAACAAAGGTGTATTTTCATGTGAAATTGCATCAGTCTGCTGCATTGTCTACACTGCTGAAACATCTCAGGAGCTGGCTCTCGGTCTGATCAGACTAATTTGAAACCACCTCAAATTAGACGCTCATCTCCAGGCATTCTGCAGCAGAATACCTGCTCTACTTCCATTAGCTGCCACTTCAATCTGCCAAACACTAACTCACTAGCCTCAGCTCTCAGGCTTTTTACTGCAGGATGGCTCCTGAGTGCCTCCCCATCATCGGCACCACCAACACCACCCAGTTCCACACCACGGGAGGATGGCATCGGGCCTGCTCAGTCAACCCATGGCTCCACTGACAGGGGATAAAGGGATAAAGAGCCTGTGCTCTGGGACTGATTACTTACATCTGCCGGGCTAAATCCCAGTGCCCACACATACACAGACACATGTGTACAAACACAGTGCATGCACACACTTGGCCTGCTGCAAGCTGCAACAAACGCACTCATGCATGTATTGTTTTTTGACATAAGCATGTGCTATGTGGAAAGCTGGGTCCATGCCTTTATTTGTGAGTGTGTGTTTAGGTTTTTTTATTCATGTCTAAGTTAAAGATGACATTGCAATAGATGTATAATGAAAACATGTATATTGGTAATAGCACAGCCATCACTAACTTCACATATTGGTCCTGTAAACATGTCAGTGGCTCTAAAAGCAATACAGTTGGTGCTACAGTGTTGTCCCCTCCCAGGCAAAGGTCTTCTCTGCCTGTACATCCTTATTATTGTTCAGGCACTTTGAATCACAAACAATAGTAGTATCTCATATCTTGCAATGTTAGTGGAATCATATTTTCCCCCGAAGTCTGGGTTTCTTTATTTTCTGCAAACATACAATAAGAATATTCAGTAGCAGTGATATGCTTCAATTTGCACTTGGTCTCTTGTCGGCTTTAACCATGGCAGCTTGAACCAGATGATTTCACTTGTAAATATACTATACTAAGTTACTAGCAGGACATTCACTTGCTCTCCTTTTATCTTTTTTTTCCTAGTCATTACAGCCAAGGATGCCATGCTATTACTGCACAAATGTCCTTAATAGCACAATCTGCACTATAGTGACAATTTAGCAACAATGCAAAATCACAAAGCAATTATATAACAGTGTTCTCATGACTTGCCATTGACTGCCAGTATTAGAAAGCTGGCATCACTGTCAGACATTCCCAGCAAGCATGTGTCAGGCTGGCCCACTGACCTCTCGCTTCCAGCTCATATTTCTCTCCAGGGGAATAGAAGGAGAAAAATCATAACTCTCATAAAAGCACATTAATCCCAAGGTCTGAGCACATGCTGCCTCTGAGGGCTTACCCCTGTCAACAGAGATGCATGTTCTCTTTCACATGGACACACCTGTGCATATACAGTATTGAAAACCTACTGATATCTATGACAGGGGGACAGTTATATTGAGATGGTATAATAAAATAGATCTGCCTCAACCTAAGACTATGAAACAAATGCTCTTGAGCCGCTTATTTTTGTCCCGTTGAAATTTATAGATATTTGACAAACTATTAAGACAGCTGCTTGATGGCAAATTGAACTCCTCAGCTGCACAGGGTGCACTCAGAAGCATAGAAATTACTTAAGCCTAAAGGGCCACTATACTGTTGAGTCAAATAACTAAAGTGTAAATAGATTACGGAGAACAGGCTATTGTCTACACTTACATAGACTTAGCAACTTCAAGAGGACTTCAGCTGGAGTTGTTATTGCTATCAAATAAATAGATCTTAATTTGAACGCTGTGATATTCAGCTCTTTTCAAGGGTGTCAGGATTCAGGAGAAATCCTACAACCAATTACCGCCATCTTCAGGCACGAGGAGAACCAGCCCTTTAATCGTTAGAGAGATATACTGATTCATGACTGAAAGCCCGCTTATAAAGTGGCCGCTGCAAAAAAGCCCGAATGCTGTGATTTATTAAAATCAGTTTGGTTGGTGATGGCGAATAGCAGAGATTGCATTACCCATTAAAGCACTGAAAAGTGTGTCTCTAGAGTTCCCAGATAATGCAGTGCCTTATGATGGCACCTTGCATTTTAAATGCACTATCAGCGACCAGCGACAGCAGCTAAAATGAGGAAGATGAGGCAGACACGTACATCATGTTCATGTAGAGGGAAAGCCCTACAGTTGACTTTTGCGCACTGAAAAACACGTTAGCCCGGCAACGAGGCTCCGCAGATGCCAAGCATAACAGAACCCCGCGTTCCCCTCTTGGAGGAACGCTCTGGAGCTCTGCGGGGCAATGCGCGCCACACACACGAGCACAGGCTGACTGTTCGCGCGCGCGCCCACACATAGGAGCACACACACACACACACACACACACAAGCCATATACAACTGTTTAACACGCCCGAGCCAGCCAGCCGGCGGGAGCTTAGTGAATAGATTTAGTCTATATGTTTACCTCGGTGTCGTATATTTTGGTGATGAGTGAGAACGAGTACTTCCCGGACTCCCTTATGTGTTGGATGGCCAGCTGAACCGCTGGCTCGATTCCCTTGGCTGATGCTGCTCATCAGGGCCGACTCGTTCATGGGCATAAGAACCATTATGGGCAAGTTTTCCCCGTCCCTGGTGAACCAGCTGTTGTCCTGTCCGTGTTTGGTGCGGTCGTTGCACACCTTGGCTAGAGCAGGGTGAAATAGCAAAACAGAGAGGAGCAGGCATCCCGTCGGGAGGAACATCTCCCAGCCGCTGCAGTCCCTCCGGGCTGGAGCCATGCTACTGTGCAGGGTGACCAAATGAAATCCCAACGTACCCTCACTGCTTGGGCATCGCAAATTCGGGCTCGTCCGGGATGCTCACACGCCCGCCCGTCAAGGAAATATTAATTCAAAACAGAACAGACGGGAAAGCCGCAGCAGCCCCTGCAGTGGGCAAACTCGTCCAATGGATTACAACTGCAAACTGAGAAAATATTTCTACTCTACAACAGTGCCTCTGTAAGAATATTCCAAGGGCGCAGAGATTCGCGTTGCAGAGGAAGAGCTACTGCCTCTCGGTGTCCGTCATCCAAACGATCTCCTGTCAAAACAATCCTCTTATTCTACACCTTTTTCCACCTTTAACGTGAATCATTTGTCTAAAGGGCAAGAATGTACTGAAGGATGTCTCCCCCGAAAAAATAACTCGTAAATTCAGATACAAATCAATCACTCGTGTTGACAGTTCTTGCAGATACAAAATCACCGAAGTAAATTCCCAGCCAAGAGATGCCAACTGTGGGCATCCCCACCAAATGCGGCGCTCAATTTCAATATAATGGAGGGAGACGGAACACAGTCTATAAACAAACAAGGCTGATGCCGAAAGCTTGACCGCAGAGGTCCGGGGAGGAGATGTCGAGAGCGTCTGCCTTGACAGCCTGTGGGACTGTGAATCTCATCTCCGATGGTGCGTCAGAGAAGCGCTGAAGCCTTTGCTGCTGCCGTTGCTGCTGCTCACTGTGCGCGCAAGAGGGAGCACTGAATGTGGAGGAGGAGGAGGAGGAGAGGAAACGAGAAAGGGAAGGGGAGGAGGGTGAGATGGACACAGCAGCATGGTGGGAAGGCTGCATAGCTTTTATGCAAGGCAGACTCGTCAGAGGCTATTATGTGTAAGAGACAGACGACATTCCAGACACGCATGGAGCAGGCCAGTTAAAATCTATGAGCTGTATACATGTAGAGGTATATAGCTGTGAACACATATAAACACATCTACAGAATCTGTGATGGATGGATGGATGGATATGTTAAACATTAACACTGGTACCTGGACTCTGTGTTGGATTTTGTGGAATATCTCAAACAGTCCAATCACGGAAACACTCCTAAGCGCTTGTCTGAGAGGATGTCCCATGAAAAGTGAGATAAATTAACCTAATAAGAAGAAGAAGAAGAAAAAGAAGAAGAAACAAATAAATAAATGAGTAAATAAAATAAACAAATAACACTTAGAAAACACTGGATTCAATGCCACAAATTAGAGTAACTCAAGAAGTATTTAAGCACCATGGACAGCGCATGGTCCTGATCCGCCCCCCGGCAGTAGCGTAACTGAAGTTGCCTGTCCTTCCACCGACACGTGTACATTAGCCTTTTACCTGTATCGCCTCAGGGCAGAGGATACGCATTCTTATTCATGTCCATATGTGCAAATATTATATTTCTCCTGCAGCAAAGTGGAGCCAAAAAAAAGGGCAATCATTGCAATAGTTTGTAGCACATTTCCTGGTATTGTTAAACAAGCTTGGGAGGGGAAGAGAATATGCTTCGTCACATGTGGGAAAAATAAGGTAGCTTTTGAAGTCATCAGCTGCAAATGTATCTCAAACGGAGGCAGTTTGACCTACACAACTGTATCGCATACACAGTTATAATCAGTGTCAATGAGGGGTTATTTTTTTGTTTTTTGTTTTTAAAGCATATGATGAAAGCATAAATAGGAATCTAATGTATTTTCCTACTGTGGCATAAAGACTGTCTCATTGAAGACAATGGATAAAGGTGCAGGCTGAGCGTTGCTCTACATTTTCCAAGCAATGGGGATGAAGCAATAGCTTTAGTTCAATGAATTGTTCAAATCGGTGTCCAAAGTATAACACAACTGAAATAATACAGGTCTTTCCCATCTTCAACAGTGCTGGCAATTCAGTATTTTTAATCAGTCTTCCAATGATAATTTCACTACATGCAGTAGTATTAAAATAAATCACTTCCAAATGAACTCACTCTGTAGGCTCTGCTTGGTATCAAAAAGTGGGCACTATGAAATAAACTTTACATAGAAAATACTCCTGATCACACTCTAAATGTCACATGGCTTCTGCCGTAATAACCATGCTTCTTAAACACTTAAACACGTGCCACTTATTACAAGGCCAAGCAGGTCCAATCACACTGCTCACAAAGGAAATTGGGTATAACCCAGGAAGACTGCTGGAATGTCTGCATTTCTCTCTTTCTGACAAGAACACCGTTTGCATAAAAGATTTTCTCAAATAAGGCATCTTAAATTTAGGAATGCCAGATGGGAAATTTATTGTTGCTTGAGGGTGATTAATGTCTTGACCCACCTTTTGACTGTGAGGTCAGACAAATTTGAAAGCTAATCAACAACTGGCTGAGGTCATCAGGAAAAGAAAAGTTGGCTTCAATCAAAGGGCAAGAGAGTAGAAAACAGTCAACAAAATGTTAAAATAAAGCAGGTAAATTAAATCAAAAACAATAAATTGTATGTGCTTTGCATTCATCTACACAGACCTGTATTTTCACTCTCTTCTTGGTAGCTATGCTTGTTTTCTCTTTAAAAAAAAGTCCAGACAAGGAAGTAGGTCAAGTCACTGGCCCATCTGTTTGTTTTGTACAAGACAACACCCCCGCGCACCCCCACTGCGCAAAACAATCTTTCAATACCAAGATGGCTTCAAACAAGAAATATGAAGTAGAGTATAAATGATGTGATGTAGAACCTAGAATCCATGAGCAGTGGAACTCTTTGAATCCAAGGCGATGAAACTGTATTTCAACTGGAACTAAAATGTGCTAGAAATTTGCATATAATATATGGATATTTTATATATCCATATAATATCCATGTAATATATTTTAACAGCACCTACAGACATGTTCAGGTACACTCAATCAAGACATTTAAATAAACATTAGGTTTTTTGTTTTCTTTTTTTCAAATGTAGAAATGCTGTCTGGCTAATAAGGTGTCCAGCTAATGATTGCAGATTCCCAAATGAAAATGTACATTTCATTTCTGATTATGAATCATTCATTAAGCTTTCAATCACTGCCTTCCAATCTACCCGTCCTCACTAAACCAGATGTCAAACCAATATTGTCATGGTCCCTGGCAGTGATGCCTTTTTTTGTTTCCTACCTCTGTTCCTCCCCCTTGTGTGTGGCTGTGTGTTGGTGGGCGCGGTTTTGGCTGGTGTCTCCTCCCCCTCCCTCGATCAGCTGCTCTCACCTGTGTCTGATCATCTTGTTGTCCAGCCCTACTTAAGCGGGCAGCAGGCTTCCACCCGTCGCTGGATCGTTGACTGAGAACCAGTTAGTTTCGGCCACCATCTAACGTGTTTTCACCTATGTTTCCGCTGTGACTTACCTGAGTTGTCTTTTGTACAGATTCCTCCCCAGTCGAGTGGAAGCCCACCTGGAACCCACAGCTCCGTCACCTGCCGACGTCCACCGAACGGCCCGCTCTTCACACCACCCCCCTCCCGGAGCCCTCACCTTCTCGTTCCTTCCCGGAGTTCCCCCTTTTTCCCTCTACTCCCCAAACCCGCCTGCCCCAGTCACTGTGAATAAAAACTGTGCACGAAACCGATTCCTCCGCCTCTGCTTTGGGTCCTCAGCACCTCATCCGTGACAAATATATCATCACTAATGAGAACATACTCGTGCAGTATGAAGGGCGCACAGTGAAATAATTATGCAGATGTTGGCACTTGAGCAATCAAAGATGAAATTTTATGACTGCAGATTCAATGACATGTACCAGCTTGGACAACAGCTTTCAGGTAGTGCAAATGTGTTTGAATATATCAGATTTGTTTGGCTTGTGATAATACTGCAAACAGAAACAAACAGGAAACAAAATAATGGGTGTCTAAGTTTTTATGCAATTATACTGCCAAACAGCTAAAGTACAAAATCTCAAAAATGCATAATCCAATCTATGTACACAGATGTAGAGGTGGCTGACATTGTCCCTGTTTAATAGAGATTAATGGGGTGGCCTGTGGACATCTCTTACCAAAACTCTGACAATATGCAACAGGATGTTCTGAATTTGAAAAGCCAAGCATTCAGAATGGGATAAATGGCTTGGATGGTTGTGCTTTAAGGAAAATCAACATACATCTTGAGGCAGTTGTTTATGGGAAAAGCAGATAACCAAACAGTCTGATGGATTATTATTAAACTTAAGGCTGCTTCACTGGAGACTCAGTAACTTTTTTTTCTTGTAACTACAGTTGATCACACTCCACTGTCTTGCGGAATATGTCTACAGTGTTTGAAGAGAGAAAAGGTGGAAAGGTTAGAGCATTCATCATGCCACTAATTCACTATTAAGCCACAGAGGGTCATTATGTTAATTTACATTTGTAAATAATAGAGGCACAGTTCAACTTGGCAGTACATTTCATATCCTTGAACCTAAAAACAGCTGCATGAAAAGGCTCTGCTGTAATATGAAGAAGCAAAAGCAGACCTTCATTAAGTCCAGATCAACATCTTGGTTTCAAGTCATCCCTGATGTGATGGATTTTAAAATTCCAACCCAAGGACATGGACTTTATCTCAGAATGGAAATCCACTGCATAGAAAGGGGGCATTTTATTATGAATCTCTGAGATGCTCCTCTCCCTTGTTCTCGACACGCTTGCTCTGCCAGTTACAGTGGCAGCTATTTGAATAATTGGTTTCAGAATCTGCAGTCACAGTCCTGCAAATTCCATGCATACCAACAAGTTGAAGAGTGATTTTTCAGCACAGCGTGCTCCATGCATGGCAGTGGAGAATGCATGTTTTATGAGGTTGGAAAACATGAAAAGACCACAGACTATCAACTAAGAAATTTCCCTCTGGGTTCAAGAAAAGGGATGATTCACACTGGCCTTTGTTGGAATACTTGCCACTGAAACTTCCTGTGGACCTCATTTACCCATTTACTTAATGTCACTTACAGTGCTGTGAAATAGCATTTGCCATCTTCCTGATTTCTTAGGTTTTTACATATTTGTCACACTTAAATGTTTCAGATAATCAAGCAAAATTTAATATTAGACAAAGATTACCTGAGTTAATAAAAAATGGGGTTTCTAAACGATGACATAATTTATTAAGAAAAACCCTATACAAACCTACCTGGCCCTGTGTGAAAAAAAGTAATTGCCCCCTTTGTTAAATTATGAATTAACTGTGATTATATCACATTTTTTGGAAAGCTAAGTTTAATTTCACCAGCCACACCCAGGCCTGATTACTGTCAGACCTGCTGAATCAAGAAATCACTTAAATAGAGCCAGTTTGATAAAGCAAAGAAGGATAAAAGAGCTCATGAAGCAACACATCACGCCACGATCTAAAGAAACAGCTGGGAAACCAAGTCATTGACATCTATGAGCCTGGAAAGGGTTACAGAGCCATTTCTAATGCTTTCAGACAGAGAGCCATCATCCACAAACGGAGAAAACTTGGAACAGCAGTGAAACCTTCCCTGCAGTGGCCGGCCTACCAAAAATTACTCCAAGAGGGCATCAATGTCTCATCCAGGAGGTCACAAAAGAACCCAGAACATCTAAAGAGCTGCAGGCCTCACTTGCCCTTGCTAAGGTCAGTGTTCATGATTCAACAATAAGGAAGAGACTGGGCAAAAATGGCATCTATGGAAGAGTTCCAAGGAGAAAAACACTCCTGACCAAAAAGAACACAAAGGCTTGTCTCACATTTGCCAAAAAACATATTGATGATTCCCAAGACCTTTGGGAAAATATTCTGTGGACTGACGAGACAAAAGCTGAACTTTTTGGAAGGTTTGAGTCCCGTTACATCTGGAATAAAACTAACACATCATTTCATAAAAATTTCATATCAACAGTCAAACGTGGTGGTGGTAGTGTGATGGTCTGGGGCTGTTTCGCTGCTTTAGGATGACTTGCCATAAATGATGGAACACTGAATTCTGCTCTTTACCAGAAAATCCTGAAGGCGAATGTCCAGCCATCAGTTCATGCCCCAAAGCTCAAGTTCACTTGGGTTATGCAGCAAGACAATGATGCAAAACACACCATCAAGACTTAAATCAGATTGAGATGTTTTGGCATCACCTTAAACAGGCCATTCATGCTCAAAAACCCTCCAATGTGGCTGAATTAAAACAATTCTGCAAAGAAGAGTGGGCCAAAATTCCTCCACAGTGACGTGAAAGACTCATTGCCAGTTATCACACATGCTTAATTGCAGTTCTTGCTGCCAAGGGTGTTACAACCAGTTATTTGTTTTAAGGGACAATTACTTTTTCACACAGGGCCAGGTAGGTTTGGACAGCTTTTTCCCTTAATAAATGAAATCATCACTTAAAAACTGCAGTTTGTATTTGGTTGGGTTATCTTTGTGTAATATTTAAATTGGTTTGCGCAGCACAGTGGCGTGGTGGTTAGGACTGTTGCCTCACAGCAAGAGGGTTTGAATCCACCTTGACAGGAGCCTTTCTGTGTGGCGTTTGCATGTTCTGTCTGTGTCTGCATGGGTTTTCTTTGGTTTCCTCTCATAGTCTAAAGACATGTACCTAGTGGGGTTAGGTTAAGTGGTGATTCTAAATTGCTCATAGGTGTGCATGTGAGTGTGAATGGTTATCTGTTGGCCCTATGACAGCCTTGTGTACCCAGCCTCTCACCTTATGACAGTTAAGATAGGCTCCAAAGAAAGTAATATAAAGAATATTAAAATATAAAGTCTAACTACCAGAGGATTTCTCACAGGGAGCCCTATTGCGCTTTTTTATTAGTTTCTGCAATATGTATACTGTTAAAATGGTGGATGCTCTTATTAAACATAGCCAAAGTTTAAAATATTGATACCAGTGTATGTACGTGTAATCCCCTGGCTTCAAACTGCTTTAAATTCTCAGCTTCAGGCAACTTTTTTGTACTCTTGGCTCTTTATGATCAGAATGAGAGTGGATATCCCTAAGCTCAGTCAAAAGGTCATCTCAGGCAAACAGCTCTGGTTGCAATCATCCCCCACCGACCTGCCGTTCAAACCTTTTGTTTAGAAGGGGCAGCCAATCAGAAGAAAGAGAGAGAGGAGCTAAAATGGCTTGTTTTAGACACTGAATGAACTGAGGGGCTGTATCAAGGCCCAGTACAAGAAAAATACTGATTATTTTGAACTAGCTGGAAATTAGCACAATAGGTCACTTTTAAATATCCCACAAGTCAATTAGGATAATATCAAGATGTGCTAATTCTCACACATTATTGATGGACTAGGCAAATCACTTACTTTATGTTTTACTGTCTGAATTATTGAGTCTGAATTATTTGTACTGCATGTAAAGTTGGAAGCTGGAACAGCTAAAGGGGTCACTATAACATTTCTGTGTACTGCAAGGAGCACTAGATTCCTAATGTATCCTAAATATACTGTATGAGGATATTTTAGATTTAAGGCACACATAGTTTTCAGCAAGTTAAAGAAGATAAGAAACATATTTTAAAATATTCAAGAAAATAGCCTTTGGGTTCTTCATAACTATTAATTCACCATCCATGTGGCTGTGTTGGCATACAAGATAAACTGAATTTAAACATCACAACACTACGTAGTGATCAGATTACAGACCGCTAACAGTAGGACACAGCTTTGCTACCTGGGGTTGAGGTTTAAATAGTTTAAATAAAACCTCTGACAGAACCAGGCTCAGGAAGGGACAGCCATCCACCACAACCAGTTGGGAGTGAGGGGAAGAGAAGAAAGCAGAGAGAGACAGGACAAAAGATGTTACCAGCATCATTTCACTGCTAGGTTTAAAACTTGACGAGAACTAATTAATGTAATTAGCTTAGCAAGGTAACAGAACCTAGAGTTTGCTGCACAGCATTCTTCAAATTTTTTTCCATTCTTCGTCTGTAACATAAATCAGCCTTTAGGCATCAAGATAAAGAAAACTTTTACTAAACAACAACAGTGAGTTTCCTAGGGTGTATTTGTTAAGGCCTTGTTCAGTTGCATACGTTTCTCCTGTTTGTTACCACATGGCAGTGGGATAAAATCATATACTAGTTTATTATTTTTACTGAATGACTATAGTTCATACTTTTAAGAACTATCACAGGAGCTGGTGTCACTACAGGCTTTTGTTTGGTTTAAGTCAGCTTGGGAAATAAGTAACATTTTGCCACAAATGGAACATTATCACATTCTGTAGACATAAAACAAATATGTGACATTTTATTCAGCAGCAACTGTTGTCTATGGCCTACAGGGGTTTTCAGTGTGGCTGCTATTTATCTTTAACAAGAACAACAGATGCTTAGATATGTGGCCAGCAGGGGTGTTGGAAATTAGAGAATTCTATCAGAAATAAATAACAGCCAAATCACTTAGAAACTGCTTGGAAATTCAGCAAATTATAATGATTTTAATTCTGAGCAGAACTCCTACCTACAAAAACACGATTAGGAGACGTAGCTATCCGGTGACAATATGGCAGCTGAATGATTCAACTGGGAGGTAATGAAGCTGACAAAATGCAGTCTGGTTACAACTTATGCTACTGAACAGTAGGAGTAAAGAACAATGTCTCTTTGTTTTAGGGGTTCATCACTGCAAAGTATAGGAGGTTGGGAATTGTAGGCAGTGGACCAAACAACTGTGAAGCATATGGGGATGGGGGGGTCCACTTTTCCAAACTTAAAAATTGTTTGGTGCATATGATTAGCATGACAGCTTGGAGTAAACAATATTAGAATATTTATAATCATGCATAGAGGAGGACAGCATTGTTTTTCCCAGAAAAAAAAAAACGGGATTCTGATCCCCTTGCCCACATCGTAATTTCCACACATGGTTAAATTGATATGGCAAAACTTTTTTTTTTTTTATTCAGCCTAGGCACCTGCTGGCTTGGATGTAATAATTACAGCAAAAGTGTCAAAACACGAGATGCAGTGTGGCCAGTTCCCTGAGCAGACACCACCTTGGAAAAGAAAGGCTGCAGTACTGATAGTGCTGCAGGATTTGCAGACCTATTGCATCTGAATGGACACAAAAAATAAAAATAATTTTAAAAAAATGAATGCACTGCATGTTTCTGATTTAAAGGTTGTCCTCTGCTGTGCACCCTGGAGAGATAATCTTGAATGGGCATGCTACATTTGTCCTGGTCAAAAGGGTTATCGCAGCCTTTCTTATTCCATTCTGAAATTAAATCAAGAATATGAGAAGAGACTGCATAAAGTAGGCCACTGCCTTCAAAGGAGCTTCAGTTGCAGCTGTGCTGTGGGAGGACACTATTTTGATTACTGTCAAGTCCTAGTAATAGCAAGAACTGTGTCTTACATAATCACACTTACAATGAAGCTTTCCAACGTCATCTACAGCATAGGAGCTCCAAGAGCAAAGCTGATCATTTTAACAGCAATTCCACATGCCTCTAGGTTAAATGTATCACGAGTAAAACTGAGTGGATCTTACAAATGTGTGTACGAAGCAAATATACAGTTAACATTTTTATCAAAATATTCTGTTTTGGTGTAGTGGTGACCAATGGATTTGCAAAAACTGTGTGATTGCTACAAGGGTTTGTCTTGAGGGGAAAAAAGGAAATTTTTCCTTTTTGACAAAGATCACAGAAAGAAGCCAGATCTACAAAGTAAAATTGCTTCCCTTTGGTATATGTGTATGCCAGGAAAACTAAAACGCATGTATTTTGTCTATAATGAGTGTACTTCATACTTATTATAGCAACATGTGGCGGCAATATTATCCTACCACATTTGTAGTGAAATCAATAATACATAGGCTAGTGAAAGACTACCACACCCGCTGTCCGCTGCCCTCTTCTCTCAGAGTGATTTATCTCTTCTGGCAAGCAGAATTCTCTGCATGCATAATCTGCAAACTATAAATTATACATACTCAAAATGAATTTTCTGTTTAAAGATTTTCAGATATAGAAGAATGTTGTTTTGTCATCTAGGCTCTTCTTAGACATGGATAGATGAGATAAAATGAGTCTGTAGAATGAAGCATAACCTCAAGTTTAAAGAGGTCCAGGCTAAAGTCGGATGTGACAATATGTCAATGTGTCGTCTCTGTTTTAGTGGTCGGATGTCAGATCGTCAGCTCGATAATTAGGGCCTGGGGTGGCCAGAGAGCACAGTAAACGAGCTAGTAAGAAAGCCGGAGTCACGCTTTTGCACATTAGCCCCAAACTATTAATAGAAACTGTCATTCTAATTAGTGGGTATGAAGAGATACATACACACAAAGGCAAGCAAATGTATAGTGACATGACAGAGCCAAAAAAATAATAATTCTCAGATGCATACACTCGCATTCATCACATGCGCAATATTCTTCGGCAAACAAAATCTGAGCAGAAACTGTCGTTCAAAATGACACTTTCAGGGGAGTGAAAGGGCAATAAGCAGAAGAGCAAAGAGAGCAGAGTTCAAAAGGAGGAATCGAGGGGAAATGAGAGAGCTGAAGAATATGTTGCAGACAAAAGAGGCACAGGAAAAGAAATCAAGGCATTTCTCTGGGTCAAGTTAATGACAGATGTTGATGCATGAGCATGTGCCGCCCTGCAGCGCACATGCTCAGAGATAGAAGGAGTGAACGGCAGATTTCTAAGACCTCCCACCTCAGTTCACCCTACCAGCATTAATTATACACAACCATCTTTCCATCCACCAAGACAAAGAGGTGTGTGCTCTAAAGAGGTTAAAAGCCATTGGGTGATTTATGTGTGGGCTGATTGGTGAGGCTCTCTGTGATAAAGATGTAGTGAATGAAGAGCACTTGGGGAAATTGTATTAATGGACACAGGAGATGTCCCAATCCCTCTGAGAACCAGTGTGTATATTGATCACTGATTGCTTGTGGATTGCTTCCTGATGACTTCATCTTAATGGCTCAGTAATGTGAATTCTGAAGTGCAATATCAAGTCCATGTGCATTTGTGCAGAAATACAGCTCAGTTGTTTTTTTTGTTTTGTTTTTTTGGGGGGGGGGGGTTCCTCTCTCAAAATCCATTACAGTCACCGTGAGCTACCTTTAAAAGATAAGCCTTAGAGAGGCTGGATTAAAAATAAGATGCCAGACCTGCCAGAACTTCTCTTAGACACTGAAGCAGAGCACTTTCAGAAACACTGTGTGAGAAATCTCCATTTAATGCTCATATAATCAAACAAAACATCCTAACCAGTTCCGTTTTTATACAGACGCTCTGGGCTGCCGTGTTGTCGACATAATTATTTATATCTAGTCGTCTTTGGTGGTTTTTGCACACTGTATGTGCTGTACATCTCTTTTAACCCCAGTAGAACTCTTAAACTAAATGCTTTGAATGACTATATCCAAGATATTAAATACTGGATGGCACAGCTAACTATGGATAAGACTGGGGTAATAGTTATTGGACCCGATACATCTAGTGTACTCACATCTACACACCTGAGCTCCTTATCTATAAAGTTAGGCCAATATTATAGAAACCTTAGCGTCATCTTTGTCACCCAACTCAGCTTAAATTCACGTGTCAATTCAGCTGTCCAGTCTTGTTTTATGCAGCTTAGGAGACTCAGCTCAATTTCGTCTCTGGCTTTTTCTGTCAGGATACCCATTCTTTTGAACAACCTCCTGAGTAGATCAGATCAGTGAGCTCGCTTTCATCTTTTAATTTCCTCTTAAAGACATATTTTTACAAGCAGGCTTTTTCTTTGCCTCAGTTGTGAGTTATTGTTAAGTTGTCCTTTGTAATTGTTTTATCATCTTCTGCCAGTGATCATTTTTCATTTATTTTTTATTTGCTTTCACCTGTTTCCTATCTTATCTTGTGAAGCACTTTGTAACTTTCATTTTTGAAAGGTGCTAAATTTTAAAAAAGTTTATTATTATTTATTATTATTATAGGGACTTGCTGATGTGTTTGTCATGGGCCAGTGAAAATACACAATACATGTTGAACAATACTCTCCTTTAACATGAAAGCAGTGTAAGCTGATGTGCAAATGTGTCTAATAACAGCACACATATAAAAATGTTTGCTTTCATGTACCCTCTCACTTATATATGGTGACAAGAAGGTGTACAAACACATATGCACAAATGCATGCACACGCAATTTATAACATAATTGAAAGGGACAACCACACAGACAGTAAATTGTTCACTCGTACTCCCCAGAAAGGCAATGTATTGTAGTCTTAATCATGATGTGACACAAAAAGGGAGATGAACATTTTCAGCATCAGTCAGGGTTGTAAACAGACATTTACACAAATGTTTAAACTTAATACATCCCATACAATCAGATAATCCAGAATGTTAGCTGCTGCTGTTCGAGCACATTATTCACAGCAGTAAGGGAACATCCAAAAATATTTTCACAGGCAAATAGCCTAACAAATGAAATCCATGAAAGATAAATGAGGAAGTCAGAGCTTCATTCATATTTGATACCTGGGCTTAAGATGCATTACCCAACCAACACAGCATGCCACACAGTGACAGTCCCAGAAATAATGAGCTTGAAGGAGCATCTGTGATGGCAGGGGTGTGTGTGTGTGTGTGTGTGTGTGTGTGTGTGTGTGTGTGTGTGTGTGTGGGTCGGGGGGGCATAAATCTGTTTACACAGTCACATTGTGGGTACCCACCATCCTCTGAGGGACAAAAAGTAAGTTCCTGCTACATAAATCATGATTTTTTGTCGGAAGACTTGGTTTAAGGTTGGGGTAATGGCTAAAATTATTAGTCATTAAAGTCAGCAGTACAGCAAGTCTGTGAATGTAATTTGATGTAATGTCTTTTGAAGTGATGGAAACGTGGCAACACAGTCACAGCATGTGTGATTGTGCTGGACAGTAGATAAGAAATGCTGTCTCACAGTGTGACAGGCGGACAGCTGTTGTCTCCACTGCCTCGTCTTTTTATGTGCTCTAACAAAAGATGAGAAAGAGGTTTAACATTAAAGAAAGTGACTCATATAATATATGCACCCACTCAAGTAAACACATCTTGAACTGCATATGTAGGAAAGCGCTCAGTAGTAGTTTCCACCACCACAGCAAGTAACAAAGAAAGTAAACGCATGTTTGCTCTGACACCTTTCAAAACATGAACATTACACACATGTCTTCTGTTTATTAAGCCCCGGGTGCCCATTAAGACCATCCCTATTCTGCCAGTCAACCAGGCATCAGATCAGATGATGTGGCTGGATCGATATGCAGGCAGGCAGACTCTTCATTAGGAGTCCCTGGGGCCAGGCCACCTGCCACTCACTCGCTGGCTACTCTCTGGCAGGAGCTCCATAGTCTTCCTCTGACTGTTTTCACTCAATAGGCTTGCTGTCCTCATTTCACATCTTGTGTGTGTTTGCATCATGAAACTTTCCTAGTATAGAAGCAAATACACTTACTATACACAGCACTGACATCTACCAGGACTTTTATTTGGATCTGCAAGTACCAGAGATAAGTATGATGAGGTGTCCTGACACAGTGTACAATACAAATCTGAGGGCAAATAGAATTAAAGGTTAGGTTTGGCTTTAAAGGAAGACCATTCATTGTTAGTGTGTAACAGTTAAAAAAAAATAAGACACCAAAGAAGAAGATCCTAAATGTGTGCTCACGTGTTGTCGTAAGGCAGTGACTCATGTAAGTGAATTCCACTCGCTTGTACAGTTACGTAAGTAGAGAAACCTTTTATCATTCTCATCCTGGAAAAAAAAAATACATTTGAGATGTTTTGTTCACACGTGTGGATGGTGGAAGGCATTTGTCATCATGTTATCTGGTACAGAATCACCCACATAAATCGCTTCCAAATCTGTAACTCGACATATAATGCCACATTTGAAGGATTTCGTGGCAAGGCGACACACAAAAACATGAAACTAAACTGGGGCCACATTTATTCATGCAATATGTTTAAGAAATCAAAATGCTTCAGGCTAATCATCATTTTGAGTAGTTAATCAAAGAGCTGCTGTGGGAAGCAGTTTTGAAGTAACCTAGCCAACCGTGCTGGCACATTCAGCTTCCCCCCTTCAACATTGCACAAAGGTCTAATAGCTGTGACACTTGAGCTTGATGAAAGCAGGGCAATGAAAGCAGAGTTAGGCAGTAAGAGGAGTTGGCCCTGCTTGCTGCCACTCCTCCACATGTCTGCAGGCTCATTACCAGCAAGCTGGCTCAATGAGCACAGTCCTACATGCACCATTTACATACCACTACCCGCTGAGCATTGCTCACCTGTCACTTTTGGGTACCGAACTGGGCATTTATAGAGCAGTGTGCTCTACACAACACTTGTAGTTGAGCTTTCAAGTGTGAAAAGAAGGCTGTCAGATGCATTTTACTGCATGCAGGAAATGTTCTTATCCAGGGAAGTTGTGTTATCTTTCATAACACACATTGTGCCTCAGCGCTGTATAAAAAGAGCATTACGGCGTGCCATTTACTATCACTGTAGTGTAAAGTGCTTGTGTGAAGTATCTACAATATGTATGCCACCTTATGTTACCCATCAGATACAGTACACTTTGAACTTCCCCTGTGATTTGGTGATCCTCACGCCACAGAAAGGCCCAGGGGGTGGGGGGTGGGGGGCTGGGTCATACCACGGAGATCCCCCCCAGCAGGAACAGTTGAGGTTAGCAACCACAGGCAATTAGCCGTCATCTGACAGTGTGAGTCTTCTGCTTCTTGTCTCTCCGCTGAGAGATTTCCGGAGCCCTGCATTGCTAAGCCTTATCGATCAGCATGCTGGAAAGGTCGGTGACTTGGCTCACTGCCGGATCACCCCCCTGTTTTGGCATTCACCGGAACTCTGCACGCACAATGCTCTGCTGCCAAACACACTGGTACCATGTGTTAAGATACAGCATCCTCTATAATCCATAACTAATAGTCTACAACTAATGCTATCTCTGTGCAGCTGGGCTCAGGGGCACAGAAGACCCATAGATAAATAAATGTTTTGTTTATATTTTTTTTAATGTTCCAATGAAAGAAATAATAAAACTAATCAAAAGTTTCAAAGATGAGAACTTCTTCTACAATATTGTGCGGTTACTAACATGGAATTTGATATATGACAATATGTAATCCTTTTAAGCTGAGACAATGTAAAGCGACTGTCCTGACAATAGATTAAGCTAATGTTACAGAAATATAATCTGCAGTGAGATGCTGAAAACTATATAGTTTAAGTCGAAACAGATAGGAATACATTCTACTTTAAAAAGAATACTGACAAAAAATAATACATCATTTATGGGAGAGTAACCACATTGAGACATCTGATTAATCAGCTCAATGATTTAAATGATTAACACCGTGTGTGCTGTATCAATCTAAGTTAAATTTCCATTGCCAGGGTAGCTGGTTGTCTGTCTGACCGAGCACATCATCACCACATCAGCAATGAATTATGCAGAGGCAGGGATAGTTTGTTTGTTTTTTTCCCCCTCCTCCCAGACTTGGTGGCTGCTAAAGATTCTCTAAGTGCTGCTTCTCCCTTTAAAGAACATTAGCCATTTCCCAGATGCTTGAGCTTGGAGCTTGACTGCTCCTACTTCTTTTTTTTCCCCCACTCAGTTTTTATCCAGTGCCTCTGCACCAACAGATAAGATTAATAGACTACAATAATTAATTCCCTGCAAGTAAAATACATTTTCATTTAGAATATGCCCTAAATCTGGTAATAGTGCATCTCAAGCAGACTGCCGGGTAAAATATAACACAGATAATGTATTTCTGAGACCAGGGTGTCAGGCTGCATTTGGTACACAAACACACATTTGTGTATGCTCATGTGTGCATTCCACATGCGATAGACAATCACAATTAGCTTACACGGCTGACGCAGCCTCTGCAAAGTGATGAAGCATTAAATTCACACATTAATAACCCCAGACAGCAAGGGATCTGTTCATTTGACCTGCATCACCCCACCCCCACCCCCCAAAGTCCAGAGTGCCTCAAGAGAAGGCAGAATTCAATTTAATCATACACTGTGAAAAGCAATGTCAGTGTCTTTAGCACTCTGAATCAAGAGCACGTCAAGGTGTAGGACTTTTTTTCATCTCCCGGGAACACAATGAGAACACAGCATTAAACAGTGAGATCTTGCCTGGCCTTTTCTGAGCAGTGCTGTATTCACATAATTTCACACGTTTAGAAGTTGCAGCCTTACACCTGGGTCCTTAATGGTCTGGCTCAGAGAGAGAGAGGTGATCCATTTTCCTCTGTGGTTGTTACATACTGAGTTAGTTTGATATTTTTGGAAATGTACTTTTGTCATGGAGAAGAGGAAACAGCTGGCCTGGGTCTTTCAAGTGATAACAAAATCTGCTCACCAGATCCTCTGAAGCTCACTAACTTGCACACACAACTGCAGCTTACCTTTTTTTGTTGTTGTTTTCATACAGATAAAACTTACATAACAGACAGCATTTCATAATTAATGAGCTTTAGCTGGATTTTGTTGCCTTTGAACAAAACTCAGCCAGCTGTTTCCTCATACTTCCAGCCTTGTATTTCATGGTCATGTATGAGTGGTACTCATTAACTCATGCTTAATGTTTGTGTCGCTGTGGGCTTTGAACCACAATGCAGAAGAACAACTGTTAGATTGGAACAGAAACATGTTTAATTCATATATACTTTGTAAAGCAGAGACAGTTCAAAAATTTCACTATTCACCGCCCGAAACCCCCAAAACAGCTCAGGGCCACTGTGTAGACCTGCATATAAAATATCTGTTGGAATTATATAAACCAGTGGTTCAAACCTGAGGTATCGGTTGACTGAATTGAACTAAGACTGATGAAATGCCTAAAAACACAGCAAGCGAGTAAAAATATATCAACCCGCTGTCACTTTGTCCAAAGGAAATACATAACAGTATATTTTCCTGGAGGGAGAGGCAGTCCATTTAGCAAGCAATCAAGTAATCTGATGAAGTAAAATGAATGGGAGTGGGGTGGAATGGTTAATCGCCTGTGGAAGCATTTTATCTCGTAGGAACACATTAAAGAGGCATTCTGTCAATGTAGGCTATGTTGGGGGAGGCTGTGAAAAATCACAGTCTGCCGGCGTGTGAATTGATATGACTCCGGTGTTCTCTTTTTGCAAAATACATAATTTTTTTGCCAAATACTGTATTTGCTCTTAGACTGGCTTCAACATGGCATCCAGCAGGAAAGAAAACAACACGAAGGACTCCTATTAGAGTCTGAAGGGGCAGACTTCAGCTTATAGAAAAAAGTGCACAAAAAAGGAACCAGTGTACCGTATACTGTTGTAGTTCTTGTTAAACATCAAAGTTGTCTACATTATAAATAACACAAATTCATATTTCTAGGCTCTCCCATGTCACTGGACTGTGGGAGAGAAAAAGAGTGACAGACTCCATTTATTAGAGGCCAGGTGTGATATGTGCTGTTCTCACTCCCACCATGGAAGTGCTTCTCATAATTAAAACCATCTGCAGGGTCACCATAAATATCACACACGATCTGTACTGCAGTGTTTTACAAAGCCGGCGACAAATTGCGAAAATTGTTGTTATCAAATGTGCCACATGCGACTGCAGCATTTTACTCCAGCTTTGGCCATACAACTGAAACCTAAGACATTAAAATAAAACACATTCGGTAGATGCATTGCTCACCAACCTCACAGCCTACCCATGTCAGAGTATCAAATGAGAGAGAAATACAACACTTCTGCATAGTAAACAGCATTTCACACAGATAGTGCTGGTCTACAGTGTAACGCCTCTAAAATAAATGTAGTCAAACTTCACTATTTTTGGGTCACTGGAACTGAAAATGATGCTCAAAATTGTTGGTTGGCTCTAGTTTTCATGATGCTATAGATTTTGACCCCTGAATTCTGGCAAAAAATGGCCCAAATCGGGATAGATGCCAGTTTTCAGATAGCCAATTTTCCTAAATTATCCATCCAATTTTGATTAAATTGGGCTTGCATGAATTGGAATTATAACAAGCATAAAATGCAATCATCAAATGTCAAATCTCATGGGAAAACTATACTCTATTAAAATGTTTCACACTGAGTCTTCTCTATCTAGACCTTTTTCTGATGTTTTTTTTAATAGTTACATAAGGCAGAAAGGTGAAATATTATCATATGTAGTGATCATAAACACATGAGAAGACAAGCTTATAAATCATGATGAAAAAAATCATCTAATCACTGTACATAAGGGTAAAATGCAAAAACAATCAAATATCTTGGAAACATTAGCCAGTCATCTAATTTAATTTTTATATTTGGTTACTGCACATCAAAATCCATAAATGTTAGATTGCACATTTTACCTCTGAAGCAGACAAGTCCTGAAAAACTGTTGCCCACTGCAGGCAGTATAAGTGATGGATGTCCCAGTGACTGTATAAAAGACTTGTTTTCTCACAGTCACTGCTTGGAATTTGGTCACAGAGAACGGTGTACTTAAGGAACTAAGCTATACTTTGACACCCACATCACAGAGAATTAGGAATAAACTGCACCAGCCACCCCAGAGACATCAGCCATTAGGATTATAATCGTGAGAATTTATCCTGGACCACCAGCTATGGACTAATTTTATGGACTTCAACCAGTGAACAAACTTCAGCTCTTAACATAAAGAAACAACCATCATCGCCATCCCTATACCCAGTCTGCCAGCAGTGTCATCAAATCAAGAACATGACATGATTATCACGGGTGAAAGAAAAACCACCTGTTGTGAGTCCGCAACATAGCACCAGTGGTCAGAATGATCTGTGTGACTAAGTGACAAGTGACTCATTGCAAAATGCCTAATCCACTGAGGTGTCTTTAACAAAGCTTCAGTCTGCTAATTTATAGCTTCTCTGTCTCCGACTTGTGACAACAATAATTGAAAAACTGCGATTCATAATTCAAGTCAAATATTCCCTTTTACTGGTTTTAATGATTTATACTTATGTTCAAACAGTTCAGGCTGAAAATGTTCAGTGGGAAAATGAAAGTTTGGTAAATTATCAATTAACTCCAGGGAGGCCTTGGCTGTGTGCATAAATTTTGGATTCAAATCATTGCATTGGTGAGCTCTCCCACCCACCACCCATATAACTGCATCACATTTGGAAAAGCCGAGATTCTTAGTGTTCCTTGAGTGAGAAGTCCAATACTGGAAAAACAGCAGGGGTGATTAAAACCAAATAAGCAACAAGTAATCTGCCTTTGATGCTGTATTGGCTGGTTTCACAGACGCGGATTAGATGAGTTTGATCCTACACTGAAGTCGAATGGAAAAGGCTTAAATCGAGGCACGCCTGTGAATTCGGCCCATTAAGTATTTAGAAACGTATCATCAAACATCATCCGTTTCCTTGTTCCATGTGCTCATAGAACGCTGTTTTGAAACATTCTTATTTGCTGGCTCGCCTTGATTTTCTGCACAGTAAAGTGCATTATGCGTTGCCTGTCTTTGAACAGCTGCATTAATGATTTTGTACTTCTGTGGTATCACAATCTAGGAAAGTTAATTACTTTGTGAGTTCCTTTCGCTCTTTCTCTCACTCAAGCTTCCAAGAAAAGCTGAATTTAATGAAAATAATGACGATGACACACACAATCAAACAAATATTACTGAAATGCTCCTCAAACAACTATTGAAGAAATAGTCGGTGCTGGTTGTTACAGATTTACCAACAGAGACTTCACGGACGCCTTGCTGCCTGCTTCTTTGATTCCATCTCTGTATCTAGGCCTCACATGTTTTCCGCACAGTCTGGAGCCCCTCCTGAAAGTGAAAGTGTGTCATCTAGTGTTCGCTGCCAGCAGCCACTGCTCCTGAGCTGTTCTGGGTATTGCGGATTACATAAACCAAACTGACATGCAGTGTGAAAATGACTTCCAATCAGAGTGTGTGTGTGCATTTCTCCTATAGTTCCTTTTGCCTACCTGACAACGTGAAGCCTGAGCATCTCCAAAGACTTGCACCGCAGGGAGTCTTGTTTAGTATTATCATTAAAGACACATATAGGGTGTGAGAGAGCGTAGCCTGGACGGATGCCACACTGGATTAAAAATTAGCTCCGCACTGAGTGAACAGACTGTGACAACATACAGCGTTTCTGTGGATGCATTTGCTGGATTTCTGAAATTTTCAAAGAGCTATTTTTGTACCACTTATTTCAAAGGGATGTACCCAAAAAATTAGGACAAGACAATGTAAGAGACAGCAGCATCACAGACTTCTGCACTTTTCCTGGGAAGGAGCAGATTGGCGCCGTGGCATTTGTCAGAATGTGAAGTTTGTTTTTGGCAAGTTTTCCATCAGAGCACGTCATCCAGTGTGAGGCATTTTCTATTTCAGCACTAGGGCAACAAGTAGTGTGTTGTTAGCATGTCTAATTTCATATAAAAGGTGCAAAAAATAGAAGTTTGCATGTGAAACTCGCTCCCTTTTCATGCCTGATACACAAAGGCACAACCCACGCACCCTGTAACCCCAAAAAGCAGAGCACTACCCATGACCAATTGAGAGACCTGCAAGGCAGAGTGTCAACATCGGAGGAAATGGCAACTTGGCAAGGGTGCCACACTTTACCAATCTCACTCAGCAGCTGGTGATCAATACAATCAGATATGGTTGGAGCACCACCACCCCCCTCTCACCTCCGTATCTCCTTTTCTTCTCTCATTATCCTCCAAGCATCTTGATTTTCATCTCCAGCAGTTTCATGTGAATGAGTGGATGATAGTCTGTTTTAATTATAGCGGAGTCACAGCTTAATTGATAAGACAGTGGGGTAGTGAAAATATTTTTTGTATGTTTTGTTTCCAATGTCAATACACATTTTAAAGACACAAAACTGAATTTTTTTTTTAAAAAAAAAAGCATATTGGCAACAATAAAAAGGAGCAACGCGAATCAAATATAGTCGATTTATTAGATTTTACAATTTTAAAAAAAAACTGCATCCATTACATCCTTTAGTTTCTTAATTACTTTATAAGGCCACTGGAGTTACTGACAGCATTAATACAACAGACATGATCTTGAATTCCTGCCTTATTATTAGTGCATATTTACCAAATTAGTAAATGAAATGTCGGGAGATAGTTTTTTTTGCATGATATTGTATAACAGCACAGCTTGGCCTATTAATGTTGGGTCACAATGCAATCAGCCACTTTACAGATTCAAGTGCTATAACAGGTCCCTGGAAAATCTGTATTAATGACATGCATTTGGTTTATATAAATCCCTATATCACCTCCCACAGAGATATAATCCTAAGCTGGAAAATATCAATTTTATTGCTGCATCTTGCACCATATCAAATTACCATATGAAAATATAGCATCACATTAAAAATGTTTTACTACATAGGGCATGGTTGGAATAACAGATGGCTACAGGGGACAATAAATAAGCCTTTTTAATAGCAGGATAGAATACTTACCCTCCACTCAGGCCAAAGATGTAAACTGATTGAAAATTGAAGAGCTGCCACTTCTTAAGTGTTCAATACATAAAGCATTAGCAATGCATCAAAAGGGAAGTTTCACCAATAATGTTATGATGCACACTAAAGTTATGGAAAGCTAAGAAAAGAAGTGTCTTTAAGATTGCCGTGGTCTATGAATTCCACACAAGTCGTTTCAACTTTTCTAAGGCATAGAGTGCTCTTGTATGGAGACCAAGGATCACTGTTTTAGCCTTACGACACATCATACACTCCTGAGTCGAATGTCCTCATTTTGTGAAACCGATCACAAGTTTCCTTCTGGCCATTTGGTACACTTCACAT
Organism: Pterophyllum scalare; assembly: GCA_024447675.2. NCBI lineage: Eukaryota > Metazoa > Chordata > Actinopteri > Cichliformes > Cichlidae > Pterophyllum > Pterophyllum scalare. Next base: position 550 of record JAMQGT020012096.1, on the reverse strand, counting down.
ATTGCTTAGCACTATCCACACAATAATGTATAAGCTTAACAAAAAAGCCTTTATGGACTACTGTAAACTTAAATCCATGAATTATATCAACATTCAACTATGTTTTTAACTTACTGGTTTTGGATCTGACTCCATATGCAGTAAATATGTGATGGTACAATTTTTTAAACTGCACAGTGCAATAAAACTTTTAATGCATGTTCAGAGTGGCAAATAAAACACAGACTCTTGCAGCATCCCATTACCTTAGGCCAGAGTCACACAGGACTAGAGACCATTCAGTGACTCACTAACATGCTCCGGTCGAAAGGGGAAAAGGCATACTCCCCGCCCAGTTGGCGAGCGGTTTCTGGAGGTTACTGGCTGCTACTAGTTGAAATAATTCGCAAAGAGGGTGCTACACCAAAAACATCCTTCCGATTGCTTTGCTCACTAGCACATTGTCACGGTGGCCTGTAGTTTGCATGAAATACGCTGACTTGTCTGCCCACATCTCTGTAGTGAAACTTGAAAACTAGCATATGTAACTGAACGAAGTAGCAGGACATAA
>JAMQGT020012095.1:0-43223 GCA_024447675.2 Pterophyllum scalare | reverse complement strand
GGAGTGGAAAAGCATTCCAATGGCAACCTGTGAAGCTCTGGTAAACTCCATGCCCAGGAGAGTTAAGGCAGTTCTGGAAAATAATGGTGGCCACACAAAATATTGACACTTCAGGAACTTTCATTAAGGGGTGTACTCACTGAGTACAGCTTGTGATGTAGTTTAACAAATGTTCTTACCTGAAAACAGAAAAAACTAGCTAACTGATCTTATCCTCAGTGCCAGTGTTCACATTTTGGACAGAGAAGACAGATGGTTTGAAAGACGAGTAAAGGAGGTCATCTATGTTCTCTGTAAATGACCAGCACTGTACAGAGGTGGCTGCTTACAACACCAGCTGTCAGCCACCTACAATGCAGTCTTGAGATCCCTTCCCAGGTGCCTCAACCCCATTCACACCTTACTTCAGGTGACCTCAATAGGTCACATGATAGGGTGAGACAAGGTCTCACAGCAGTTTCACCCAAAACCCCTGGTGGTAATGACACACACCTTTTCCACACCTTGGTTTATGTGATGATGCACATGAAGTCTTCATGAAATTTAAAGAAGACCAGTCAGCTTTTTTTCAAGAATTTCATGACCTGGATTTACACAGGCACCTTGTCCTCAACAAATGTTCAGTCTTTAAACATCTAAAAGATGCATTACAAAGTCTATAACACTCAGTGTCTTAATAGAGTGGTTTTTCATTACATATTCTTACAAAAGAAAATTCTAAAAGGAAATACATAAAACTTCCCTTTCCAGGGACCACTAAGAATCTGGAAGATGTTGGGAGAGGTTTTGAGTTTCTGGATTACTTGGCTAAATAATGTTCCGAGATAAGCAACTAAAAATGCCTAAATGGCTTTTTTCACTTTCTTCTTTAACACACAACCAACAAACAGCAAGAACTTGCCATTCTTGCTACTGAAGTCATAACTTTCATTCAATCTTTCACGTAAAGCAGAATTTCACTTACATCATGCTTATTGACTGTAGCTAGGTCTTAAAAGGCATTTTTTAAAAATTCCCACTTTCACATGGATGGCAAATTCAATTCAGTTTTATTTATATAACACCAAATCACAACAGTCACCTCAAGGTGCTTTATATTATAAGGTAAAGACCGTACAATAATTACAGAGAAAACTCAACAAGCAAAATGACCCCCTATGAGCAAAGAGTTGGCGACAGTGGGAAGGAAAAGCTCCTTTTTAACAGGATGATATTTCTGGCAGAACCAGGCTCAGTGAGGGGCAGTCATTGCCATAACCATTTGGGGGCAAGGGAAGGGAGACAGGAAAAAAAAAACATGCTGTGGAAGAGAGCCAGAGTTTAATAATGAGGTGGCAGAGCTGCCATGGATGCTGCTCACCTGCCATCCAAGCCAACTTTTGGCTCAGGGGCTTTCAAAAGGACACCTTAGGCTGTTAGCTGGCTAGCTTTATTTAGTCAGGGAAAAACCAAGTGAGAGCAAAGCTCTCATTAAAATATTGCCCTGCATAGATATCATCCACCCATCCATCCATTCATCCGTCCATCCATTTTCTTCCACTTATCCTTGTCCTACAAAACCACATATATAAAATAATGAAAATAAAATATGGTAAAAAATTCAAATCAAATCAACATGCTTTATCACAAAGAGGGCCAGGAATCAAATTGCTAACCCTGCAATTAGTGGACAACTTTCCTAACTACCACCCGATCTCTATGTGGCCTATATTTTTAGTTAGTCTATAAAAAAATCTTTTGCTTTTATACTGGAACCCTGTAAATATCTTCCACAAGTACAGCAATCAATTTGTTGTTTAATGATTAATGTGGCATCTTGAAATGTCTAGGATGTAATGTAAATTAATTCAGTACAGTCCTTACCTGGTTGACTTGCCAAAACTATTTTTTTACTAAATGTCCTGTAACACCGCTTTCTGTTCATAACTTAAAATGTCCATGGGTGACAGTTTGTCACGTACATGTTTACTTAGGAAATAGAATTGCTACATGAAAAAGATTGTCGTATTTTAAACATCTTCAAGGTTTGATGATGTGTTTCATAGATACCACTAACCAAGGCCAAAACACAGGCTGATGTAAAGTCATGTAAAAATAATATGAAATGGAATTTCCTTTGATTTTAACAGGAACTAATTGCCAAGATCTGAATTCAGGATAGGACTAGATAGACAGGACTGGATGCATTAAATTGCCATTGGTTGTGCTGCAGAGCATTGCATTCATTAATCATACCTTCTTGTCACATCAGCTGTTTCTCATTATGGGGCTTATTCAAAATTATATGTACAGAGGTCATGCACGGTGATTACAGTGTAGCTGAGGAGTTACTCTGCCAGATGCTTTTGTTAATGTTTAATTTACAAAATAATGTAAAATAATGTATCAGACACATCCTATAGTAATCAGCATTAACATATAACTGACATGCAGTGCTTTATTTCTGCCCTGTTTGTCAACACATTCCTCTAGTTAATCAGTGCCTTTTTTCTTCTCTGTAGAAGAGACAAATATAGCAGTAACACATGCATATTTCAAAAAAGCCTACACATAAGTACACATTAGCAGACTCCACCATGATTGGGTAGGTTAATGGGACAGGACTCGTGGGAATATCTCACATGGTTGATGCCTGTATCTTCGGCAGCACACACATATGTTACAGCTAATAAGATTCCTCTTTGAATCTGACAATTTTCTTAGTAACACTTTAGCTGTCAGTGGTGTCATTAGTGCTGAATTATAGAAGGATAACAACAGCATGGCTCTTGCTATTCTCTTGAGGACTTCCCACTTCCTGCAGTATTAGTGTCTAGCCAGAAGTGAGATCACCCTGTTTCTGCTACAATGAAAGACAAAATAGTTTTCCCACTCTATTCAGTCATTTTTTCTGAGACAGTTTCGATAGCCTAGAGCTAATGAGAGACAAATGACAAGTGAGAACAATCTTTTTTCTCCCTTTAAGTCTTTTAAAATAGTGACAGGTTGGTAAAGCTTGATAGTTTAACATTATTTCTAATTATCAAGTATTACACACACACAAAATAATATCTGCATATGTATTAAAGCTCATAAAACTACTCTCAAACAAAAAATTGTGACATGCCTTAAAGTTCAGGAGGCTTACCGCATGATAGAAAAGGCCTGAGCAGCATGTGAATTTGCCTGTTAACAGGAACCACAACCCATATAACTGTAGTAGGAGTAAATAGACAAGTTACAAATTTATATGTAATGTTTGAACAGCATTTATTCATTTGTTAATTTATTTAAAAACAGATCCATTAAAGTCCTTAGAGTACACAGAAAAGGAGCTGTTTTCATGAAGCGCAGATACAATGGGAAAATACTGTAAATGTCAAAAAACATGTGAGTGTGAATGTTTAATAAACCATTTCATCCCATTTTCCATCAAAAGCAATATTCCCTATTTTGCAGCAATGCCCACTTTAAGGAATGGCGCATAAAATCCACCATCATATTAAAAATACCCAGAAACCACACATTCACTCAGGGCACTTCTTATCTTCCCTCTCAGGAAGAAAGTATAGGCACTTATCCTAGAAACAAAAAGGATTCACAGCCATCCATGGCTCAGCTAGTCATTGAAAAGACATTAACGTTTCTCAAAAGAACAGAAAGCATACTATACATACCACTACCATCCAATAGCAGACCTCAGATAAGTCCCTCCAGTCATTACAACTCCCTGATTCTTCACATTGTAGTCTTTCATGAAAAGGGGAAAGATGAAAAGTAAGACTTGGCAAGACAGATGTGATTGAAGGGCAATCAAATTCAAACAAATCAAATTATTCAACTCAAATAAATGTTCAGTTTGAATTATGTTTTTCCTCTAAAGGTTCTGGAAAGCACAGAACATTCATTTTACTACTGTGATTTTTTTGCCTCATGTAGAAAGCATTTTTGTGTAAAATAATAATTGGAACTAACAGGGTTGAGCACAATTACTTTGAAATGCAGCCAGATAATTTAGTCCAATTCAATTAAATTTAATTTGCATAGCACCAAGTCACAGCAACAGTCACCTCAAGGTGCTCAATACAAATCTGGAGATTTTTTTTTAATTATTGGCAAAACTTTCTGGGCAATGAAGATATGTACAGTACACTAATGCGAGTGCTCCTAAATACCCATAGCAGTTATTTTTAGTTGAGTCTTGGCACTTTTGACACATAGAAAATTGGTTGAAAGCTAATGGGTAACACCACTATCCTCTTTTCAACAAAAACAGGAATGGTTGCAGTTATACATTTTTTAAATTAATTGAACTTTTATGCATTAAGCTAACAAACCAGCTAATTCACTATTAGCATTATTAGACAGTTAATTGGTCTAAAAATCTAATCTAGTCTAATCACCAATGTCAGACTAGGATTCTTCATGGCCACACAGAACCAGAGGCTGCCAGAGATGAAGAAACTGTACAGTACATTCAATATGCCTTGGACCACTTGCTGTGTTTCTTGATTCAGGATAAATCTATACATACACATACACACTGTTCTCATCTCTGTATAGGTCTGGCTGTGCAGCTTGTTTGGTAATGCACAAACAGTGGAAGAGGAGTTGCATTCAGTGTGACACAGCCTCCTGTTGTGAAAATAATGCCTAACTGGAAAATATAACAGTTTCCTCTAAAACAGCATGTGTTTACATTGGAATATGGAAGCATTTGCTTTACACTTTATTGAAAGTATGTTTCGCTGTCCAACATTGAGATGCTGCAATAGAAAAAAGTTATAGATTATACATTTCTATTGTATTCCTTTGAACATTCCTTTTTATTTCCTCCATTGTAACTTACCACCTTATTGTGCTGGAGGGATTTGAGGGGCTGAAGTGATCCTAGGAGCTATGTTGTAAGGGACAGTTTCCACCTTGCATGGTCTACTAAGGCAATTTGGTGAAGGCCCAAGATTGTTTCAAAAATACCTCTATGATAATTCAACAACAATTTAATAAATGTCACCCAGACCAGGGATACCAGCCCTCCACCCTTGAGTGTCTAGGGGAGTGATCCTGACTATTGTTAGTGCTTAGGCAGAGTACCCAACCTTTTTGAAGTCCCTGGTAGGATCCTGTAGGTCACCCAGTTATGGACTCCATTGTACTGTTGTGGTACTTTAATGCTCCCATAGGTAATAGCAGTGGAGGGGTGTGATTGGAAGGAACAGCTTGCCCGATTTCAACCCAGGAGATCTTTAACTCCCACCTTCATAACTTTGACAACATTCTAAGGGAGGCTGGGCCATTGAGTCCAAATGGACCATGTTCTTCACCTCCATTGTTGAGAAAGCTGCAAGGAGCTGCAGGTTGATGCCTGTTGTGGCTGTAATTTCTGTATCAAATGGTGGACACCAGGGTTGAATGGCGCAGTCAAGGAAGAAGGAGTCCTATTGAGGTTCTCTCACTAGCTGAAGCAAAAACTTGGGTTTGGGGGGGTGAGGGTGGGGGGTTGGTGAGTCTGTGAACTTTTGGCCAGACTTGGAGTGATTTTGGCAGCTAAGAAAGTAGAAAAAATTTCTTGCCCACAGTCCAGTGCAGGTGAACTCAACTGCAGATGTAGTCAGGTGGTGGAAAGAATGCTTAGAGGATCTCGTGACATAGCAGAATTGGTGTACTACAGGAATAGCTGCTGGGATGTATAAATACTTAGTTACCGTACTTAAGTCGAATTTTCAGGTATCTGTACTTTACTCGAGTATTTATTTTTCTGACAACTTTTTACTTTTACTCCCTATATTTTTACACAAATATCTGCACTTTCTACTCATTACATTTTCAAAACAGGCTCGTTACTTTAGGTTCAACATCTGAGGCAATTTTTTATTTCCGGTCACTTCAAACATCAAACTGATCTGAGCCTAAATGGAGGAACAAAAACACTTAAAGGACAATCATATTGGCATATCCATCCCTGGGGGTTTATCACATATAAAGACATTAAAGACTTAAAACCACATAATTTATGCTATAGAACTGTACTTTGGGGTTACCATGTTTTTGTTCTGTAAGTTGTGGCTGTGCTACTCACGGATCTAGCTAGCGCTACAGAAGAGGAGTGAAACTAAGGGGAGTAACATGTTGTGGAATGTAATTTCAAATGCAATGTTTTGAAATGCTAAACAAATATCAGTACACACACAAAGTGTCTGCAGTTTGTCACACAGTGTGTCTGCTAACTAAAGGAACAGCTGCTGTATTTCCAGGGAGAGAAAAGAAAGAAAGGGAACTTCATTCAGAGATGGAGAAAAACGGAAGAAAGAAGACAGGAGAGGAAGCAGAGAGGTTGTATTTAAAAGTAAGGACTGCACAGTAACATTTGATAAGCTGGAAATTTAAAGCTTACATTTTTTCTAAAATCAGATATTAGATCTGTATATGATATGAAGTTATGATTTTTCATATTGTGAAATATCCTGCAAAACAAACGGTGGTATATTAACTATGTGTTATTCAAAGACTGCAAGAAAATTCTGCAGTTTAGTGTAGGATAAACAGGTTAGTTTGCTGTACTGTGGTGAGTTTACAGTAAAGCTCTGTGTTGGACTGGTGCACATGACTGTGGTCTTCATGGTCAAAGCTGATGATGCTTAGATTCATTCACTGAATTCCACTTTCATACTAACTTTATACTGTCAGTATAAAGACAGTATAAACAGTATACTTTCAGTTTAGGGGTGGAAATCAGACAAGATATTTCTGTGGTTTGCTGTTGTCTTTTGTGTTTGGGTGTGGGTGTGATGTTTGTTGCTGAAACACCTGGTTTTAGACCACAATAATTTATTAGTATGGTGTAGGGCCTCCTTTTGCGGCCAATACAGTGTCAATTCGTCTTGGGAATGACATATACAAGTCCTGCACAGTGGTCAGAGCCATTCTTCTTGCAGGATAGTGGCCAGGTCATGAAGTGATGCTGGTGGAGGAAAACGTTTCCTGACTCGCTCCTCCAAAACCCCCCAAAGTGGCTCAATAATATTTAGATCTGGTGACTGTGCAGGCCATGGGAGATGTTGAACTTCACTTTCATGTTCATCAAACCAATCTTTCAGCAGTCTTGCTGTGTGTATTGGTGCATTGGCATCCTGATACACGGCACCGCCTTCAGGATACAATGTTTGAACCATTGGATGCACATGGTCCTCCAGAAAGGTTCGGTAGTCCTTGGCAGTGACACGCCCATCTAGCACAAGTATTGGGCCAAGGGAATGCCATGATATGGCAGCCCAAACCATCACTGATCCTCCCCCATGCTTCACTCTGAGCATGCAACAGTCTGGGTGGTACGCTTCTTTGGGGCTTCTCCACACCGTAACTCTCCCAGATGTGGGGAAAACAGTAAAGGTGGACTCATCAGAGAACAATACATGTTTCACATTGTCCACAGCCCAAGATTTGCACTCCTTGCACCATTGAAATCGACGTTTGGCATTGGCACGAGTGACCAAAGGTTTGGCTATAGCAGCCCAGCCGTATATATTGACCCTGTGGAGCTCCCGACGGACAGTTTTGGTGTAAACAGGAGAGTTGAGGTGCACATTTAATTCTGCTGTGATTTGGGCAGCCGTGGTTTTATGTTTTTTGGATACAATCCGGGTTAGCACCCGAACATCCCTTTCAGACAGCTTCCTCTTGCGTCCACAGTTAATCCTGTTGGATGTGGATCGTCCTTCTTGGTGGTATGCTGACATTACCATGGATACCGTGGCTCTTGATACATCACAAAGACTTGCTGTCCTGGTCACAGATGCCCCAGCAAGATGTGCACCAACAATTTGTCCTCTTTTGAACTCTGGTATGTCACCCATAATGTTGTGTGCATTGCAATATTTTGAGCAAAACTGTGCTCTTACCCTGCTAATTGAACCTTCACACTCTGCTCTTACTGGTGCAATGTGCAATTAATGAAGATTGGCCACCAGGCTGGTCCAATTTAGCCATGAAACCTCCCACACTAAAATGACAGCTGTTTCAGTTTCATTGTCCAGTTTCATTGGATAGGGCCTCTTTAACGTGGGGGGGGCTCTGCTGGGTGTCAGGTGGTTTCTGGGAGCCTGGGGCCTTGGGGCTGCATGCTCGGCTCGTGCTGGGAGGGCTGGCCTACTGGGGGGGTGGGCTGCTCATTGCCTCTGGCTCTCTGGGCTCTTGCCCATTGACTGTGGGGGCTCTGTCTGGGGTCTCTCTCCTTCCTCCTCTGTGGTGTGTGCACGGTTGCCATCGGGATGTGTGGCCTCGGGTCTTCTGAGCCCCTGGTGGGCCGTGAATGACCTGGGTCCACTGGAACTTTCCCTGCTTGCCTTTGGATCCCCAGGGGGGTGGTTGACAGAGGAACACACAATTATTACAATCTACAGCAAGACTGTATGTATGTGTTTATGTACTGTATATGCATATATATATATATATATATATATATATATATATATATATATATATATATATATGTGTGTATATATATATATGTGAATGTGTATGTATGTGCATCTATCTATCTTCTTTTTTTTCTGTTCTCTTCCTTTTTTTTGGCTTCTCTTTCTCTTTGTATCTCTCTTCTTCTCTTGCTTCCTGCCTGTCAGATCTTGTAAGAATAAATAAAAAAAAAATACAGACATTAACAAGAATAGCCTATAGGAAACCTAAAGAGCTCTTCTTGTAAAAGCAAATATATTTGGTACAGCAATGCATTCAGATCATCATTCTGATTGCAAAAACTGCCAGACATGACAGGCCAAAAAAAAAAAAGATTTCGAGAAATACTGGGTTGAATTCAGTTGTGTAAATCTGAAAAGAGCAGTAATCCTGAGAACAGCAGCAGCTGATCACAGCCGGCACACAAAGAAAATCTACTGAGGCTCACAATAGAAATTATTGTGAGCTGTGATTCTTTTCCCCATGCTGAACCACTACAACCAATCTTAGAATCCCCCCACCTGCTGAATCCCATTGTTCTGTTTAGGTGATGAGGCAGAGTCACCCTGTAAAATTGAGCTGTTTTTAAATTCTCTCTTTTTCTCTGCTCATGTTCTTCATAACAGTGTTCAAGCTGAGTGCATTCATTAGAAATAGAATTTAGATTAAAATAAAGTTTGTATTTTCATATCACAATATTGTTTCATTAATACATTAATATAGCACAAGGTTCAGTTAAGATTCAGGGGGAACAATGCAAGTTTTGGCCTGGTTGTACACCACTGGAGCAACTCCTCATACTCGTGAAGATATTCTAAAATGCATGGGAGTTTTTCCAAGGGGCATTTAACAGTATAGAATAAAACAAAACAGTTGTAGTACATGTTGTACAGATAAACACACTTACACATACAGTATGCATATATTGCAATATGTCTGTTGTTATTGCTAGAATAGTTGGAATATTGTTCCCTTATTTGGACAGGACACATGAATTATATTCCATATATAAGTGTGACTGCTCTGTTATCACAGATGATGGTAACGCATGAGTTAGAGTGGGATGCAGCTAACTGGAACATGTGTCAGTTCTGTCTGGCCTCCAGTACACCCTGTACACTACTGAATGTCACTGCTCACATCTTCAACACCATAAACATTGATGAGACTATGCTAAAATAATTTCACAGTTTGCAGTTCCCATCAAGCCCTCTCTGCAATATGCCCCCAGTCATGTACATCTATATCCAGATAATGTGTTAATCTCTTCTACAGTGAGGACAGAGTCTCTGGAGATCACTTGTCTATTTCATGGGTAGTTTCCCACAGAAACTAAAAGGGAAGCACTGTGGCTTAATTATTCTGAACATTTTTATAAGCTATCACATGACTATACAAATTACCAGATAAAGGTGGAGTGGGGTTCAAGATGGCTGGAAAAAATATGTGCTAATAAAAGAAAATTATAACATGTTTATAGTGATTTTTGCCATTTAAGGCTGACTTTGGATATAAATAAATATTACATATGAGACAACCTGTACCTGTTTTTCTGGAAAAGGAGGCTTTGCACAGATTGGCTTTTTCAATTCTTTCCAACAGTGTTCATGAGTTCTAAACAGCCTCTTCTGCACTTCTAATTATCAAATCAAAACCCATCTCTAAAATAAACCAACAAACAAAATTGCTCTGTTCACCTAAAATTTTCAGTCCATAAATTGTGAATCAGCAGAAATAAAAACAATATAGGGGAATAACATTACAGTTACATGTACACTACTTCTGCAGAGGTATTCATTGCACATAGCCTGTAAAGCCAACAGATGCTTTAAAGGTTATGCACTTTGGCGTAAAACTATATACGTCAAGGAAAAGAAAATATAATATAAACAAATAAATAAAAAAAGTACAGGAGCAATTCTTGCGCTTTCAGACGCTTGTATTAGGCATTCTTTGTTGGCTAGTTATGCAAATAAGTGAAAAAATATAATGTCAATAAAATATGATAAAACTTACAGTACTGTGCAGACGTTTTGAGACACCCATTTCTATATACTATGCTAGGAAAATGGGAAATAGGTACAGTGCTTTATTGAAACATGTGCAGTAACTTTATGGCCACTGACTGGTGAAGCAAATAACACTGATTATCTCTTTTACTTTCACTCGTCTGGATACTTGAAGCAATGGGTGGAAAGGTCCCGGGGAAAATTTATGGAAAAGGAGAGTAGAGTTAACGGGAGGTTCCAAAGAGGGTTGTCTTGTTAGTAATGAGGGAAATGGTGGGATTCCTTTCCGGGAGGGGGAAGCGAAGCGGCGTGCTGGCGTGAATCCAGTGTTCCGAGGTTACGGGAGGGCAGGCATGTGAATACTGGAGAGAAGTGAAGTGATCCGATCCTCTATAGAGGTGAGTAGCACATAAAGTAAGTTACCGGCTGTGGAGCAGTGGCAAAGCATAGAAATCCAAAAACACGAGAGCACAAAAAGTCTCTAGTGCTGGTGACCTAGTTACCGCAAATAGGTAGCTGACTCTCAGGCAAGGAGTGAAGGGTCCTCAAATACTGGGTCCTCGATGAGCTGATGGAACACGAAGCTCCGCTCAAAGGGAGGAGAAGCAGCCCAATCCTAGCAACTCCGGAACTTCACACACCAGCATGAGCCATGACACAAAAGTAGCCCACGGAAGGAACAGTGGTGAACCAGTGACAGAGTCATGGGTGGCCAAGGCCATCAATGCACATGGGAGCGAAGACTGACCAGCAGATGAGCTACTGTAGCTAAATTAAGGCTGGTTTTGAAAGAAATGTGTCAGAATACACAGTCCATCGTAGTTTGTTGTCTATGGGGCTGCATCAGATTAGATTAGATTAGATTAGATTAAATTAGATTAGATTAGATAAAACTTTATTAATCCCTTTAGGAAGATTCCATTAAGGAAATTAAGCTGCAGACTCTCTTAGGCAGCTTTCTTTTCATTTGTTTAAGCAGTTTTCGGGAATAGTTCTCCAGGCTTCTTGAAGGACATTCAAAGCTCTTCTTTGGATGTTGGCTGCCTTTTGTTCTGTTCTCTGTCAAGATGATTTCACTGTGCTTCAATAATGTTGAGGTCTGGGCTCTGGGGGTGCCAGTTCCACTGTTTGCATTTTCATCCAGGTGACTTTACTGCATTCGGAGTGTGTTTGAGATCATTGTCTTGCTGCAAACTGAAGCTGTTAACAATCAGACACTTTACAGATGGTACTGCATGGTGGAACAAAATCTGACGGCACTTTTCTGTGTTCATAATTCCATCCATTTAGATCTGTGTCAGAATTTTGCTGTTTTTTTTTTAAATTTCTTAAGGTCATGACCATCATATACTTTTCATCTGCTGTTGACAGTGTTTTAGGTTTACCAATACATCTTTTGTCCTTCACTTGTTCAGTTTCCTCAATTTTTTAAGAACACATTGCACACCATGCTGAGCGATGCCAAGTTTTGAGTTAACAGCTCTTTGAGAATCCCTTTGTTGGTGCAAAAAATACTATTTTATGCCTCTCACACTGTGCTATCTTTGGCATTTTTTCACAGATTCAACTCAAAAAATAGGGGGAAAAGCTTAGAAAGACCTTCAGAAAACTATTTCTGAAGACCATTTTAAAAATTTCAAGGAGGTCTGGCTCTTTAGATAAAATGTACATAAAAGAAGGTTAAATCAAGACTTTTGCATAGCAATGTATATAAAATGTTATATATATATATATATATATATTCCCATTATCAAATTAAAATTACAAATTTCTGTTTCACTTTTTTTGGGAGCTATTATGAAGATAATTGAATGCTGAGTTCTTTTCAGATCAGTTGCAAAATAATTCATAATGTTTGAGAGGATTTCTGGAGTTACATATTTCTGAGTTATTAACATATAGGTTAAAATTTAAATCATGAAAAAATACAGTAGTTGTTATTCACCCTTTTCAATCATTTTCTTTTTTCTGAGGAAACGTTGAGTTTATTACCACTAACATTCATGTACATGCACACACACACACACACATGCACAAACTGTTCAGAAATGTCATTGGGAGATGCAGTAAATTCTGGACAGATAAATGATGAAACAGCAATTACACTGATTCATATGCAGTACAAATTTGGTTAAACACATACTTTTTCTTAATTACAGCAATGCTACTTGAGATTCACAGAGAATAGAGAGAGCTTACATCAAAGGCTATGTAAGAGTTTAAATTAAACTTCTTTGAATAAAACAGGATAATTCAATAACCTGACTCTCTTTCAAAGTTACTGTAATTCTTTCCTTTTGACAAGCCTGGCCAACAAGGTTTAACCACAAAAGGTTAATTAGATTTTGCATTAGATTCTATCATTACCATTACACAGGTACGAGAACAACATTTTTAATCAGCTCAAGTGGGAAGCTCTTTCACATAGACTGAAAAATTAAGCTAGCATGGAAGTGCCAAAAATTGCAGTTCCTTTAACGTCAACTTGAGATTGGCTCCAAGTGATTCAATCCACATATTCTCCCATGGAAAAATGTCCAACTTCAGCTGTTTACAGCTTGGTACACAAAATGTTCTTTGTCTCTATAGTCAGTTTGTCTTTGCATTACAACTGAACTGAGGTTTTTTTTTTTTTAATAACTTACCTTTTTGGTTTTGTTAAGTTTGGGGAGTGGCTGCTTTGATTCACAAGCGCTAACACAGGCAACTGAACAGTTCAATCACTGACTGGGGCTATGCCATGCTTGTTGTATTGGTGATCTTTGGAGCACTTTAAATGTAATCTGACATATAATATGGCTTACTATCTTGTGCAGACCATTCAAGAAGTTTGTACTGCCTTTGAGTGAATTCCAAGTATTTTATTAGATGATTACTTAGCACAGGGGCAGCACAGTGCCATGGTGGTTGTTGGATGTTCTCCCCAGGTCTGTTCAGTTAGTGGGGTTAGGTTAAATTGGTGATTTTAAATTGCCCATGGGTGTGAATGCGAGTGCAAATGGTTGTCTGTCTCTCTGTGTTAGCTCTGCAACAGACTGGTGGCCTGCCAAACAGGAATAGGTATAAATTAGGGTGCAAAGCATGACAAGGAGACTAACTCCCTTTGTTTGTATGGGAGACAGAATGTTTCAAGGCTTGCGTCTTCTCCACTTTTGGAGTTCGGTTGGGAAGTGAAGTGAAAAAGACAATAATGATGAAAAGCAGTGAGGAATGGTGAAGTACTCTTCTGAAATTTTAATGTACTCATGAACCAATTTCTCCCTAGTCATAGAGATAAACACCTCACAGAGTCACATTATATTAAATCACATTTATGGGCCTCTAATGCGGTCTGTTTCCCTACAATTAGTTTATTTCACATTGTTTTCTGCCCTATCATGCCTCTGCTTACAGTTTAAGTGTGTGTGGGAAAGTGGCTGCTCTAAATCCACAAAGTCTGTCTGCCTTCCTTGTTCTGTTTGTTTCTTTTGGGATGTTTCTGTGGGATCATATTGTGTTCATCCCTGCATGCTTTAGTTTCAGAGTGACAGCTCTATGGCTTTTTTGACAAATCAGAAAACAGTGCATTATAAACAGTAACTTTGAAGCTTCAGAAAGGCATCTTGTTAAATAGTCTGCATTTCATACAGTTGCTTGTTTTTTTGCTTATGAGATTCTGAGATGCTTTTCCATACAGCACAGTTGCAAAGCATTTTTATCTGAGTTACTATAGTCTTTTTGCTAATTGTCTCACTCCAACTATTCTGGTCATTTTCTTTTGCCCCTCTTCAATGAGGCATTCCTTTTTACAGAACTGGATCTTTGAAACTGTACTCTAGAGACTCCTTTGTTGAAAATCCCAGGAGATTTACAGTTTAAGAAACACTCAAACTAACCTTTCTGGCTCCAAATAGCACACCATAGTCAAAGTCTTGTGGCTTTGATCAGAAAATCACATTTGATGTTTGATGTGAGCACAACCTCTTGACGTATCTGCTGGATTCTATGCACTGAAAAGGATTGTATGAATCAGCGAGTTTGTCCACCTTTAAAAAAAAAAAACAACCTCATAGGTTGTTTTTGCTGGCACATTTTATGACCAATACCTATGTTTTTTTTAAAAAAATTAAGCAACCTCTAGTGGTTGTACGTGAAAGGCTGTGTGAATAATGTGTTTGGTGTTCTCCAGCAAATCCTGAAGAAATACAGTAAATACGTATTTTCTCAGATTGGAAAGTTGAAAGGTCTGTGGGGACTAAATGGCATTAGATGCAGCAGGAAAACATTTAAACAATAAATAGACTAGTTCTTAGATAGCGCTTTTCTACTGTACTTGAGCACTTAAAGCACTTTATACAACATGCCTCATTCACCCATTCACAGCTATATCAGCATTTTACCCAAGGATACTTTGGAAGGCAGCCAAGGGATTGAACCAGTCTTGTAGGAGCGCTCATTTTGGAAATGCTTGTATAGGTCATTTTGGAACAAACAGTTGATATTGTTCGGATTGGAGAACATGTAGGAATAAGCAGATGCGTAAATGTTTCTAATGAAGATGTTACGTGAGTGGGTAAATATATGTATTGAAATGCTGCAACTATCTGATGATGGTCAAAAAGGCAATCACTTATACTTAAGTTAAACATAACCAGTGTTTATGCATGAGGCAGGATTATAATAAGGAGGATTACTGGTGTTGCCCCACTCAGCGCTGTACTGGTGTTCACAGAAAGCTGATGTCTGGTTCTGAAGCTTGTTTTGTAGTGATCAGAAAAATAACTCTTTTTTTTTTTTGTGATACAGTTTGTTTGATGTTATCCACCTGCAGTATCCTTTGTGATCCTATTTCCATAAATATTTTTATGCAGTCAGCTAAATGTCACCATTAAGTCACTTGACTTATTGGTGACAGATCATTTCTTGAGTAATGACCCAGCAGTAGAGGTGGCCTGTTTGAGTCACCTATTCACTTATTCACTCACAAACTAGGTCATGCCATCAGCTCTGCTTTGTTGTTGTAGGCGTACACATTCAGTTCAAGTTAGTTACCAGCAAATCAATCACAACACACCCTTAAATGCCTCGCTGCTGCAGTGTTCAAGTCAAGTCTGATGAGCAAAGTGGCCGAACGAACAAATCTGTGCAGGGAAGGAAGGAAATCTTAGTGTAAAGACCAAGTAAAGGACGTGTCTGTTGTGAACAAAGTGTTCGCTAAGGTCACTCTTTAATCTTTGAACATTTTCCCCAAGGCCTTTCCAGTTTTTCTAATGCAGTGTTCACCACTACTTTTTCAATGTATGTCATACCACTCTCCAGTTCTATCTCAAGAGTTGGAACATCATACAAACAAATTAGCCATACTTCGTTAACAGTCATTATAGCCATACTCACATATATACTGTATTGAAATTTTTTTCATGTATATGTTCCGATGATGTTTTCAGTAACTGTATTATGCACAAAATGTATGTCTGTAGTATGAAAAAGTAGTTCAAAACTCAGCTTTTTTTTGTGTGTGTGTGCCTGTCTTTCTCGATATAATTGTAGATTCATTTTTTGCTGTGTATGCACACCACAGAAATAATGAGATGAGTAAACTAGCAGCAGGTGCTTTGAGGATCTAATATAAACTGAGTAAATATATGAGGGATAAAAAAAGGCTCCCACTGCTGGTGTGGAAGTGGAGGGATTTAAAATAAACTTTAAAAAAGCAAAGTTCTTTTTGTATTTCACTATGCTTAGCATCTTCCCAGTTTTCATTATGAAAAGGTCACTGATTGATTAATTGATAGCATCTCAGAAATGTCTTGAATTTCTTTTCTACTTTTCTAATTTGCATATAAGTCAGAGGGGAAAAAATGCATTCAGAAGTCATTAAAATTGGATCAACATTGTGCCAAAAGTAGAGATGATTGCGGTCTCAACACGAACACTGAGTTCATAATGTATAATTCATGACACTAGTTTTTGATATAAATTATAATTGTAATTTACCCATAATTATAGTTTACCAAACTGTAAACTTAAAATATGAGTGAACATCTTATGAATTTTGAATAATTTATATACTTTTAGTTTGTGTGCGTGTGTGTTTAAAAAATGTCCAGAGTCATTTCCACTTATAATGTAATATTATATACAGTATATTGCCCAATACTGCCCAGAACTGGCCAGTGCCGAGTTTCCTGGAAATTCAATTCAGTTCAATTCACTTTTATTTATATAGCACCAAATCAAAATAAATAGTTGCCTCAAGGCACTTTATATTATAAGGTAAAGACCCTACAACAGAGAAAACCCAACAGTCAAAACGACCCTCTATGAGCAAGCATTTGGTGACAGTGGAAAAGAAAAACTCTGTTATAAGAGTAAGAAACCTCCGGCAGAACAAGGCTGAGTGAGGGGCGGTCATTGGCCGGTTGGGGCTGAGGGGAGAGAGACAGGACAAAGGAGAGCCAGAGATTAATAATAACTAATGATTAAATGCAGAGTGGGTATAAACAGAGTAAAAGAGGTGAATGAGAAGAAACACTTATTGCATCATGGGAACTCCCCAGCAGCCTAGGCCTATTGCATCATAACTAAGGGGTGGTTCAGGGTCACCTGATCCAGCCCTAACTATGAGCTTTATCAAAAAAGAAAGTTTTAAGCCTAATCTTAAAAATAGAGAGGGTGTATGTCTCCCAAATCCAAATTGGGGCACTTGTTTCACAGAAGAGAGACCTGAAAGCTGAAGGCTCTGCCTCCCATTCTATCTCTTAAGTATCCTAGGAACCACAAGTAAGCCAGCAGTCTGAGAGTGAAGTACTCTATTGGGGTGATTTGGTACTAAGAGGCCGAAGATAAGATGGGGCCTGATTATTCAAAACCTTGTATTTAAGAAGAAGACTCTCCTTGATTTAACAGAGAAGTCAATATGGGATAAATATCTTCTCTCTTTCTTGTTCCTGTCAGTACTCTAGCTGCAGCATTTTGTATCAGCTGAAGGCTTTTCACGGAGCTTTTAGGACACCCTGATAATAATGAATTACAATAGTCCAGCCTAGACATAATAAATGCATGAATTGGCTTTCAGCATCACTCTGAGACAGGATGTTTCTAATTTTAAAAATATTGCACACGTTCAAAAACGCAGTCCTACATATTTGTTTAATATGTGCATTGAAGGACATATTCTGCTCAAAAACAACTCCAATATTTCTCACAGTGTTACTGGAGGCCAAGGTAATGCCATCCAGAGTATCTGGTTAGACCCCATGTTTCTAAGATTTGTGATGCTGAGTACAATAACTTTAGTTTTATCTGAATTTAGGAGCAGGAAATTGGAGGTCATCCAGGCCTTTATGTCTTTAAGACATTCTTGCTTTTTTTTTTTATGCCTGTCATGTCTGGCAGTTTTCGCAATTGGAATGATGATCCGAATGCACTGATGTACCAAACATATTTGCTTTTACAAAAACAGCTCTATAAGTTTTCTATAGGCTGTTCTTGTTAATGTTTGTATTTTTATTTTTTTATTTAGTTATTTATACCAGGGCTGACAGGCAATAAGGAAGGGGATAGAAAAGGGGGAGGGGGGGAAACAAAAGGGAGAAAGGAAAAAAAAATCGATGAAAAGTAGATATACATACATACATACATACATACACACATTCACATATTTATAAATATACACACATACACACAATTTTACTGTTTGCAGTAATGTGTGTGTGCACCTCTGTCATGGAATATACTCAATAATGAGGGTAAGAAACTGCAACCATGCCCCCCGCGATACAAAGACAAATAGGAAAGGACCCAGGCCATCCACAGCCCACTAGGAGCTCAGAAGACCTGAGGACACACATACTGATGGCAACCGCGTGCACACCCCAGAGGAAGAAGGAGGGAGACCCCAGACGGAGCCCCCACGGCCAAGCGGCAAGAGTCCAGAGAGCCAGAGGCAATGAGCAGTCCACCTCCCCCGCAGGCTGGCACCCCCAGCACGAGCCGAGCATGCAGCCCCGAGGCCCCAAGCGTCATTCCTGCAGTTTAAGTAATTGATGTACGTCATCTGGCTTCATCGATAGATAAACCTGGGTATCATCTGCATAACAACAAAAATGTAAGCAATGCTTTCTAATAATACTGCCTAAGGGAAGCATGTATAATGTAAATAAAATTGGTACTAGCACATAACCCTGTGGAACTCCATAATTAACCTTAATGTGTGAAGAAGAATCCCTATTTACATGAAGAAACAGGAGTCTATTAGATAAATATAATTCAAACCCCTGCAGCACTGTACCTATAATACCTATGGTATGCTCTAATCTCCTTAATAAAATGTTATGGTCAACAGTATCAAAAGCTGCACTGAGGTCCAACAGGACAAGCACAAAGATGAGTCCACTGTCAGAGGCCATAAGAAGATCATTTGTAACCTTCACTAATGATGGTTCTGCACTGTGATGAATTCTGAAACCTGACTGAAACTCTTCAAATAAACCATTCCTCTGCAGATAATCAGTTAGCTTTTGTCTGTTTTACAACTACTGATGTGTAAAGATAAAGGATGGGTCAGAGAAAATCCTTTGTACCATAATGAAAATGGACATTCAAACTGAAAGCCAGTTCAGATGTCAAAAGGATTGTTGCAGGTCCCAGGCATGTGACCACACAACAGTTATCTGATACAAAGGAAGAAATGAGCAGACAGGACAATGTTTGGGTGTTGCTGCATCGCTCTCTCATAGCAGAATAGTGCGAGAGCAAAACAGCGTATCAGACAATCGCCTTATGTCCAGCTGTATTCACTGTGGTTTTTGGCTGATAAGAGGGTTCACCTAAAGACTCATACGTTAACATTTGAGCAGGTTTCCTCTCACGACTGGATTTTCTGGTTGCACTAATGGGTTCGACTGACTGCTGGATCCCAGCCTGATGACCTGACAGGATACATTCTGTCTGAGGTGCTACAGGACTAGGCACATACCCTGCCTGGTTACTAGGTGATGAGTTCAAAAGAGACCCATCCTCCTCCAGCAACTCCATTTCCTCAAATTCCGGGACAGACTATCACAGGCACTGGCACGGGGCAATATGCTAAGTCCTCTGGGGCATCCTGTAAGGAAATGAATGGATCTTCCTCTGGCTCTTGTCTTAGAGGATCATGGATAGAGCCTCTTCTGACTGGTACCTGGAGCCAGTATCCATCATCATCCTCTCCTTATGAATCGCTGTCTGCAAACAACTCAGTCTGATGACCATTGTTTGACCGTTTGTGCCTTGTTTTTTTCCCCTTTGCAGGTATACTGATGTCAGTTTGTGCAGGCGAGTTGAGAGGGAGGTTTCCTTCCTTTGCTGGTAAGTCGACAGGTAAGTCATTAACTAGATGTAACAGGTTTTGATGTAGGATGCGGGTTCTGTTGTCACCACTCTCTTGACACACTTTGTACACTGGTCCACTATTCATCTGCTCCTTAACGATGTAGACAGTGTCTTCCCAAAAAGACCTTAGTTTTCCTGGGCCTCCTCTCTCACTCAGGTTATGGACTAGCACACGGTCACCTGGCTTAAGATTAACTCCTTTCACATGACGATCGTAGTATTGTTTTCCTCTAGCACTTGAATGACAGCTGTTCTCAGAAGCAAGCCTATATGCTTCTTTCATCCTTGCTGCCCACTTTTCTGCATATCCCTTTGGAGACATGGGTTCTTCCTCCTCCGCCAAGCCAAATAGAAGATCTACAGGCAACGGAGGATGGCATTTATACAGTAACTAGAATGGTGAATACCCCGTTGCCTCATGCCTTGTACAATTGTAGGCATGGACCATCTGGGGCAAGTGCTCTTTCCACTTTCTCTTCTCCTCATCCGTCAGGGTTCGAAGTAGTTGCAAGAGGGTTCTATTGAACCTTTCTGCTGGGTTTCCCTGAGGATGGTAGGGTGTGGTTCAGGAGTGTCCAGCTCCAGAGAATTTTTGTAAGGTCTGGGAAAGGCTATTTTCAAACTCACGGCCCTGGTCGTGATGAAGTTTCTTTGGGTAGCCAAACCGGGGAATAAAATCATCAAACAGCTTCTCTGCAGCTGTTTTCTCTGATTTATTCCTGGTGGGATAGGCTTGGGCAAACCGAGTAAAATGGTCCACAACAACCAAGATATATTCAAAACCTCCCGCACTTGGCTCCAAATACATATAATCAACTGAAACTAGTTCAAGGGGTGCTGTGGTGGTAATAGACTCCATGGGAGCTCGCACATGAGACACAGGTTTCTTGCGCTTGATACACAAACATTTCCTGGTCACATAGGCTTCAATCTCTTTCTTCATGTAAGGCCAATAGAATCTATCTCGAGCCAAACTGATGACCCTCTCTGTGCCTATGTGACCCATTTCATCATGGAGATGCTTCAACGCAATGGATCTAAATCTTTCTGGCAAGACTAGTTGTCGTCTCTGCATTGTTTTCCTGTAAAGTAGTACATTCTCATGCTGAAGCCTTTCCCACTCATGCAGGAGTCTCTGCACTGGGCTGCTGGCACTTTTTCTGACGTGACTTGTTAGGCTGGGGCATTTTTCCTTTAGTCTGATTACTTCACTTATTACCACATCCTCTCTCTGTGCTTGCTCAAGCTCTTCATGACTTAGAGTTGACAGTGGTCGGTGTGCACAGGGCGTTGAGCTTTCCTGTTCCAAGTTTAAGACAGCAACATAGGTCACATCATTCTCCTTGGCAGCCTAGCTACCTTCCCATGTTGCCTTGATTGTGTCTTTTGAAAGTTCCTCTGTGCAGGCAGTAACATACTCAGTGATATCAAGTCGCAGTCTGGAAAGGGTGTTGGCATCAGTGTTAGCTTTACCTGGCCTGTACCTGATATCAAAATGAAAGTCTGCCAACTCTCCCACCCACCTGTGGCCCACTGCATTTAGTTTGGCAGTGCTCATTACATAAATCAGGGGGTTGTTATCTGTATACACTGTAAAATGGGGGGCGTAGTACAGATAGTCCCTAAATTTCTCACGCACAGCCCACTTTAGAGCTAGGAACTCTAGCTTTCCTGAGTGCATGTGATAATTCTTCTCTGCAGGTGACAGCGTCCTTGATCCATAGGCAATAGCCCTTAGTTTTCCCTTCTGGCACTGGTACAACACTGCTCCAAGGCCTTTTGCTGATGCATCGGTGTGCAACACAAATGGCAGGTCAAAGTTGGGGTAGGCCAACACTGGTGGGCTAGACAAGATGTTTATTAGTCGGTCAAGGACTCCTTGATGTTCCCGAGTCCACTCTATTGGGGCTCCTGAGGACAGCTGGCCCTTTTTTTCCTTACTAGTTTTGATCTGAGAGGGTGCTGTAGGGTTGCCTTTCACTTGCAGGAGGTCATAAAGTGGCAAAGTCCTGCGCATAAGCCCTGTAGTAGCTTAGAAATCCCAGCAGTCTTCTGATGTCACCAGCAGTATTTGGGATTCTTTCCCTCAATGCCTGGATAGCTGCTATGTCTTTGGTGTCGACACGGACTCCATCTGCAGAGAAAAGCCTCTCAACATAGCGCACCTCCTCCTTGAACAGCTCACACTTGGCGGGCCTGAGTTTGATGCCATGATGTTGAAGAGCCCTCAAGAACCACCTCAAACCCTTAATATGGTCCTCAAATGTCTTAGCATAGCAGAGTATATCAAGGGATGCAGTATTCAACCCTTAAGGAATCCAACACCCCCTCTATACATCTCTGAAATGCGGCTGGGGCATTTGAAAGACCAAAGGGGATGCAGACCCACTCATACAGGCCCCAGGGGGTGATGAAAGCTGTAAGATGCCTGGATCCTTCTGCAATGTAACCCTGGTGGTATGCTTTCCCTTGGTCCAATATGGAGAACCAGCGATACCCTCCAAGCGTGTTCATGAGGTCCTGGATGCGTGGGAGTGGGTGCCTGTCTGGGACGGTTTTGCGATTTAGGAGCCAGTAATCAATACAGAGCCTCAAAGTCCCATCCTTTTTACGCACATATACCACCGGGGCAGCATAAGGTGACTTGGATTTCACTATCCACCTACTAGCAAGCAAGTCTTGAATATACTCCTTCACCTCCTTATAAAGCGGCTTAGGTGTGGCTGCATAGGAGCGTTGCACAGGGATGTCATCCTTCACTGTGATGGTCATTTGAAGATTTGTGATGCAGCCAAGGTCGTCATTGTCACGAGCAAAGGCATTAGACTCCTCATACAGTAGCTGTTTCACTACCGCCTGCTCTTTCTCACCCAGGTGACTGATGTTTACTGGTAGATGCCATAGCGTTTTTGAATTTGCTTTGTTACCCTCATTGGTGGGGGAGGATGTCCCAACCTCATTTACTTGCACACTGTTTATTTGCTCCGTTTCAACTATTCTATCAATGGGCTGTATGCTGCCCAATGCTGTGCAGCTAGCCAGAATAATGTCATGTTTGGTTGTGTTGCCCACAGGGATTTCAACATACGGTCTTTCAGTATGGTGCACTTCAACAAGACCATCCCCCATTTCCAACTGTTCAAGCTTGGGATTGTCTGTGTAGAGTTCAAATAAAGCAACGGTTTCAGTGAAACTAGCTGGTACTGGGGACTTAATATGGGCAACCTGTCCTGGATGGACAACAATGTCACAGTGGCCCACTTTTATAGACACTTGCTCATTTATGTTAGTTTTTTTTCTGCCTGGATGAAATTTACAACTGCTTAAGCTTTCGCTGTTTCAATCTGCATGGCCCCTTTAAGAAGGCTGCAAATGGCAGGCAAGGCTGCTCCTGTATTTCCCTGCCCCAGGATTATTTGCTCAATGACATTAAAGCCCAGCAATGGTTGCTGGAGGTCTACTTGGCTCACTAGGAATGGAACTGTAATGGAAAAAATTGGGTCATCATTACCAGGTAGGTTGACAATCACTTCCACGCACCCATCATAAGGGATTGCTTCCCCATTTGCAGCAATGACACTGAGAACATAGTCTTCCATCAGTTCACTTAAGGGGTGGATCTCTTGGTGAGGTAGGTATCTCTGTCTCCAGGTTCGGTCTGTTAGACTGACCTGGGCCCCTGTGTCAAACAAAGCAGTCACTGCATAACCACTCATATTGCACTGCAATAGACATTTTCT
This sequence comes from Pterophyllum scalare, assembly GCA_024447675.2. Taxonomy (NCBI): domain Eukaryota; kingdom Metazoa; phylum Chordata; class Actinopteri; order Cichliformes; family Cichlidae; genus Pterophyllum; species Pterophyllum scalare. The sequence continues at coordinate 19,687 of JAMQGT020012095.1, read as the reverse complement.
TTCAATTAGCTGTGCAACTGTCTCAGATGTGGATTTGCAATTGGCTGATTGCTGGGGAGGGAGTGTAGACTGGTGGCAGTGTGGTTCTTGCTCTGTGTTGTTACCATTTGGTTGGGACTGAGTGGTGCTGCTGGTCACAGGTCGTCCCTCGGCTGTGACCACTGCTGATTTCCCGCCGGGTTACTCCTCTTCAGACATCCAACTGCACGATGCCCATCTGCACCGCATGCAAAACAGCAAAGGCATGGCAGGTTGGTAGGTTCTGTTCAGTGCAGGATGGACAGCCACGTGACCACCCCTTCCGCTGTGATTGTGGTTTGGTCTGATAACTAGCACAGTGGCATGACTGTTAAGATAGATGTGGGGATTGTTTATCAGACTGCAGCTTTGAATGTTTCAAAGACTCCACCATTTGGGTTAATACTTGTACTTGTGCGCTCAATTTTTGTAATTCCTCGTACCTTAAGGGTGAGAGTCCTCCTTACTGTCCCCTAACTTATCAGAATTTACCTGACCACTCTGGGCATAGATGACTTTGGTGCGGTTGTTACGGCCCAGGCAATATCTCCTCTTATTCTCTTCGCTGGTCGTTTTGATGACTTGTCTCAGTAGAGCTTCATCTGTGACAGATGGATCAGTAAGAAGTGGCTTTAACTCTCTCCTAATGTCATCATGTTTGTTGCTTAGTTCCTGGTACACATTCTGCACACTCTGAGCCTCATACAGTGCCTTGCGAAAGTATTCGGCCCCCTTGAACTTTTCAACCTTTTGCCACATTTCAGGCTTCAAACATAAAGATATAAAATGTAAATTTTTTGTGAAGAATCAACAACAAGTGGGACACAATCATGAAGTGGAATGAAATTTATTGGATGTGTCAAACTTCTTTAACAAATAAAAAATTTAAAAATGGGGTGTGCAATATTATTCGGCCCCTTTACTTTCAGTGCAGCAAACTCACTCCAGAAGTTCAATTCAATTCAATTCAATTCAATTCAATTTTATTTATATAGCGCCAAATCACAACAAACAGTCGCCTCAAGGCGAGGAGTGAGGATCTCTGAATGATCCAATGTGTCCCAAATGGCTGATGATGATAAATAGAATCCACCTGTGTGTAATCAAGTCCCCGTATAAATGCACCTGCTCTGTGATAGTCTCAGGGTTCTGTTCCAAGTGCAGAGAGCATCATGAAGACCAAGGAACACACCAGGCAGGTCCGAGATACTGTTGTGGAGAAGTTTAAAGCCGGATTTGGATACAAAAAGATTTCCCAAGCTTTAAACATCTCAAGGAGCACTGTGCAAGCAATCATATTGAAATGGAAGGAGTATCAGACCACTGCAAATCTACCAAGACCCGGCCGTCCCTCTAAACTGTCATCTCAAACAAGGAGAAGACTGATCAGAGATTCAGCCAAGAGGCCCATGATCACTCTGGATGAACTGCAGAGATCTACAGCTGAGGTGGGAGAGTCTGTCCATAGGACAACAATCAGTCGTACACTGCACAAATCTGGCCTTTATGGAAGAGTGGCAAGAAGAAAGCCATTTCTCAAAGATATCCATAAAAAGTCTTGTTTAAAGTTTGCCACAAGCCACCTGGGAGACACACCAAACATGTGGAAGAAGGTGCTCTGGTCAGATGAAAACAAAATCGAACTGCTTGGCCACAATGCAAAATGATATGTTTGGCGTAAAAGCAACACAGCTCATCACCCTGAACACACCATCCCCACTGTCAAACATGGTGGTGGCAGCATCATGGTTTGGGCCTGCTTTTTGTCAGCAGGGGCAGGGGAGATGGTCAAAACTGATGGGAAGATGGATGGGGCCAAATACAGGACCATTCTGGAAGAAAACCTGTTGGAGTCTGCAAGAGACCTGAGACTGGGATGGAGATTTATCTTCCAACAAGACAATGATCCAAAACATAAAGCCAAATCTACAATGGAATGGTTCACAAATAAACGTATCCAGGTGTTGGAATGGCCAAGTCAAAGTCCAGACCTGAATCCAATCGAGAATCTGTGGAAAGAGCTGAAGACTGCTGTTCACAAACGCTCTCCATCCAACCTCACTGAGCTCGAGCTGTTTTGCAAGGAAGAATGGGCAAGAATTTCAGTCTCTCGATGTGCAAAACTGATAGAGACATACCCCAAGAGACTTGCAGCTGTAATTGCAGCAAAAGGTGGCGCTACAAAGTATTAACACAAGGGGGCCGAATAATATTGCAACGCTTTTCAGTTTTTTATTTGTTAAAAAAGTTTGACACATCCAATAAATTTCATTCCACTTCACGATTGTTTCCAAATTGTTGTTGATTCTTCACAAAAAATTAAAATTTTATATCTTTATGTTTGAAGTCTGAAATGTGGCAAAAGGTTGAAAAGTTCAAGGGGGCCGAATACTTTCGCAAGGCACTGTATTTAATTTCAGTGTCAGTTTGCCTTGATGTGAGAATGCCTTTTTGTTTGAGGCCTACCATTCTATACAGAAATAGTTGTGGTGTTTCATGTTCATGTTGTTTGGCTGTGATCAGTTCTTGAAAGAGTTCAGTTATACTTTTTTCCCCATGTGGGACTGCAGGAAACTCTTTAACTCAGTTACTGTCATTTCATCTTTACTGATCAACATGTCTTTGAAGGGGCCTGGCTTTGTAATCCTCAGGACAGCTCGGATCGCCTCACCCTCAGTGTGTTGTTCTTTTAGCCCCTCATCAATCTGTTTGCAGATATTACTGTAACTGATGTCTGCTGCACAATCTCCTATTTGACCACCATGTATCTTGAACTCTTTTCTGTGGAAAAGGGCCAAGTCTCTGAGGGCTACTAAGCTTTCACTCCTCTGCAGGGGTGGTTGTACAAAGACTGGGTGAGCTGACTGGTTGACATGTGTGCTCGTGGGTGGATTATGTGCCCCTGCAGTTGTCTGCTTGTCATCAATGTGTGAGGTAAGTGGAGTGCTATGCTCACTTTTGAAATTTAGCTCAGGAATAGCAATCATGGGTGTGGCACCATGAGGCCATGGGCCAGGGTCAGCCTGTGTGTCAGCAACAAAGGTACCTTTAGAGTTTAAAGTTGACTGTGTAGGAACAACTGTAGCCTCTGCCTCTTTTCTTACAGAATCAACACAGGTGTAACCTATAATCATCTTATCAATTTCATCTTTCAGATAAAATAATTGGGATAAACCCTCATCCTCTAACTCCAGCAAGGTTCTGGAAGACATAAATGAGCAAATATAGTCAAAACACTCCTTCATCCTGCTGGTGCAACTGAGCTGGATCCTAATGAGGCAGTGCTCAAAGGTCCCCTGCAATCTGGAAGATCTGCTCAGCTGAAAGGTGCAGGAGTCCCTTCTTAATTGACCAAACCAGTTCTTTTCTTGTGCTGGATGCCATGATTCACAGTTGTCAGACACTCTAGGAACACCAAGCCCCTCAATCTGGCTGTTGTCAGACGTCCTGTACTGGTGTTGCCTCGCAGCTCCGACCGTGTGTCTCTGGTGGTCCACAGGTTCAGTTATCACTGGACTGAAGGCCCCTGGTGTGCTGGTGGCGTTAATCCCGGACGAGCCCCCATACCTGGCATGTGACCACACAACAGTTATCTGATACAATGGAAGAAATGAGCAGACAGGACAACGTTTGGCTGTTGCTGCATCGCTCTCTCGTAGCAGAATAGTGCAAGCGCAAAACAGCGCATCAGACAACCACCTGATGTCCAGCTGCCACCTACTGACGGTTTTGGGTAAGTCCCTTAAGTCCCTTAAGGCTTTTTAATATATACATATATCATCGAGTGCTGGAATAATTATTCTGAAACTATTGACCCTTATGGTATGTAATGACCTAAAAAAAATAATGGGGCCACATCTTTTGTGTGTCACAGGATGATGAATACAAACCAAAGAGAATATCAGGCTGTGCTGTCATAAATCTACAGGACCATCAAACCAGAAACATACAAGCTACCAAATGTGAATATAAGTGCTGACGCTGATGCTAGAAGAGGTAGCTGTGGTGCTTCATTCAGTCAATGTTGAGTTGCATTTTGTAAGCACTTCTAATGTTATGCATATGAAACACATGAAAATACATTTATGTTTTTTGACCACCTACTCTGGCATTCCCAAGTCAGCTGAAAGACAGTCTCTCCTGCGTGTCCTCAGTCCACCCCAGGGCCTCTCCTGGTGGGACATACCCAAGCAAACTCAACTAGCTCCCTTTGATGTGGAAGAGTAGTGGCTCTACTCTAAGACCTTCCCAAATGGCCACATACCTTATACTCCTATGTCTAAGGAGGATATCATCCCCCATTCCTCAGAGATTTTGGTCCATATTGACATAACATCATATTTGTTGGCTGGTTGGCGTTTCTTGCTTTTCTCTTTGATATTTTATAAATATATGAAAAAAACTTGAAAAATTAAAATTGCACATATTTTTTTTTTATCAGAACAAAGGCTGTTGATCCACTTTGGATATGTTTAAACATTTTAATAATGTACTTCTTTATACTAAAAGAAAACAAATAATTCAGATAGTTTTCTTTTTTTAAAAAAAAGGTTAGTATGCAGTGATTTTTATCACTCCTTCACACGTGAGATCAAATTGGATTGCATGTAGCCCATGAATTAAAATGAATACTTTCTTTCTCAGTTGTATTATAGATTTTCTTTCTTTCAGCCAGCAATGAATCTGCCTGCTTACTGCTTGTCCAAAACAGATAGATTAAAAAATGAATAAGGCAAGGGCACTGCTGATAAACAATGCACTGGCAAGCTGTTTCGTGGCCATCCTACTTAATATAATTCCAGGATACCTACCTGAGCAACTTTGTGTCCCAGTCAGTCACCTTCTCCTCAGTTACCCTGGCTCATAGTGCTGCTGCTGCTGCTGAATACCCAATTCACCTGTTTGTGTTCAGATGAACTATGGACCTATTGCAACCAGCTCCCATGTGGCACAGCCTGGCCTTCCAAACCTCCCAGTCACATATTGAAACATTTTTTCTTCATTTGTCTTACCTTCAACAATCTCCCATGTGAACACCACAAAATAAAGCCCATGATTTTTTGTTCTTTTTTTACATTACTTTACTTGCTACATGAGATACAGCAAGATGAGGTTGCATTATAAGAGGAGCGCTACAAAAATCACCTCTAATTACCTATAATTGTCATGTGCCATACTGTTTAAGAATAAACCTTTGACATCATTCAATAATTAGTTCAAAATCCTTCAGTGATGTTTTGCCTGTATTCACTACTCACTTCTGCTTGTCTGTGCTGCCACGGCCTTATTAATGGACAAACAGTGACAGAGTTATGTGAACACTCTTATTCAGCCAGTCAGTTTTTGAATGCTGCTATTCAAAAGCCTTGATTTGAAAAAAGATTTGATTCAACAGAAAACTGTGTCATTAGCCTCTGTAATGATGGAGATGTAGTTACTTTAAGTATGTGGCATCGTGTTTTTGCATGTTACTGTCAACCTAAATCTATTCAATGAGAAGAAAGGGAAACAGAAGAAAAACAGCTCTCACATTAAATAACTACAGATGATATGACAAACATTTCTGTTCAGTTTTTAGAGAACCACTCATATTAAAAAGCAAAAATCTTTCAGTTGTTGTGTTGAGGAACCATTCACCTTCCCATCACCACCATGACCTTCAGGATGATTCATGAAATTCTTCTGTCAGTTAATTAAGGCCATGACCACTAAAGTCAAGAGAATTCTGTTGTTATATGTTAATGTGTGAACATTTAATAACAGTGTTTCTTTTTTGCTATTTTTCATACAATTTGAAATGGTCTCATTTTATCAGAGTGCTCTTTTTCTTCTGTTTTTAATTAAGAAGCAACAAACCCACAGTTCACATGAATTTAGATTAAAAATTAGGATAATCAAATTGTAAATGGACTGATACTTGTGCAGTGCTTTTCAAAGCACTTGATACTACAAGCCACATTCACACAGTGACATTCACACAGTCACACATGAGGCGATGGATGCATCATGGGAAATTTGGGGTTCTGTATTTTGACCAAGGACACTAGACTGGAGGGAACTGGGATCCAACCACTGACCTTCCAGTTATGGACCTCTCTTCCTCCTGAACTGCAGCCATAGCGAGTTTAATAGTTATGTACTGCAGTAGTCATTTAACTAATGGCACTTTCAGTGGTGTACTGCTAATATGGATGAGCAGGATTAGAGAGTTAGCCATGTACCTGTGAAAATAATGGTTTTATTGTATAAACCCTGTGAAAACAATGTTTATGAATATGTTGTTGTTTTATAAAATAATAATATTATATAATAATCTAAAAATAAATTAATAATATGTTTGCTGGAAGCCATCATCACACACTATAGAGTGTATTACAGAATTTGCCTAAAGAATATGCATCACCCCTTAAATCTGTGGTCCAAATTACCTCCATAATATATGTGTTAAGCAACAGTAGTTACAGATTGCACCAGATAAGATTGACACTCATTAGTGATGATGGAATATTTCATCAGCTGTTACTTCCAGCTTCATAAAGAAACCTCTGCAAAACTGTCAGTCCTTCCCTGCTTGTTGCAGGATGGTGTTTCCACCTGCCGAACATTTATTCTGTATTCTGGTTTTGTTTTCTGTTCATAAATGAAAACAACATGGGCTCCTGTGAAGATTTTAGACATGATTTTTTTTTGTGTTTGTCAGCACTGTTGTATTGGTCATTTTGAAATTTTTTGGGAGCATTGCTTTAACATACTAAAAACATATTAAAAAATATATCCTTTGTTCAGATTTCTCTTTGTACCATGTCATCAGTCAAAGTGTTAAATTTGAGAAATTGTAGGTGATACACTTTCTTTGAACACAAGCTTATTTGTATGAAAACTTATTATGCAGGTAGAATGTGCTGACAGTAAAGGGCAATAAGTGTTGGTCTGAATTACTTTAAAGCTGGTGTAGTCCACATTTCTTGGTGGAAACTAATCCATGCTCTCATGAAGGTCACCATACTGAAAGGTTGGCATGTTTACTGGCATGGCAAAAATGAATCGGTGAAATTGAGTTCTGTCAACTATTTCCCTGAAGTTTTGTGCTAGTGCAACCTATTACCTATGATTTTGATTTAGCACCAAGGATGAATGTGCTGGGAAGGCGAATCCTCTTCAGAGACTGAATCTAATTATAAGAATCTTTCAGCGTATTGTGGACAGAGAGGTAAGTTGACTCAAAAAAAAAGAGAAGAAAATCTAGTCACTCAAGGGAGACTTTGGCCAATCACTCGATTAGGAAATAGGAATGTGGTGGGACCGTGGGTGTAGTAGAGGCCTTTGACCCATAAGAAAAGGTCTGGACACTGTGAAGTCTGAAAAGGGCACTGACTTACCTTTAGATTCTCTAGATTTGTTGCTTCAAAGACACATCATTGTTATTCTAAACTGACTTGATGCTTCACTTTAAATAAAACAACTGTATCATAACTTACTATTTTTACAGGTGAATTGTCTGTGCCGTTGTTCTGTGTAATTTCTGCATAATGTGATTATTTCTGAAAAGTTCAGTCAAAATGTTAACTTCTTCTTTATTAAGTATGTTAGCATTCTTTATGGAGAGCACTCTCCCTAATCAAGTCTGAAATTAAGTGATCCACCACTCAATCAAAAACACATTAAGCATCATAGTATTATAGCATAAAATATGCCAAGAGTCACCTTACTGGATCAAGACTGATGTGAAGGTCCCTGTCAGAGAGCCAACCATGTGAAGAAAGCTGCTAGTATTTCTAGGTCACAGATACCATGTGAGAGTACCCCAAGCTCCTTCAAGTGGACTGAATGATTTATTACTCAGTCAAAAGTCAGAGAGAAGGGAGGGTAGCAAGGAAATAAAATATGGAAGGAGATGTGGAAGGAAATAGAGAAAGTGGACAGAGGGAGGATAAGATAAATGAAATTTATTCATATACTGTGACATTTTTTTAAAAAGGGTATAATGCATGGTGCAGAAAGAGGATAAAAATAAGGGAAAATGAAAGAAGTGAAAGAAGAGTGAAACAATCAAACATGAATTACTGTGAAGTACAGGACAAATTTGATCACAAAAATGCTTTCAAATAAAATTCTTGGGGAACACACATTGCCAGAATTTCTTTGACAGCCATAATCAAGTTAAAAGTGCAGATTTTAAACAGCCTCCCACTGAGTCTCACGTCTCCTGGAGTTGAAAAGCATTTTATAGTATTTTCAAGTTGAAAATGCAACAGGGGTGTCTGATCCCTGTGACTGGCATTAAAGCCCACAGTGTGGGTGGGTTTGTAAAAGTGCCCAGAAATAATGACACTCTCACTTTAAATGATAAACCTATTAAACCAGTAAGCACCATAAAATTTTGCAATGACAAGATGTGATGTGTCTCCAGGTAAACACACACATTCACTATCACACAAGTAGTACATGCACACAGTGTTCTTCAGCTTGATCAGACTCCTGATCAAACAGCTTACACTGTGTTGGTATCACTTACAGCTTACAGTACTGCCTACAAACATAACACCATGTTTTATCCTTTCCACTACACTGATAATTGCTTCCCTTGGGCTTACAGCACCATTAGCAATGATTTGAACACACTGGCTTTTAACTTAATAGCTTGTGAAAATCTGCATTAAGAAAATAATCTAGCAAAAAGAAAACTCAGACACTTAGCAACTGTCATTTTTATTATTATAAGTCTTTGTTACTAACTGGAAGCAGCAGATTTGAAGTTAGATTTTGGCACCCATTAAGTTTAATTTGTAGAAACCAGAGGTGCCATGAAAGCACATGAGCTAAAATGTTTAACATGTGTATTTTCTTTCAACAAATCTGCAGGCATCTTCAGAGTCCTAAGTCTACAGAGATGGCAATTTCACATTTTAGTGTTTAATCACAACATCTGTTGCTAGGTAACCACTTCCTAAACTTTGTGTAACTACTTTTAATTCATAAGTGACTTTAGCAACTAAATGACACCAATTAATGTTTTCTGTAATTATTTACTCCTATCCTTGTTCTTTAAATGCATATTGGCAAGCGTTGTAAGCAATAAACAAGTCACGCGACTCTGGCTTCTATAGGCTATACATTCTGGGACCAGGCACTCAGTGCAATTAACCTCATGTTAACCTCTAAAATTAAGTGGACTAGAGCTAAATATGGAGTGGATGAATCATACTGGCTTGTAATCACAAATAATACAGCTCTTTATTAAAAACTAATGAAGAGCCTACTAAACAAAGTTCTCACAGGAAACTGTAAGCTGTTCTCTCAGGCCTTTAGCCTGTAGTCAGTGTTATGATCTTGCTTGACTTCCAGATGCAGATCTGCCATCTCTGTCTCTCTCTGAGCAGTTATCAGTATTATCAGTTATTCTAGTACAATAGGTCACAACCTTCCTGCCCTTTAAAATGGGGCAGTGTCTGTCTCTTTCTATCAACTGTGTCTGTGTGTGATTAACTCTGCCTGCCTCCTCTAAATTGGGCGTGCCCATACAAATTCCAGCTGACACACCTGCAGTATTTAAGTCCGACTCTCCTTGTCATTCTCCACTGGATTGTTGTACTATACTGCAGTTGTATCATTCTGGCTGTTCAGCCTGTGTTTCTTGCATTTACAGTGGGAAAATAATGATCTGATCCCCTCCCGAATTTGTACGTTTGCTCACTTCCAAAGAAATGAACAGTCTAAAATTTTTACTGTAGTTTCATTTTAATGGAGAAAGACAGAATATTAACCAAAAATCCAGAAAAAAACACATTACATACAAGTTATAAATTGATTTGCATGTTTTTGAGTGAAATAGGTATTTCATCCCCAAGCAAATTATGACTTAGTACCTGGTGGAGAAACTCTTACAGTAAGATGTTTCTTGATGGTGGTCACCAGGTTTGCACACATCTGAGGAGGGGTTTTGGCTCACCCTGCTTTACAGAAACTCTCTAAGGCCTTTAGGTTTCTTGACTGCTGCTTGGCAACTCAAAGCTTCAGCTCCCGCCACAGGATTGGAGTTTAAGGGTCAAGGTCTGGAGACTGGCTAGGCCACTCCATGACATTATTGTGCTTCTTCTTTAGTCACTCCTTTGTTGCCTAGGTTGGTTGGCAATGACCGTGGGACCGTGGTTTAGCCAGCTCATTGTTGTAACACAGCTGAGAGGTTGTTTCTTCCATTTCCAAATAATCACACCAATAGTTTTCACCTTCTCACCAAGCTTCTTGTTGATGGTCTTGTAGCCCATTTCAGCCTTGTGCAGGTCTACAATCTTGTCCCTGATGTCCTTTGACAGGTCTTTAGTCTTGTGCATGGTGGTGGAGAGTTTGGAATGAGTAGGCAGGTGTGATTTACGCATGAGTTGAGATCAGGAGTATCTGTAATTGATTGATTGATTGTAATTTGTGTACCACATGGACAGAGCCAATCTGTGGGAGCCAGAATTCTGGCTGGGCTGTAGGGCATGTAATACTTATCTCACTCCATGACATGCAAGTCAATTTATAACTTTTATGTAATGTATTTTTTCTGGATTTTTGGTTGATATTCTGTTTCTCCCCATTAAAATGAAACTACCATAAAAATTAGAGACCGTTCATTTCTTTCTAAGTCAGCTAACTTACAAATCCAACAGGAGATCAAATAATTATTCCCCCCACTGTGTCTATAGCTCGCCCTGCCAACTTACAATGCCTGTGTTTCATCAGAGCTGCTTCCTCAACCAGATGGGTCTTCCTCACATCCACCTTCAATACCCATGGAGAGGTGACTGAGTTTCAGAGATCTGAGCCAACTGAAAAACTAGGAGTTTTACCTATGGACTTGGCGGAGGTTTAATTTTGGACTTGATAGATAAACTTTGGATGAATTGATCCGGGAGTTGAGCTGAGGGAATCTAGTAAGTCTAGCCACTTGTCCCCTGAACCACAATTATATATTCAGTTGTGCAAATTAGCCACCTGTCTGTGAATCCTTGCAGATTTATCCAGTGGCTAGGGTCAGATCAGGCTATGCCTGCCACCAAGTAACCTGGCACCACCTCCCTCCTGCAGAAAAGGAAAACTCTGTCAAAAACCTCCGCTGCCTTGCAGCCACATCTGTTTTGATGATAGGCTTCAGGAAAAAACCTTAAGGAAAAATCTGGAGCTGGAGTCCCATAGACGGTTCATGGTTGTATACAATCTCACTCTGTCAACTCCTGCAGTGACACAGTTCCCAAACTGTATCGGCTCTGCCGCTGCGCTGGATCAATCAGTGTCGTGGAGAGGGGCGACTGAAGAGGACACTCCAGCTTTGCTTCACAGCATCAAAACAACACAGAAAGCAGTGGTCTCAAGTTAGAATAGAATAGAATAGAATAGAATGCCTTTATTTGTCATTATACAGAATGTACAGTGAGATTGGAGTTGGGCAGTCCCCCGCCACTAAGGTGCATTTCCGCCATGGTCTGCTTTCCTCACCAGGGATAAGGATATCCAACAAGCAGACTGCCACTTCTGCACCAAGCAAGAATACATCAAGAACAAAAAGACAGTAAGAAACCAGCTCTTGAACTGGGATGTTGGAACATCCACACCATGACAACTGGACTTGATGACCTCCACAACATCAGTGGTGCAAGAAAGACAAAGGTCATCAACAACAAACTACTGAGACTGAACGTAGACACAGCTGCTCTGCAAGGAACACGCCTAGTTAAATCGGGACCTTTGAAGGAGAAGGAGAAAGACTACATTTTCCTCTGGCAAGGAAAGAGCGCTGAGGATCGCAGAGAACACGGAGTAGGGTTTGCAGTCAGGAACACATTGCTGAACCAGGTGACCAGGAATCAGAACACCTTCTGACTCTCTGCCTCCATACATCTGAGGGATCAGTTACACTTATCAGCACCTATGCCCCAACCTTGACCTCCACACTTGAAACAAAAGATGAGTTCTACATCAGCCTGAACAATTCCATCAAGAACATCCACAGCAGCAAACATCTCATCCTTCTTGGCAACTTCAGTGAAAGAGTTGGTGCAGACCATGCAGGCCTTCCTGCTTGGGTTTTTTTGGCGTTGGCAAGATCAATGAGAACGGACAGCGCTTAGTCAAGCTTTGCTCTTATCAGGGTCTCTGTGTGACAAACTCCTATTTCCAGACAAAGCCACATCACAGAATGTCATGACGCCACCCTCGATCCGAGCACTGGTACCAGCTTGATATAGTCATCATCAGATGTACAAGCCTCAAACATGTGCTCCTCACTTGTTTATACCACAGAGCCAACTGCATCTTTGACCACTCGCTGGTATGCTGCAAGGTCAAGATCGAATGCCCCTGAAGCTTTACAGCCTGATCAGATCTTTTCACGACTGTATGAATGCAACCATCCATCCTTGGCCTTAAATATGCCAACAGCTGTTTGCACTTATTTCCTAGAGAATCCACCATACAGAAAATGCTTGCTTATATTGTGGACTGTGAACAAATGAATGGAACAGTGAAACAGTGGTTAGAGCCAGCAAGAAGGTCCTGGGTTCAAATTCACCCACTGGCTGGAGCTGTGTGTATTCTCCCTGTGCCTGTGTGGATTCTCCCTGTGTACTCTGAATTCCTCCCTCAGTCCAAAGATGTGTGTGTTGGGTCAACAGTGATTTTGAATTGGCTGTGTAGTCAGGAGTCACCATTTGGCCATGTTATTTGTTAAAAATGGCATTAAAATGCTCTGAAAGACACCAACACCATTAACACATTACAGTTTTTAACTGAGCCTACAGCTAGTAGCCCCATTGCTGCTGAAAAGGTTTATCAGAGGGTGGTGGAGTAATGACTTATTGACTGTGATTTTTATAATCACTAAGCACACTTTGTATTCACACTGGTAAAAATTCTGGCCCCAGTTATGGCCTGTAACAAGTTAAGTGACACAACCGCAAATCACCCCAGTCCAGTGATATGACTAAAGCTCCATTTATACATACTAGCAGTTTTAATCCTTTCCTGATTCAACCTTGTGTCATAGAAATTACATTGTACACTAGATCTACTAGATTCCTTTCCCAGTTATGTTGACTCACTGACTGGTTTATGCTATTTATTTATTTTTGAACAAAGTCCCACATATATGTACATTTGAGTGGTTAGAATGGATGATGGGTGTATACTGTGCTTGACTCTTGACTATGGTTAGGTTTAGGCCATAGATTCCTGTCTTGTTTCTTGGATTTTCTTGTTGTCTGTATACATTGTCACTCCTGGCCAGTTGCCCATCATTTTGAGTTTTTTGGACTTTGAGGTGTTTGTGAGATTCCTGGCTTGCCTTGTACTTGCATTGTTTCGTGTATATTTTCCTTTTCGGTATATTCAGTTGTGTTCTCAGTTTCAAGTGATTTAGTTTAGTTCCTCCCTCAGTGTTCCTTCCTCATTTATCAAGTCCCCTATGTTAATTTCATTCATAGTTCTGTTTGCCCTGTTTTGTTATCGCTTCCTGTTTTACACATTGTTGCTTCAACACAGAGTGTTGCTTTGACACCAAGATGTGCTGGTTGCACATCAGGTACAAGGAAACTAGGAAACTGGAGCTAAAAATTCAACAACTAGGAATACACAGGGAAACTCAAAACCAGGAAACACAGTACCCAAGTGAGACAACGTGACAAAAAACAGGAGGAGGATACAGACAATATCAGGGAGATGGAACACACCGGGGAGTACAGCTGAACAGGAGAAGGGAAGGAAAACTGAATGCAAAGCACAAGATACAAAGGACTGCCAAAATACAATAAACAGGAAGTATACATGGAAACAGAAACACAGAGAAGCAGTCACACTTAAGTACTACAACACCTACTCTAGATAACTAGACACAAGATGAGGGACACCTCTCCTTCAAACATCAACAAGTGGTATCCGAAGAGACCAACACAACCACCTCCCAAAGTACCCAGAAACCAAAACTAATGCCAAAAGTCCTCATTGTCGGGGATTCAGAAGTAAATGGTATTGATCGTCTCTGTAACACGAAGAAAACAAAGGTACTCTTTTTCCCTAATGACACTGTGTTGGATGTTACAGAGAAAATAGTCCCACTAACCGCGCATTGAAAGCATTGAAAATCTTATCATTCACATTGGAGCTAATGACTTGGCCAAGAAGAAATCTGAAATTCTGAAAAAGGACTTTAGCCATCTTCTAAGCACAATTGGAAATCTGAAAATGAATGTTTATCAGTGGACCAATACCAAGATCTGGATGTGGAGATGAGAATTACAGCAGACTGCTTATGATTAATAGATGGGTTATTAAAGAATGCGCCTCCAAATCCGTGAACTTTATTGACAATCACAAGATTTTCTGGGAGCGCTACCATCTTTTCAGACAACACGGATCATGCCTAAACAAAGAGGGACAAAAGCTCTTCAATGCTATTAACAACACAAGGCCATCTCCCCCAGTGCAGGACAATGTAAACAACGACACCACTGCAGAAGGACAAGCAGCCCAGCAGGATCACACTGTTCCAAAACAAACCAATAACCAGCCATCCCCTAGGACTCCAGCTGGAAATATCTTATCAACACCAACTGGGAGACAAGACTGCTCAATGGGGGACCTCCAGGACAGCACTGGAACACAGAATAGCTCAATAGAACCCATATTTCTTAAATTTTCAGAGAAAATGGATTTACAACTTCAGGTAGGAACGTCTCTCTTAAGCTCCCAAAAAGCATGCCTTCTGAGTCCCAAACCTCCTGACTCTGGCCTTTCAAAACAATTAGATCAACTTCAACTCTGTCTTTCTGAAGTCTGAAACAGTGGTCCAGACATTAATAAACACGTCACTAACCAGAAAGAGTCTGGCCCTCTGGCGGTAAGATATAGGAGCATTCCTGTCAGAATTACTAATAGAAAAACAGCAAGGAAATACAATGGCCTAAAATCTAATCTCAGATTAATCCCCTGCCTTAAGCAACCTCAAGCTGTAGAACTTTCCACCATGACACTTAAACTGGCCCTGTTAAATATAAGATCACTATCAGCAAAGGGACTTTTAGTTAATGACTTTATTATTGAGAATAATATTGATGTTATATTTCTCAGAGAAACATGGTTAGATGACAACAATGAAACACCTGTACTCATTGAATTAGCACCCCCTAATTACAATTTTTTAAATGAAAATAGAAAGAACAAGAGGGGTGGAGGGGTTGCTGCCATTTTTCAGGATTCACTAAACTGTAAAAATGTTTCCCTGGGCAACTTTGACTCTTTTGAATATTCGGGAAATGAGGTGAAAGGCCACAAACGAACTCTGACACGAACCCTATACAAAACCCCAAAATATGTGGCACATTTTTTCAATGACTTAAGTGAACTTCTAGTTATGATATGTATTGATTATGATTATTTAATAATTATGGGAGACTTTAACATCCATGTTGACAGCACAATAGACAGAGAGGCAAAAAAGCTGAATGATGTACTTCAAAACTTTGGTTTGACTCAACATGTTAAACAGTCAACACATAATTTAGGACACACTCTAGATTTGATTATCAGCAAGGGTGTAAATATCTCCAAGGTCTCTGTTATTGATGTCATTCTGTCTGATCATTTTCCTGTTCTTTTTGATAGTACAATCTATGTTGACTCACTTAGAACAACAGATGTTATCACAAAACGCTTGTTTACACAGTTGAAATTTTTAATCAACTCTACTCCTCTACTTCACTTCCATTCTGTAAACCAGTAGAGGAACTGGTATATAACTTATTCTCCAAAATCTCAGATATAACGGATTCCATTGCCCCTGTTAAAATGAAAATTGTGTCTGGTAGAAAGAAATCACAGTGGAAAAACGCTCCACTTGTAAGAATAGAAAAACGCCTGTGTTGAAAGGCTGAACGTCAAATGGCGTAAAATTCGACTTCACATTTACTATGAAATCTACAAAGAGAGGCTGCGAAGCTATCACTGCTCGTTAAAGCATGCAAGGGAAACATTTTTTGCAGATATAAAAACAAAAACATTAACAACACCGTTTGACCTTATAGTACCATATCACCCCAAAAGAGCACTTCGTTCTCAGACTACTGGCTTACTTGTGGTTCCTAGGATACTTAAAAGTAGAATGGGAGGCAGAGCCTTCAGCTTTCAGGCCCCTCGTCTGTGGAACCAGCTCCCAGCTTGGATTTGGGAGACAGACACCCTCTCTATTTTCAAGGTTAGGCTTAAAACTTTCCTTTTTGATTATCTATATTAGCTTATAGTTAGGGCTGGATCAGATGACCCTGAACCACCCCTTAGTTATGCTGCTATAGGCATAGGCTGCTGAGGGGGTGTCCCATAATGCACTGTTTCTTCTCATTCACCTTTATTTACTTATTTATACTTCACTCTGTATTTAATCATTATTATTAATCTCTGTCTCTCTTCCACAGCATGTCTCTTCACCATCTGAACTCCACTCTACCAAGGCCTGCAATGAATTTGCCAACTTTTTTACAGAGAAAATTACAAAAATTAGAGGGTTAATCTGCTCATCCACACCAACCCCAAGTAATGATGCTATGCCCAAACATAACTAAGGCAGAGAAAATGGCTGTATTTCACCAACTCAACCATAAAAACTTAGAAGAAATTTTAAAACAACTAAGCTCATCCTCCTGCTGTCTTGATATCCTCCCTACAACCTTCCTTAAGAAAGTTCTGCCTGTCATTGCATTTGACCTGATTCAAATAGTAAACTCATCCTTCTCATCAGGTGTTTTCCCCCAAGCTCTAAAAACAGCAGTTATCAAACCACTGTTAAAAAAGAACAATCTGGATAAATCATTATTGAAAAATCACAGACCAATATCTAACCTTCCATTCATCAGCAACATTATTGAAAAAGCTGTATTTCAACAGTTAAATAGCTTCTTAACAATGACAAACCGCTTTGATGTTTTTCAGTCCGGCTTCCGTGCTCACCACGGTACTGAGACCGCCCTCGTCAAAGTGTTCAACGATATCCACACAAATACAGACTACAGAAGAACCACAGTGCTGGTTCTACTGGACCTTAGCGCAGCATTTGACACTGCTGACCATGATATATTATTAAAGTGACTGGAGAACTGGGTCGGACTCTCAGACACAGTACTTAACTGGTTCATATCCTACCTAAAGAACAGGAACTTCTTTGTGTCAATAGGCAAATTCTCTTCAGAGCAGACAGGAGTCACATGTGGAGTACCCCAAGGTTCAATCCTGGGACCCCTTCTATTTAATATCTACATGCTCCCACTAGCTCAGATTATAACAAGTAATAAGATTAGTTATCATAACTATGCAGATGATACACAGCTCTATATCACGTTATCACCAGGTGACTCAGCACCTATCCAAGCACTGAACAGATGCTTAGAACAAATCAGTGTGTGGATGTGCCAAAACTTTCTTCAGCTGAACAAAAACAAAACTGAAGTTATTATCTTTGGACCTAAAGAGGAATGATCAAGAGTCAGCGCGCAGCTTAAACTGCTACATTTAGAAACCTGTGAACAGGCCAGAAATCTGGGTGTAGTAATGGACTCAGACCTGAACCTTCAGAGAACATAAAAACAGTTACAAAGTCGGCTTTCTACCACCTGAAGAACATTTCTAGAATTAAAGGACTAATGTCTCAACAAGATTTAGAGAAACTCATCCATGCATTTATCTTTAGTCGCATTGATTACTGCAAAAGCATCTTCACAGGTCTGCCAAAAAAATCAATCAGACAGCTGCAGCTAATCCAAAATGCTGCTGCTCGTGTTCTCACCAAGACTAGAAAAATAGAGCACATCACCCCGGTTTTAAAGTCCTTACACTGGCTACCTGTAGCTCAGAGAATAGACTTTAAAATACTTCTATTAGTTTATAAATCACTGAACGGTTTAGCACCACAATACATTAAAGACTTACTATCGTCGTATCAACCTTCCAGAACACTCAGGTCTTCTAGTTCAGTTTACTTTGTATCCCCAGAACCAGAACCAAACATGGAGAAGCAGCTTTCAGTTTTTATGCACCTTTAATCTGGAACAAACTCCCAGGAAACTGCAAAACAGCCAAAACACTAAATTCCTTTAAATCAAGGCTGAAAACCCACCTGTTTAGAGCTGCCTTGATTAGTAGTCCGCAAACAAATCCGGGTGAAAGCTGCTCTAAACAAAATATTTTATTACACATTGACCATCTCCCTATGATTATCATGTGTATCTGCTTGATGGTTTCTATGACTTTGTGTGATGATTCTGATGTTTTGATGATTTACTGTGTACTTGACTGATGTTTTTAATGCTTTTAATGATTTTACTGCAGATTTGTTTGATGTTCTTGTGATGTAAATCACTTTGAATTGCCTTGCCGCTGAAATGTGCTATACAAATACAATTTTACTTACTTACTTACCTACTTACTATATGTGAGACTCTTTCCTGGATGTCTATCACTGTGATGGTTACTGGGGCCTGCTCAAGGAGGTTGCTGTGATGTGCTCTTAGACCCACTAGCCACTAAGCATTAGTGTTGTGTGTTGCATCCTTCTCCCATATGCTCTTCCAGTATTGCTCCGTCTCCAGCCTTGGTGGGGTGCTGTTCTCATATTGTTCCCCTACCACTGAGAGTATATCTTGGATGGTTCAATGGAGAACATCTGGTTTATTCTCCTGGCTACTATATATGTGGTATAACTCTTCAAGTTGTTACCCAAGGCTGTGAGTCTTTGCTTGGCATTTTCTAAGGCTTCAGGTGTTGTGGTACACTGTGTAGGCACCTCTTTCTTCATCACTTTTCTGCAGCTCTGAGAGCTTGCTAACTTCCCCTTTTGTCACTCTGGTCCCTTCAGTCCCCTCGGTTTCTGTCCCCTCAGTATTGGTTCCCTCAGTCCTCCCGGTGCTCTGTTACCGTGGTATATGTCACTGATATATATATATATATGTAACACTTTCAACTTTAACCCTTGTAAGACAGGGATGAACAGTGCTTCTCTCATTTGGACCAGATCAGAAAAAAGTAGGTACTCTCAGGGAGGACAAATGAAATGTGGACAGAGGATTCAAAAAGGTAACACATGAACAAAATTTATTAACATTGCCACAAGTCGAAAAAAACCAAGGATTCAGTACAACTGAATTTCTTACTGTAAAAAATGCAATATTAATTTGTAAACGTTTTGAAAGAAAACGGGGCCCAAAAAATATATAATAACCAAAGAAAACAGAATAAATAAAAATAGTCAAAAGTCAGGTCAATGTCAATGTCAAATGTCTCTCTCTTTGTGTGATGATTCTGATGTTTTGATGATTTACTGTGTACTTGACTGATGTTTTTAATGCTTTTAATGATTTTACTGCAGATTTGTTTGATGTTCTTGTGATGTAAATCACTTTGAATTGCCTTGCCGCTGAAATGTGCTATACAAATACAATTTTACTTACTTACTTACCTACTTACTATATGTGAGACTCTTTCCTGGATGTCTATCACTGTGATGGTTACTGGGGCCTGCTCAAGGAGGTTGCTGTGATGTGCTCTTAGACCCACTAGCCACTAAGCATTAGTGTTGTGTGTTGCATCCTTCTCCCATATGCTCTTCCAGTATTGCTCCGTCTCCAGCCTTGGTGGGGTGCTGTTCTCATAT
>JAMQGT020012094.1:0-146064 GCA_024447675.2 Pterophyllum scalare | reverse complement strand
TTTTAAGGACATTGCATCAAAGCTGGATCAGCCTGTAGTGTGTTTTTCCACTTTAATTTTGTGTGTGACTCCATTGGTTAATAAATTTGATTTCGATTGATGATTTTTGTGATTTTTGTTGTCAGCATATTCAACTTTGTACAGAACAAAGTATTCAATGAGAATATTTCATTCATTCAGATCTAGGATGTGTTGAGTGTTCCCTTTATTTTTTTGAGCAGTGTACATCCAGCACAGTCTCAAGAGCATGGAGGAGATTCTAGGAGGGCTGGACAGGGCTGTAGAAAACTGTACCCTCATTCAGTATGACCGGTTTGATGGTGGGTTAGTGATGGTCTGAGGAGGCATATCCATGGAGGGACACACAGTACTCTGCAGGCTACGCAACGGTGCCCTGACTGCCATTAGGTATCCAGATGAAATCCCTGGACCCATTGTTAGACCCTGCTCTGGTGCAGTGGGTCTTCAGTTCCTCCTGGTGCACGACAATTCCCAGCCTCATGTGGTGAGTGTGCAGATGGTTCCTGGAGGATGAAGGAATTGACATCATTGACTGGCCCCCACTCACCTGACCTGAATCCAGTGGAACACCTCTGGGACATTGTTTCAGTTCATCCGCCACCAACACGATGCACCTCAGACTGTCCAGGAGCTCAGTGACTCCCTGGTCCAGATCTGGGAGATCCCCCAGGATATGGGGGCCATACAAACTGAGTACCATTTTGAGTTGCCAGAATTAAATTTCAGGACTAGCCTTCTGCATCATTTTACACTGTTTTTTGGGTGTCTTTGAATTCAGCCCTCTGTAGGTTGATAATTTTCATTTCCATCAAATGATGTCCATTACCCTGTCCATGTCAGTATAGATATCAAGCACGATTATTTCCCCATTGAATTCTGATGTTACTTTAGTGTATTATGTAAAATCTTCCATGTGATTTACAGATTTAATAAACCAGTCCTGAAAAACAATGGCGTGTATGTGTAGAGCATATCGTGGCAAACAGCTTAAGCAAGTAAGACTTTAATGGAAATTGCTACAATTTATAGATGTTTGATCCCGTCTAATGCCACATACACATGATGTATTTGATCACCATTACAAAAGATTTTTTTTTTTTCACCAAAATATCCATGAATGTAATATGAGTGGATGTGATCCTCTGTGGGAGATGCACTCAAGAGCTGAAATACCTTCTTGTGGGCATTTTAATTGTCTGAAGATTTTTGATGAATTTTCCACACCAAATTCCATGAGCTGATACATTAGTTGAAGGTTTTCTATATGCGACATGTAATCAAATCCGGTCAAATCTTAGCCTATTGTAACACCATTTCCTCTTTGAGCCATTCCCTGTGGATTTGCTGGTGTGCTTAGCATCATTATCCTGTTAAAAGACCCACTTAAGGTTCAGCTTGAACTTTGACAGATGGCCTCGCACCATCTTCAAGCAGTCTTTAAGATGCAGAATTCATAGTTGTGGAGTCCGTGGATGTAAGCTGCAGCACAAGACCATGAAGAGCGTTTTGTGCTTTACTGAACTTCTGTTACTTTATTCCAGAATGCCTCGTCTTTGCTTATATGCTCATTGTTTTCTTTCCCTGATGCGAGTCTCATTCTGGTTACATTTCTCTGCTCTTTCTGATTGCAGATGCATACATATTGAATTACCTGCCGAGCTTTTTATTTTTTTTATTCCTGGAGACTTTTCTTTGACTTTAAAGCCAGCTGGCAGTCATTTGAAATCTATGCCATTGGCAGATTTTCCTTCCAGTGGAATGATTTATTTCAAATAATTTGAAGTTCTTTTCTGTAAATCCATCGCTAATCTCACAGGCATCAACTCAATTTTGTCTCATGGATCTTTAAATCCTGGCATACCCCACACACTTCAACTGCAAAGAGCACAGCAGAGCTCCAAGGTTTAAATAAAACAATACTCATTTTATTTCTTTAAAGGTGTGATAAATGTAGGAGTGTATTTACTTTTCCCCTGAGACTTATCAGCTTTTTAAAATTTAAAGCTATGAATATTACTGCATAATGTCAGTTATGTATTATTTAAGACTAACTTCTTTTTTAAATAGGAAGTGTTTCAAGGATCGAATACTCAACACTTTTGATCCTAAATGGTGTTCAGGTTTTACAGCTGTTTTGAAGTATACTAGATAAAATAAGTGTTTGATGCTAACCCCCCCCCCAATGAATTTAGCTGCCTTTTCGGTAGCAGCACCCTCGGGTTGCGCAGGTTTACCCCGTCATCAGGAGTAATTAGCCTAAGGAGAAATGTGCTTGATGTTGTGTGTACCTATTTATTTTCTAGGGTATATTTAAAAAAAAAAACCTTTATCCTCTTTACCCTTGATGTACACAATAAAGTGATGTAACTCTAACCTGCAGTTCCCACAAGTCCAGTTGACCTCCAGCAATGTGTCCCCAGTACATTTTCTTCATCCGTAGCCCACATTTGAGCCAGTGTTAATGAAGAAAAGGGTCACTCAGATGCTCGCACCATTTTGACACCCATTTGCTGCTCTTACCTTTGTAACGGTCCCCCTAGCCTGGGATGTGACTGAAACGAGAGAAGTAAAATATACTTGTGCATTTTGTCCAGAGCTGCTGATGTCAGCAAGTTGCATGTAAACACACACACACACACGGTCTGTCTGCTGATCTGATTTATGGTCCATCATGTTTTTAGTCGTGCTCATTTATAAACTGCTTTTTCACACGTGACTTTCTCCTTTTTGGTTTATGCTGAGAGCGTGTGTTCATACAGATAAATGGGAAAATAGGAATTTGTAAATGACACACAATATTCTGGATAAACACAAAATCACCTAAAAATGAGATGCTGTCTTATTGGGGTGAGGCAGAGAAAAGTAACCCAAACTCACTGTTCTGGGTCTGATTATCAGAAACAGGCCGGTTTCAGTTGAGACCTGAGGCCGGGGTCGTGGCCCTCTGCCAAGCACAGGTTGTTATGGGAAAAATGTGCATTTCCCCAATCAGTTGGTGAGTGCTTGCTGGAGGTTGCTAAAATCACTTGGTGAAACTGAGTGCAGCACTGAAAGCCACCCGATTGCATTGGTTGTTAGCAGATTGTCGCGGTCGCCTGTTTGTATGGAAGACGCTGACTGATCCATAAACGCTTGCCGACTACTCTGAGCTGAGAGACTGAGTTGCACCTTTTTGAAGTATGTTGGGAGGCACAGCATTTACTTTGAAGAGGAATAGTTCCTGTTTCTGGTTTGTGTAACTCTTTCTGCTGGACTAGTAGGTTAGCATTTGTGTACAAGTTGGCACCTTCCACACAAACTACGGGCAATCCCGGCAATCTGCTAAGGACCACAGCAATCACAAGGAACCACTTCCCAACCATTCAGGGAATACAGTGACCCGTGGTAGATTTTCATCAGACATTGGCATTGCACCTACAGTGTCATTGTTTATGTGAGCTAGGCTGTCATCTGTATGAGAACAGGTTGTAAATGTTCGCAAAATATACAAGCTTAGTGCTTAAATCGTCATTCTGGCTAAGTGCGTTCACATTACTGGTTTTAGTTCCTGGTAACCACCGATCTTGTTTGGGCCATCCTTGATGACACGAGCACGTGACCCTCCAGGTTAAAACGAATTTGTCATCCATCTCATTTCCTCTCATCCACTTGTTCCCTCAGTTTTTTTTTTTTGTCATTGTCTTTCTTCCATGGATGAAATGCTCTTGAACATGTTAACTGAAAAGGCCTTTAATCTGATTGGGGTGGAGTGGATGAATAATGGTGCTTTATGTGGCTTGTATATGATCTTGTTAATGGGCCTGTGTCACAGATAATTACAAGTAGCTTCTCTGTGTGTGAGGTTCCTCCATTAAGCACTTCCTGAAATATTCTTAACAAATGGTTAGGAAGGGTTAGACATGTTGCAGCTGCCTATTTAAAGAGGATAAGTGGTGATCAGTGGTCCTTGTTTGTGCACAAATTCAAATGAGTCAACTGCAAAGATGAAAATGGTGAAATGGAGTTGGAGTAGCATTTTTGACTGGCTTGAAATTAATTAAATGTTGAAGGTCAAAGGAAATGAGACCCTTTTTTCCAGTACACTACACTCAAATGTCCCATTCTAGCTGCCACTGACTGTAATGCAGTGTGGCTTTCATCGTATAATATGTAATGTTAGAGATTTCTCTTTTTCATCATATTTCCATTTGTCAGACTTCAAAGGCGTTTGGCTCAGTATAGGACCTTGTTCTGCTGTCTTCGTATTTCTTGCAGTCTACGGTTAAACATGTTCAGTGATTGGATTTAAGTTCTTACATCACAAAATGGTTGGAGCTTGGCTTGCTTGCAGCCCCGTCAGATCAGCCCTGACTTCCATCAACAAGGCATCATCTATCTTCCATAACGACTCCTAACAGGGCTCCATGTTATTCTCCCTATGAGTCCTTGGCACCTCCGCTCCATAATGAGGCAGCAAAGAAAAGGGGTGCAGATTATAATAACAGCCTTAACTAATCCATAACAGGCCGATGAGGCGGCACGTTTGGGGAAACCGTGTCATTTCTCATTTGGCAGCGCCATGGTAAAATATCTCTCTTTTTCTTCATCCCTCCCTCGCTCCCTCCCCAACCCCCACGCAAAACAAGCCCCAAGAATAGCGGCTGTGGCAAGCCGCCGCCACAAGGACAGCAATCAACAAGCCATGGCTGCTTCTCCTCTTCTCAGCTCTCGCCAATAGTCTGATGAGAACAGAGAGGCAACCCATGCCTCTCACTGTTGACTCTGGAAATCAAAGATGAGTTTCGGCTCTAAGGAAACTGAGGACTCCAGTCCTTATCTTGGGGACAGAAGCTGTTCTGCCACTGATTGCTATCGACAAATGTTTTTCTTTAGTCATGAGAAAACGAGGTTTGCTTGAATCAACAAAGTAGTTCTGGAAAATATGTGAATATGTTGGGGCTATGCATGCATGCATGTGCACCCACACTGCTCAAAAAAAAAGGGGGGAAAAAAGTGTCCAATATTTGGTCTAATAAAGCTTTGAAAAGGTAACATACGAAGCTGAACTAAAGTATTCATTTACAGTTAATCTGAACCCAAGGAATTATGTTCATGTGGTATTTTCCAATGTTCCTACAGAAGACTGAGCATTAAATGGATGTATTCTCTCAAAATGCCAATGGAAGACTATAGAAGCCAGTAAAGGGCTCTAAAATAGATCCTTGAGTAACTCCTCTACACTAACAGGAAAGTTACTCATACAGTTAGTGGTGAATACTCATATTAAATATAGCCAAACTTTCCAAATAATATGTGTGTGTAAAAAGTAATGTCTGAGTCCAAACTCCAATCTGCAGACTTCTCTAAGCGCTTGGTTTCTGACAATTTTTTCCTACTTAAGGCTCTGTATGATGTCATCGAGAGTGGCTATCCCTAATTATGGTTGTCTCAGCTCTAGCTGTGACACAGATGCCCCACATTCTTGCTGTTCTCTGGTCTGCCACACTAGAGAAAAAAAAAAAAATAGCACAACAACCTTGTGATCACATTGTGATTATTTTTGCATTTGGCAACTCACTGCAAGGGATTGCAGTGACCAGCTGGTTGCCTGGAAGTTGAGCATGTTACACCCTTAACCACTTTAGGGTGGGAGGCAACCTGTCTCCAAACAGTCACAGCCTGAGTCACAATGACTGCAACTACTGTTGGACAGATTGGTAAAGGTTTACAAATAATTGCTGTCTCATTTATGAACACAATTGCACCAATGAGTGCAACTCGTCTGCAACATGTCTCTCAGTACTAGGTGACTGGCCTCAACTGGCTGAGAAGTAGTTGTCTTCTGAATATATTCCTATATAAAAACAAGGTTGCTGAGCGCCTGTGATGTTGCAGTTAACTTGCAGTCCCGCAGCAACTGCGTCACTATTTGTAGAGGAATTTGTTTCAGATCGGAGGTTCTGACTGGACTCTGAATGGAAATGGTTAATGTGAAGTCTGTGATAAGGGAGAAGACATAAACATATCGCTAATATTAATAAAACATTTTAACCATAAGAACCCAATGCATATTTTGTAACTGCTGCCAATATCGTTACAACCACTGCAGTGATAACATCATCTGTTCTCATGAGTCATTGAACCTGTCAGTGTGTTTCAGATGAGAGTTGCACTGTCCAGCTGTGGCTGGATTCAACGTGCGTGTCAGTTTCTGTCATCGCAGCAAAGCAGAGTGAGGAGCTGCTGCACTTTTTGCCATTTTCTACCACTTGCATAGCAACTGCAGGCAATAAAGTGAATGACAGTGTTGGGCAATGCAGAGCCCCTTCTGTTGCATGTGAGTGTCAGGTTTCCTTATTTCATTTTGTCTTTCACTTCAGCAGTGCTCAACTTATTTCCCCATAAACCATGTTAAAATGGCAATTTTCAAGGTCAAGGATGGGGTTTTGGAAACTCAACAGCACCCTACTCTCTCTGTGTGCGTGCGTGCTCTAAGTGTGTTTATTGCAGAGGTCACTTTGCATGCTGCCCATCTGGGTGCATTTTTGCATGTTTACAATGTGTTCGTACATTTATACACCGAGTTATGCATCATTTCGTTTACATGTGGTAGGCAGAGGGTGAATTAGCTGCTGGCTGCTTCACCAGTGTCTGTTCTGCTGTAATAAGGCCTGATTTAGGGTTGACCAGAGCACACCAGGAATAGCGCCTCGTCCCTCATTTCCTCTGCAGCCGGTGGAGATGAGATCTCTTCACAATATTTACCCAGGGAATAATGATGTTTGATTTGACTCGCTTCTGGGTGTGTCTCTGAGGGTTATTTTCGCCCACTGCTGCCACTAAGAGAGAAAACAGGCAGAAGCTATGTCCACAGAAAAAAAAAAAAAATCATTGTTTATGGATGATGCTATGTTGGTGTATTTCTGTGCTTGGCCTTCAGAATGAAGAGCTGCTGTTTTGCACTGCTGATAGCGTGACTCACACTCGGTTTCTTTGCTTATTGCATTTCACTAAGATGCTCCTGACCAACTAATGTTGGCTTCAGTTTGAGGATGCTCAGCATTGGGGGGAGTTAGAGCTCCCAACAGCACATGTAAAAGCCAGATCTTTTAGAACACAAAGGAACAAGACTTCCCCACACTGAAAGAGACAGTTTTTCTCTGTGGTCGCTTTACATCCGTCTTTATGGTCACTTTGTGTGTCTGTTTTTTTCAGCATTCATGTGTTTGTATTATGTTTTGTGTGTTTTGATGTTTCTTATTGCCTCTAATTTTGCATCTTGCGTTCATTTACTTGGTGGTTAGTTGTCCATCAAAGGCCCTCTTATATGGCTTTGCAGTCATTTGCATCTCTTTTGTGGTTATTTTGTCTCTTGCATGTCTTTGTGACTGTTTTGCATCTCTGTAATTTTTCTTAGTTTTCTCGGTTTGTAGGTTGCATTTCCCACCTTGAGTTTCCTCAGCAGTTTAGCTCAAATGCTGCTGACATCCTGGCTACAGTAACACACTGTAGTATTTACCTCATTACAGTCTCTGTGGAGCAGAGTCATTTGCATGGCTGCTTGTCAAACCATGTTAATATTGACAAAGATTTGCTCCCATTTTAATCATGCCCCATAAAAGGTATACAAAGTTGTTTATGACTGCTCTACCGCTGAGCAATAGGCACGTTTCTGTACTGCTGTGCACATTAAAAAAGATTGCACTTTGTTCCGAGCAGCGATTGCAAATCACAGACGTCAGAGAGGCGGAGGGAAAATAGATGACTGCGATGGCAGTTTGAGTCTAACGAAAATGCATTTACATATTACACCACACAGCAGCATGCAGAGCGGGGCTGTGTTTGAATTGCACGCTCCAGACTTGCCTTCCCTCACTGTAAGGAGTAGCAGGAGCCGTGACTGCAGTACCGTAAATTTGAAGTTGTTTACGGATGCTGCCATCTTGGTGCGCTCCGGGAGGGAAACTTGGAGCGGGGCCTATTACCGGCAGCTTGATGAGAGTGCAGTGAGGCGAGTTAATTAATACAACATCTCTGGGCCCACAGGCTAGGCTGCAAAGCTAACCCAGGAGGGAGGAAGCGATGGAGAGCGGCAGACAGAGAAAAGGGACAGACGAAAGGACAAATCATGAGATGGATTTATTTTATATACAGAGAAAATAAAACTGTGAAGGCAGAAGCTGCAATACTTGCTGGCAAAACCAAATCAAATACAGATATGGCTGATTTAGCCATCTTAAAGCTGGAGGGGTTTTTTTCTCTCTTTTTTTTAAAGCCTTTTTGAGGCAGGTCCTGCCATATAAAGACAAATAGTTGGCCAAAAGGCTGGCAATGCTGCACCCTGACTGATCATAACTGAACCAGTCAGAGATCAACACCAGAAACACTGCGTGAATAAGAACCTCTCTGAACTGGCAACTGAGCTGTGCCAGCGTAGCCTCATTTTTCTATGCACTATGCGAAAGTCTTGTGCCACCCCTCATTTCTTTATATTTTGCCTTCAAGGAGTCACTCATTTTTTTTCATTTTTTTTTCTTTCAAAGTGGTCTTGAACAATAGTTCTCAAGGCTGAAAGTCTTTCAAAGTTTTCTTTGGCTGCTTTTTCATTCATTTTCAGTCCAGTCCTTTCAGAAAGATCCCCCCCAAAATTTGTTAAGCCACTGAACACTGACCCATGAATCTTGGATAATTACTAAAAACTACCTAACTCAAGGGATGAACCAGTGTTATGGCTACACATTATGGGCCATTTCCAAAGCGCTTTTAACTGAAAACTTGGGATATCTCAGCTTGATCTGCACTGTGTCCTTAAAAAAGAGGAAAATGGACAAAATGGAGGACAAAGGAAGAAGTATCAGGCCTAATAAATATCTACAGCAGATGAACAGTATCAGAAAAAAAAATTCAACAACATCCTGACACTGGACCTGAGAGATGCACCTGGCCCTTCAGTTGATCCATCTACTGTTTGCTGAAGCCTCATCAGAAATGGTCTCAGTGGAAGAGTGGCTGTCAAGGCGTCATTCTTAAGGGAAACAGGAAGGAAAGGCTGAGGTATGCAAGATCGCACAAGAACTGGACTGAAAATCAGTGGCAACAGGTCTGATTATCAGTATGTACAGAGGTGGTCAGGAGAGAGCTACAACAGTGAGAGTCTACATCCATCTGTAAAACACGGTGGAGGCTCTTTCATGGTTTGGGGCTGGATTTCAGTCAGTGTTGTTGGTAATCTTGTCAAAATTGACAGAATTATGAACACAGAGGTACCATCAGACTTTGATCCACCATGCAATACCATGAATGTCCTTCAAAAATTCTTGGGAACTAATCCTGAAGACCAAAAGAAATAACAAGGAAGCTGCCTCAGAGAATTCAGGCTGTGCTTAAGAATAAAGGTGGTCACACCAAATACTGACTTTCAAACTTGTTAGACAAAAACAGTTTGTAAAATTCTAATATACTGCATTTCCATGTATGTTGGCACACATTTCAATAAAGCCACTGCACCAATTTCCCTAACACAGTCTAAGGAAATGAGGGGTGGTGTAAGCGGTGAAGTTGTGGATGCTAATGCAAAAAAAGAAAATTTATTTCAAAAATGAAATGATGGCATCTGAGGTGAATGCCAGAAAAATCTTCCAAAGTGCCTTCTTCAGAGTGACGGTTTAAAAATATATAGTTTCCCAGATTTGTATGCAGAGTTTAAGCTCAGATTTGTGCGCATGTCAACTGTTTCTGAAGAGGCCCATTGTGAGCTTCCCCAGTTGGATTGGATGTCTTCTACTGAGATGCACTACATGGAATAAACAACAGTTGCAGTTCATTTTCACACTCAATTCTGATGATATGAAAGTGTGTGAGTTGATGGCAGATGTCAGGGTTAACTTCTATTCTCGGAGAGGCAGGATCATATTTGACACTCTTGACACATGGCACATACCTCACTGTGTTTTCTCAGTCATACCTCAGAGGTTTCAGCACTGACTTGAATTCAGAGTGCGATGCGGGACGACACTGGCGTTTACTCACCAAACTGGAAGCCAGACTCTGGTACAATATTTTGAGAGTTTTACCATTTTTCTTTTTAACCACTGAATATGCTTCCTCGACGGTCCTCCTCCGGTACAAGTGCAGTGAGAGGCCCATCTCGCGCCAACATAAACCTGAAACAAATGTCCTCGCGCACCTCTTTGATCAAGCGCAAAAAAAAAAAAAAAAGCAACATTGGTTTCCCACCCCCTCTAAATTTGAGCTTCGGTAAACTGCGAGCGAAGATGTCGTCACCCAGGGCACCGTAGTTGTTGCTTTGCCTTGAGTTTTCTTATGGAGGCAAAGTTATGTCTGTTGAGCTCCATCAAACAGGAGAAAAACTTGCCTGGAGATGGAGGGTTCCGTTGGGAGGTTCTCGCCTCTCCCAACTCACTCTTTCTCACTCCTCCTGTAGCCATTTATTTTAGCTGGCAAAAAACAACTTTGGGACCGAGGTTGTCAAACAATGTCTGTTTCTTTTTTTGTATGTCCCCCCCCCCCCCCCAGCTGAGGTGCAGTACATGGAAATAAAAAAGCAAAAAACAATCTGCAAACTCACCTTTCCAAGAGTATTCTTTACTGTAACACAACAGTTTATAGTCTACAGAATGAATACATTCTATGGACTGTCCTGTGCTCTCAAAGCCTAAATAGTGATATAATTTTTTAATAATGAGGCTTCGCTTATTCATTGAGCCTATCACATTTGCAAATCAGCCAAGTGACGGCAGCAAAATACTGTAAATAGCACACAAAAGAGATGGGAGCTAAAAATACCCTGAATAAATCCTCCTAATCAGGAAGTGAGAAGCATGTGTTGTGTTGATATAAGGAAACTGGTGGCTGAATCCCATTTTAAATGCTTTCGCCAGCTTTTCCTTTTGGTTAGTGTTTAGAATTCACCCGATAATTACCATATTAAAATGCATGTAGGAGTCTGTGCAGTTATGGTGGAAAAAGATAAGGCAGGGAGAGTAGGGAGGAGAAGGAAAAAAAGTCAACCGGAGGCCTATCAGTCAGTTCTGAATTGCTTTATAATTACTAAGATGCACAGACATAATTTCCTTCTAAAAATAATGCAAAGTTTCATTTCCCTCCTCTCCCTTAACACTGTGGTGTGTGTGAGTGTTGTAAGGTGGGGGTGACTCTTATTCTCTCTCGCCTGAATGCATTAACTTAACCTCTTCCTGTATTAGTCGATGTGGTGCCATGCTAAGCACAATGTAGCCTAGTTTCTGCACAGCGTGAATGTTGCCGCCTGCCTGTTTTGGAATTGGAGAGGAATCCTAATTCTGACACATTGAGGTTGTGTTCATGAATATGCACACACTGTCTAGCTGAAGTTTAACTTGTTGGAGTTGTATTTGCATAGATTTCTCATAAGTTTAATCTTTTGTACACAGAGACTACGGTGAGTAGTCTGTACAGTTTTCCCATTCTGAGCCATTGGTTCAGATGTTTGGCCTTAATTAGTCTGAACCTGGAGACTTTAGTGGGCTTTATAATAATCAACTTTAGGCAACTTTTGGATTTTTAGGTCAGGGGATGGCTGGGTTTCAAATAAGGGTGGGTTTGCCCTGATTGTAATTACCACTTTGTCAGAGAGCTTGCACACGAAGGTCATTTATAACCTTTTCTTGGCTTATAAATATTTTTTTGCATTATACTGCAGAAACAATATGTTCCACATCCTTTAATAATAGTTTAAAAATACCAACCTTTAATTGTCACATAATTAAAGTGGCAGTCCACCTACTTTACACAGAAGTGTAAAGTACATCTGAAAATACACAATCACACTGTTAAAGTGAGTCTGCATACAGTGGTGTGAAAAAGTGTTTGCCCCCTTCCTCATTTCCTGTTTTTTTGCATGTTTGTCACACTTAAGTGTTTTGGAACATCAAACCAATTTAAACAATAGTCAAGGACAACACAAGTAAACACAAAATGCAATTTGTAAATGAAGGTGTTTATTATTAAAGGTGAAAAAAAAATCCAAACCATCATGGCCCTGTGTGAAAAAGTGATTGCCCCCTAAACCTAATAACTGGTTGGGCCACCCTTAGCAGCAACAACTGCAACCAAGCATTTGCGATAACTTGCAATGAGGCTTTTACAGCATTCTGGAGGAATTTTGGCCCACTCATCTTTGCAGAATTGTCCTAATTCAGTTACATTAGAGGGTTTTCGAGCATGAACGGCCTTTTTAAGGTCATACCACAACATCTCAGTAGGATTCAGGTCAGGACTTTGGCTAGGCCACTCCAAAGTCTTCATTTTGTTTTTCTTCAGCCATTCAGTGGTGGACTTGCTGGTGTGTTTAGGATCATTGTCCTGCTGCAGAACCCAAGTTCGTTTCAGCTTGAGTACACGAACAGATGGTCGGACATTCTCCTTCAGGATCTCTTGGTAGACAGCAGAATTCATAGTTCCATTTATCACAGCAAGTCTTCCAGGTCCTGACGCAGCAAAACAGCCCCAGACCATCACACTACCACCACCATATTTTACTGTTGGTATAATGTTCTTTTTCTGAAATGCAGTGTTCCTTTTACGCCAGATGTAATGGGACACACACCTTCCAAAGAGTTCCACTTTTGTCTCATCGGTCCACAGAATGTTTTCCCAAAAGTCTTGGGGATCATCAAGATGTGTTTTGGAAAAATTGAGACGAGCTTTAATGTTCTTTTTGCTCAGCAGTGGTTTTCTCCTTGGAACTCTGCCATGCAGGCCATTTTTGCCCAGTCTTTTTCTGATGGTGGAGGCATGAACGCTGACCTTAACTGAGGCAAGTGAGGCCTGCAGTTCTTTGGACGTTGTTGTGGGGTCTTTTGTGACCTCTTGGATGAGTCGTCGCTGCGCTCTTGGGGTAATTTTGGGCGGCCGACCACTCCTGGGAAGGTTCACCACTGTTCCATGTCTTCGCCATTTGTGGATAATGGCTCTCACTGTGGTTCGCTGGATTCCCAAAGCTTTGGAAATGGCTTTATAACCCTTTCCAGACTGATATATCTCAATTACTTTCTTTCTCAATTGTTCCTGAATTTCTTTGGATCTCGGCATGATGTGTAGCTTTTAAGGATCTTCTGGTGGACCTTACTGTGTCAGGCAGCTCCTATTTAAGTGATGTCTAGATTGAGAACAGGTGTGGCAATAATCAGGCCTGGGTGTGGCTAGAGAAATTGAACTCAGGTGTGAAAAACCACAGTTATAGTATGTTTTAACAAGGGGGGCAATCACTTTTTCACACAGGGCCATGATGGTTTGGATTTTTTTTCACCTTTAATAATAAACACCTTCATTTACAAATTGCATTTTGTGTTTACTTGTGTTGTCCTTGACTATTGTTTAAATTGGTTTGATGTTCCGAAACACTTAAGTGTGACAAACATGCAAAAAAACAGGAAATGAGGAAGGGGGCAAACACTTTTTCACACCACTGTATCTGAAACAGAGGTTCCTCTGTAATCTGGGGTTGTGGAGTTAGGAGGACATTCAACCAGGCACCAAACATACATCTTAAAAAAAACAAACAAAAAAACACAAGAATTGGGTCCATAGGTTTGAATTTATTTTGGATTTTCTCCAATGCACACAGGACCAACAGTAGATAGTTTTGGGATCCATCAACAAGCTTCTGGCATAATTCTGGCTGCATATTTGACCAGTCGTCTTGGCAGAATTAGAGTTCATTTAAATTGGTTGGATTCCTGGCACAGACCTGGCCTTTAAGCATAGTCCACACATTTTCAATAGGATTGAGGTTGGGGCTTTTGAAGGCCATACCAGAAGCCTAACGTTAGCCTACTTTATCCACTCCCAAACCAGTTTTGATGCATGTTTGGGATCATTGTCCTGTTAGAACACCCAATTGTCACCATCTAGCTGCTGTTTTGAGGTGAAGTTGAAGAATTTGGAGGTCCTCAATCCACTTTAAGCAATGTACCAGTACCACTGGCAGCAAAACGGCCCCAGAGCATGAACATTGGCAAAGTAATGACATATTCAGATAACTTGTACTTTTGTACAATTGTTTAAACTGATGACCTTGGAATCTGCAGTTCTTTAGAAATGTCTCCAAAGAGACCACCCCAACTTGTGGAAATCTACAATTCTCCTTCTTAAATCTTCAGAGTTCCTTGAACTTTCCCAGTATTCTGAGGATTGGTCAATCCAGTGAGTTGTCAAACAAATCCTTTTTATGCTGGCAAAGAGAAACTACCAGTTTTAGTCAATCATGATCACTAACGAAAACTTAATAGGCCTTGGCCTTGTCAAGATTTGAGTGTATGAATATAATGGGCCTGTTTGACCTTGTGTGGATTAGAGAAAATCCAAAATAAAGTATAACTTGTGCACAATTATTCCACCCCAGAAAAGAACAACTGAAAGAAATCATTAAAAGACCCAAAATACCATAACATTCATGCCTATGATGAGTGTATGTAAACTTCTGACCACAACTGCACACACGCATGTTGGTGTTGAGGATGTTGGCATGCAACACCAGAAAAGGACTGGGGCTCCTCGGAATGCCACATTAAGGTACAAGGTACAATTTCTTTTGTTAGTCCTCCCCTGCCTTATTTCTTTTTTTAGTTTGAGGATGTTAGCATACCAACATGACACTGCTGCTGTAGCTTTTGACTCTTCTTACTATGAAGAATTGCAAGAAAGGTCTACAGCATGGCTGTGATTGAGTGCTAATTCAAGTGAGACTTGCACAAAAAAAAAAAATACATCAAACCATTTTCACAAGAATCCTCAGAAAATGGCAGTTTTCGCTGAGGAACTCATTTTTTAGTTCTGTACTGGTTTATAGTTTGGATAACCATTAGAGAGGTGCTATTGTCGAACACCAACTGTATTTATCAGTGATAGGAAGGTTTAATTGTGATGGCAAAAATGGAAGTGCTGAAGTGTAGAATTGCTTACTTGGTTTCTTAGTGTGAAATGTAGGCCTACAGTAGCTCTGTTCCATTCACCATGAATGGCCCATTTAAGTTAGAGTGCAAACTCTCATCGGTAGATGTCTGCAGATTGCGGTCAACTGAGTTCTGTTTTCTTACCCATCCCAATTCAAATTCATAATCCTAGTTACGGTGGTCATCATAGGACAAACAACTCTTGCCGCCATTCATCTCTAGTGAGTGTGGGTCAGTGAAGCTCACTTCTGTCTAATGACAGAGATGCTGAGGATATCCTAAACTTTCCTGTCGGTAAGCACTGCTATTTTTGCCACTATTAGTTGCTGTTAGTGAAACTGTCTTTAAAGTGGATCTAACAATGCTGAACTCAGACATTTAGTGAATAAACTCTCATATGATGTGAGAATGTGTTTATTAGAGGGAAAGTGTGATCTTTAGGACATTCAAGCCTGATGTTAGCTGACATAATGTTAGCTTATAACCACCTGTTCTTGTTGTTAAGCTGGCTCAGAGTCAGCTGTCTGAAGTAACTTATAAGGCGTACTATATATGTGGCCGGTCTCTAAACACATACATAAAAACTCAATGAGGCAGAATGACGATGTCCATCTCAGCCACCGTATTTCAGATGGTGGGGCAACATGGCAGCTTCCACAAACCAGTCCCCGCCCCCTATGTTTTTTAATAGATTAATTTGAAGTTCACGATTCAATTCTATTTGTATAGCGCCAAATCACAACAGTCGTCTCAAGGTGCTTTATACTGTACGGTAAAGACCCTACCATAGTTGCACAGAAAACCCAACAATCAAAACAACCCTCTATGAGCAAGCGTTTGGCGACAGTGGGAAGGAAAAACTCCCTTTTAACAGGAAGAAACCTCCAGCGGAACCAGGCTCAGGGAGGGGCAGTCATCTGGGCTGAGGGAGAGAGAGAGAGGACAAAAGACATGCTCTGGAAGAGAGGCAGAGATTAATAATAATGATTAAATACAGAGTGAAGTATAAACAAGTAAATAAGGTGAATGAAAAGAAACAGTGCATTATGCCCCCCCCAGGGCCTAGGCCTATAGCAGCACAACTAAGGGGTGGTTCAGGGTCACTTGATCCAGCCCTAACTATAAACTTGATTAAAAAGGAAAGTTTTAAGCCTAATCTTAAAAATAGGGAGGGTGTCTGTCTCCCGAAGCCTCTTCCACAGAAGAGGGGCCTGAAAGCTGAAGGCTCTGCCTCCCATTCCACTTTTAAGTATCCTAGGAACCACAAGTAAGCCAGCAGTCTGAGAACGAAGTGCTCTATTTGGGTGATATGGGACTATGAGGTCTTTGAGATAAGATGGGGCCTGATTATTCAAGACCTTGTTTGTTAGGAGAATGATTTTAAATTCTACTCTAGATTTAACAGGGAGCCAATGAAGAGAAGCCAATATGGCAGAAATATGCTCTCTCTTTCTAGTCCCTGTCAGTACTCTAGCTGCAGCATTTTGGATCAGCTGAAGGCTTTTCAGGGAGCTTTTTGGACAGCCTGATAATAATGAATTGCAGTAGTCCAGCCTAGAAGTAATAAATGCATGGATTAACTTTTCAGCATCAGTCTGAGAAAGGATGTTTCTAATTTTGGAAATATTGTGCAAATGCAAAAAAGCAGTCCTACACATTTGTTTAATATGTGCATTGAAGGACATATCCTGGTCAAAAATGACTCCAAGATTTCTCACAGCGTTACTGGAGGCCAAAGTAATGCCATCCAGAGTAAGGATCTGGTTTGACACCATGTTTCTAAGATTTGTGGGGCCGAGTACAAGAACTATATAAATACAACTGAATTGAACTTAAAATCCCAGAGAGAGTAATAGGAGTTTGTCTCACTATCAGTGTGATGCAGTATGTTGTATTTATAATGCAGGTAAATACCAGAATCTGGGAAAATAAGACTTTTCTTAAGAGCCTCCTGTATCCTACAGAAAGAGTAGCTGAGCAAAGATAAAGACAGAGAAGAAAAGTACTGGGAAGGTAAGGTTGCAGGAGGGGTGGGCGGGTGTGTGACGACCAGCAGGTTCTCCTATGATGAAATATTGATGGCACTGACTTTGATTCTGCAATAGGTACTTTTGATCCAGATCTGTCACGGCAGAGGAGACCCCCCCCCATTCTTCCTCAGGTGTATCGTTGGTCTTTTTGCTTTCGAAAAATGCCATCCACCCTCCGCTACCTTTGATCAAATGTGTAGACTTTGAAGAAGAACTTATAGAGATCAATGATGTGTGTACAGAGGCAGGCCAATACTGTAGCTCTATAACTCAATATGTTGCAGTGGTTGCTGGAAGCGTGCCAATGAAGGGGCTTTGCAGTTAGTCAGTTGTTGACTTTTATTTATCACGACTGCTGCTGCTGTAATTGATGACTGAATCAACACAGTCTGGAACAGCAGCCGCTGAATTCTTTGCCTTTTCGGCTCAACAGCTATCGTGTCTCTTTTCCCCTCAGCACTCATTTGAAATTTAAATCCAACACTTCCAAAAGGAGGAAGGGGGCAAAAAAAGCTAGCTCTATTATTTAAAGAGACCGATTTCATTAACAAAAACTCAGGGTGTTGTTCAGGCTATAAATCCTGAGGCTACGCAGTCAGTATGTGTTCATGTCTTTGCAGATTTGTAGACTACCCCCAGTGCATCGCTGCATGCTTTTCTGCCTCTTTTACTCTCTTTAAAAGAGTCAAGCGCTCTTTTCTTTCCTACAATCCAGAGCATGTGTGGAGTGGAAAGCACGGTGTCCAGGGCAGAGCTGTGTCCCTGGGTAATGGAGCGGAGAGCCATCTGTCTGTCTGGCCAGCCATCCGTCCGCTTCCCCAGATCCTATCAGTGTGTCTCACCTGCTAATGAGAAGCTAGCAGGTATTCTGCTGCTGCCCTTAAAATGGATGACTTTCCTTCACAGCAGAGGCTGCTGTGCACACTTGGCTCCCCGCCGGACTCTTCTTCTATGTCCCCTTTCCTTTGAAGCCCAGTACGTGCTAGCATCCAGTTCTGACCACTTCTCCATTACATTCTCAAAAGCGGCCGCTAAAGTTGACATTGTTTTCCTTCCTTCCTTCCTAAAGACTTTCTTTTAAAAACTAAGTTGGCTCCTCATGGAGCTTAGAAGAATGAATTCACATTTTCCTGCACCTTCCTTGGTCACCTGTGTCACGCTATACGTTTGAAATGCAAAGCAGTGGCGCACGGATGCAGCTTTGTTAATAATTGCCATAATTGTATAAGTATGTGGAAGCTGCAACACAAAATGGAGCAATGACTATTATCAGGTTGATAACCAATAATTACTTACAAACTCTGTGCTCATTAAGCAGCTCCTGTGGAGAAACTGAGCTCAATATAGCCCTCCAGAATCCCCTCCTCTCGCCCACCAGGATCCTGCTGCTCTGTCTCCCTCTCCTTATATCCCAGTTTTTCTCTTCTTTTCCTCCATTCCTGGTTTCATTCCTGTTGTTCACGTTGGTTTGCTTCAATCAATTTCTATCTCTTCACTTAGGCCCACTCCTTTTTTGTCTCTTTCTCTTGTCTCTGCCTTCCATTCCCTGTTGTAATTTTTCTTCCCGCCACACATTTCCCTGCTTACATCCTGTTTATTTATGTACGGGGCATGCCGGTCTCTACCTCCCTCCTCTCTCTGGTGTTTCTCTCCCTGAAAGATTAACCATCCCCTCTGCATCTCTTCTCATCTGTCATCCTAATGGGGGCTACAGAGGGGAAAAAACAACAATTTGCAGAGGGAGAAGCAGCCGTAGAAGGGCAAGGAAAAGTGTCTGGATTGCCACTGTCTATCAAGTTCCAGTCTGTCACCGATTTAATTTATGCGGCGCTGTTGGCACAAGACCAGACCTCATTCTAACTGTCATCTGTGAGGGTCCATCTTGCACTGTGCGTGCACACAAGCACTCCCTGACATTCAAATACCTAATTGGTATTTCTTTAACTATTGTGTGGTCCAATAGAGAACCATTGCACTGCAAACAGCAGTGATGTCACACTACTGCACACTAATATAGAAGCTGAATTAGATGGGCAAAGAGAGAAATGATGGCCATGTGTTCAGAATTTGATGATGTCTGGAGTATTCACTGGCACAGACAAACAGGAATACTACAGACAAAATAAACAAAATCAGACATGTGGTCATTTCATGAAAAACAACTTTAAAGTGCCAGAAGCCTGAATGAGAACTTCAATTTATGAGGTTTAAAAGAAGAGATAAATATGCTGTCACAATGGTGGATGCTCATTTTTTAAACATGGCCAAATTTGCAAACAATCACATCAGTCTTTTGCCATTATGGAGCCATTTCATCTCCACTCAGTTGTTTTTCCTTCCACAGTTTATTCGAGCAGTGGGGAGAGACCACAAGAGGTCATAGAAGGAGAAATATGCAGATTGAAATGCAAATGATCTGTGGTCTGTATTGTGCCAGACTGTGTATATAAGTAAAAAAGAAGAACCTTGTAAATCTCTAGAGTATCTGCGCTTTAAATTGCCCAATTCATAGCGTGCTGCATCTGTAAGGGTGGTAACCAGAGACTAATGAATTGCCATGAAATTTGAACTATTTAATGCTTATTTCATCTGTCATTGTTCCAATTTGTCAAAGTGAGTAGGTGCTGAGTTAGATTAATCTTAACCTTGAGGCAAGTGATTAACGCAACCAAACTAGGGACGGTGTTGAGCAACAAATCTGATGGAGTGACTGACCTTACGCAAGTCAGAATCTCAACTTGTGACCAGACGCCAACTCCAAGATGAAGGGAGGAGGGGGGCTTTCTGTTTGGATGGGGTTTGAAGTGGACCTGCCTTTTTACAGTTCCATATTTTTACTAACAGAATGCACTAGAGTTGCATGATTCATTTAAAAAACAAAAATGTATTCCTATTATCCTGGGCATTTTTTGTGCAGCCTCTCAGTTCATGCACCATCATGTATGTCTGAAACAGGCTGTTTTAGCTTCCTCTAAGCCAACTCTCTTGTGACTGGCTGCCCCTTCACAAGCACAAGGTTTTAACAGCAGGTGGGCGGGGCTTCTTTGCTCACAGCCAGAGTTGTGACCATATTAGGGATAGCTGCTGTCACTGACACTCTACGGAGCCAATTGTTTAAAAAAAAAATTTAAAGAACTGAGTGCTTGGAGCAGTCTAAAGCCTGAGCTTTTGGCTCTCGGGGATTACTTGTACCAGCGCCAGTCCACTTTAAATGATTTAATGCTTATTTCTCCTGTAACCGCTCCAATTTATCAAATTTCACTGCCATTCGTTGGTCTCTGGTCGCCACTCTTATGGTTATAATCTATGATTTAGGTTTGCTAATGTAGGCAATTTATAGCACAGGTACTCCATAGATTACAAGGTTCCTTTTTACTTATTTATACACAATCTGGTACAGACCACAGATCATTTGCATTTTAAGTCCGCATTTTTCTCCCAACCTTCCATGACCTCTTTTGCGATCTCTTCCCCACTGCTTGAATGAACCATGGAAGCAAAAGCAGCAACCTGTGAGCGGAGATGAAATGGCTCTGTAATAACGAAACAAAAAAGATTAAAATTCATTCATTCAAAAAAACCCAAAAACCATTCAGTTTCTGCTTCCCGATCACTCTTTGAATAAACTAAATCCCTGTTGCAAACACTGCAACAAAGGTGTGACATTATTAAGTTTTATGTAAATTAGGAGCAGCTCCGAACCCTGTTAACTATGTGATATCCCTCTCGGTTAATTTCAATTTGTAAAGTGTGTTCATTCCTTTTTTGTCTCTTTGTTTGATATATGCTGTCATAATGCAGATTGTTCCCCTTGCCATTGAGGTTTCTTTATGCAATGAACCTGCGCTTCGGGAGGATGAGTTCTTTTGAGCTCTGATGGATTGTTGTTGGAGCTGCCAAAAAAAAAAAGAAGCAGCTTGCATAAAATACTGACTCGCATCTGTGGCAGCTTTACTAAAGCACTTTATTGAAAATGAATATGATTCTGTGAGCTTTAGGGAAAAACAACCATGCATTTTCAGCTTCCCAGGCCCTGAACTTCCTCTCCACCAGCCTCCTCTACTCTAAGTGGGAGCAGCCAACTGCGGGGAGGCTCCTGGTAACCACATGCTATCACAGCTCGGCCTTCCAGCCTCCAACCGCGACACGCTTACACTCATCCACTCCACAGGGGAAGTGTTGAGGCTCGCTCGCCGACGTGAGAGCACAAACAGAAACATTCACCCTCCACCGGATAGACAGCGCTGCTTATACCCCCTCCCCTCCGTCCTCCAACAGTTTCACATTTCTCTCTCTCTTCCTCTCTGCTCCTCCCATTACTGTTTGCAACTCGGTTAGTTTGTCTGTCTCCTCCTCTGAAAGAGCAGTTTTCCCTGAAGCAGCGTCCCGGTCTCTGTCATTGTTTTTTTTTGGCTGCTGTTTGTCTGCGTATCTTTCTCTTCCTCCCCCTTCTCTCACCCATCCTCCTGTCAATATTAGTCTTTGTTCATCTGCATCTCTAATTCTCGCACTCCTCTTCATTCCTACATGGTGTCAGTGCACTCTGACTAAAGCAAAGTGCGATGCTGATCCTAGAGTGTGCCCACTAGTGTTTTGACATATTATAGTTTGAGCTAATTCCTCAGATTATTACTTTGTTTGCCATTATTAAGACAGTAATAGTCATTTGTTGGGTTTCCTTAAGCATTGTGCAGTAAAAATAAAAAGTCAGACTATAAGTCACCCCTAGAGTCTCAAATGTTAATTAAGGCACAGAGGAGCAACTTTATCACTAGACTAACTTCTGAAAGGAGAAGACATGCTGCCTCTTACAAATGAAAGGTATTCATACGGAATAAATTGAAGCCATTCAGTTGTTCTGCTGCTGCTCCAGCCTTATTTGATCTGGTATGATCAGAGGCTTATTTAGAGCATTTTAATGAGTCACTTCATTACTATGAGGAAAAACTTTTCAATACTTGTGCTAGCTTTAGGATAGATTATTAGCATTATCATTATATTTACAGACTGAAGCCAATACAGTCAGAAGTTTAACATTAGCAATGGAATGACTCATGTGAAAGCAGCAAAGAGAAACACAACTTTACTGAACTTTTTAATGACCTGCATCTTGAGTGTATCCTCAGCAGGCACCTGTTTTTAGTGAGAAATCTTAACAACCTAAATATTGTATACTTCTGTCTGCCTACCACCCAACGGCAGAGGAACACAACTAGTGACCAGCTTGTTAACGCAGGCCCCAGTCGCGCAGTCTGCGACTGCCTGTTAACCAGCAGTTGCGAGGGGAATATGTGTATTGCCTGAGTGGTTGCTGGCAGAAACCAACTGCTAAAACCTCCGTCATTTAGGTCAGTGAAGATGCTGCTTGACCCTGCACTAGCATCTCAGCTGTGACGCTGAATTATGAAAACAATGGAGTCAGAGCTACTCTAATGAACAAAGCATTTCTGTGTTTTATAAAAATCAATTAAAAAATGATTATCGGCACATACTGGACAACATATCAACAGTTCTGTCACAGGTCAGTATTGGCTGATAATACCAGCTGACAAATATCAGTCAGGCTCCTGCTGGTACAGATCAGCATAGAAATAAGAGTGCAAAAACTGAACCTACATATGTGAAGTGGGCAGAAAACAAGACTCCAAATTTTTATTGTAGCCTCATATCTGAAGGTGTAAAGCTTCTTAATAGGTTCACTATATTACCCTTAAACTGCTAAAGAAGAGTCTATTTGAGCTTGTTTCTGTTGCTTTGTGTGATATTTTCTTGCAGGAGTAATAAGATGTTGTTTTTTTAATGTGCAAAAATGAATGTATAGATGGATTGATGTCTGTTGTTGCTACTTAAACAGCAAACCACTTAAATGCATCCGTTCTGAAGAAGAATTGGTCACACAGAAAACGTAACATTGGTCACTTAAACTGCTTTGAAATGGTGAGTTACTGCATCAGAGTGCAGGGCTGAACACAAACATATAAACTGTATTCACTGTATTCTCACACATGCCTTTAAACGGTGGAGTTTGCACAAAATATGTAGGCTAGAGGTTGACTGAAGCTTCAGTATCGTGACTGAATAGACTGGAGTAAGTGCGGACATGAGGGAGCTGGATGCGACTGTCGCACACCGACTCAACGCCAGGGCCCTTTTTTCCCCTCTCAGCCCTGAGGGTACAACTGGCCTCCCTTCAAAGGAGGAAGCTTAAAAACAATCTCCAAAAGAGTGAAAGCGGTGCTGGGCTGTGGTGGGCGTCAGTCAACCAGTCAGTCACCAGTCAGTCAGTCAGGCAAGAGCCTCGCTGTCTCCCACTCCAGAGAACAGGTACCTTGAACTAGTTTCTACAAAGCTGAGTCGGAGATTTAATGCAATATAAAGCCTCTGGGTCCTTTTAGCAATTTGGAGTCAACACACAAATACGCCCACACTCAACTGCAAAGACTTTCCATCCCTGCCCCTTCATGTGCAAATGTGCTGAATGGAGGTGTGTAAGTATGTGCTAGCAAGTATCTGTGTGTGCTCAGTGTGTGCTCAGCTTCCCTACTGAATCCTTCCCACTACTCCCTCCTTCCCGTTTCTGATCTGCTGCAACACATCATTGGCCGTTCGGTTATAAAAACCCAGTACAGAAACACATAGTGCTAGCTTCTTTTTTTTATTTTTTTTATTTTTTTATAACTGTCCATTTAAACTGCAATCTTCCAATGTGTTTCCCACCCACGCTGTGTGGGGTGAAGCACGCAAGTAATTTACCACATGATGATCATTCAGTAAAGTGAGGAGTTGTTAATACCCTGCAGACTGTCAAATCTGTTCCTTTGTGAGAACAGGTTTTATCCAAGGAAAAGTTCTTGATGACACCCAATCACATGATCACCATATGGCGATGCTGCAATATAAAGTTTTTCTCCAGATGCCAGTAATGAAATGTTGCCTTGTGTGGTAACAGACAGAGGGGTGCTCTTGACACTGTCTGGGTGATTGGCAGTATTTCCAGCTGCTGCCAGACTTCGGAGCCTGTGAAGGCTGAATGTTTTTATGCTGACATCAGCTTTGGCATCTGTTGCATATTTGAAATGCAGAATGAGGGGGGAGATTAAAATCCTCAAAAACTGTTGTTTCCTTGAGTTTGTAGGGATACACATCATCCATCCATCCATCCACTCTGCTTACCCAATTCAGGGTCACCGTGGGGCTTGAACCTGCCCCAGAGGTCGAGAGGCAGGGTACATTGTAGACAAGTTGCCAATCTACATGTCCATGTCCAAGCTAGGAACCTGGTCAGAACATGCAAACTCTGCAGAGTGGCCGTAGCAGGTGGGTTCGAACTTCTTGCTATGAGGTGACCGTGCTGGCCACTGCAACACCATGCCACCCAACAATGTTTTCGTCTGTCTTGGTTTTTTTTGTCCAGTTTGGCTGATCAGTTGGGTTGTTTGCCTTTGTGAGGGCAAGATGAATACAATAATACTGTGAACTCAGAATCAGATATTAACATAGCATTTTTAGTTCCACCCAGAATGCAGTCTGTTATATATTTAATCTGGCAGAAATGTCCTTTGTCTGACTTGTTTTCTGCCTTTTAACAAAACTGATAGCTGTTCTGAAAATTGAAGCTGAAAGCAAATAGTTTGATTCACCATCAAGTAGAGTGTGTGGATGGGAGCCGACGTCAGATAAATAAAAAGCAACAGTCCCTGGGCTACAGAGCCTGAGGCTATTGCATTGCTAGCAGGCAAACAGCCACCCAGCTGCCCCAGCAGGGTAGGAATATATCAGGCGGCCTATTGGATACCTGACAGCTGATTTAGCTCCCCCTTAATGAGCAGAGGGCTTCGCGTGCAGAAACTCCACAATCTGTTACATAACATCACAGACAGCACATCCTGCACGAAGCAGACCACTAAGGCCGGTGGACTCCTTTGAAAACAAGACACACCACGTTCAGTAAAAAAAAAATACATCTGAGAATAATAAATTAAAGTCTAAGAGTATGTACTCCTAAATGTTTAAGAAATTGTGTTTTCAAGTGAGCTAGTTAAGAGGAAAAGAATCATAGCAATACCATTACTTTTATTAACATTATTTTTTTTACACAGTGATTAATGTTGGTCTTCAGTGAAAAAACACTGGAAAACACACTGTACTGAGCTTATGGCTGATTTCAGCTGCTATTCATATAAATTAGAAACCTCAGCCAATAATGTTCCAGATCATCTCTTAATACTTTAATACTGACTTCCACGCCATTTGGAGGCACTCCACCCCTAGATCATTTGTT
This sequence comes from Pterophyllum scalare, assembly GCA_024447675.2. Classification (NCBI taxonomy): domain Eukaryota; kingdom Metazoa; phylum Chordata; class Actinopteri; order Cichliformes; family Cichlidae; genus Pterophyllum; species Pterophyllum scalare. The sequence goes on along the minus strand of JAMQGT020012094.1, from coordinate 120,799 downwards.
CTCAGAGAAGGTGTCTGTAATTTATAAAAAGTGCTTCCAAATTTACACTCATTGAACTTGCTAGCACTGAACTGGATCCCTTTTGGCTTGATGAGTTTGTGGTTGTAAATATTCCCCATTATTCTGGGTGCAATTCTGTTCACCACACCCCAGACCTCATTTATAAAATGGACTTGATATAAGTTATGAGCTTATACAAAAACCTCAGAGTTTTATAAAAAAAAAAAAAATTGCATTTACTATATACTTGTTTGTTTCTGCCATGTGATTGGCTGATTATTATACTTGCTGTAATGAGCAGCTGTACAGGTGTAGTTACTGTAAAAATGTGGTCAATAAGTCTGTAGTTTGATTTTCTAAAGATGTTAGAGCATTCCTTCAGGTCCTAGATACACAGGTCTAGAGACCAGTTGGGGACCACCTGTCAACCACCACTTGCTAGGGAAAAATTATCATTCCTTGACTGTCTGCAAGTGGTTATTGGAGGTTGCTCAGCAGTCGCTGTGAAACTGTCAGTGAACACCTGGTAACCACGCTAGGGAAAAATGTATAATCCCCATCTGTTTGGCAAGTGGTTGCTGGAGGTTGCTTGCTGTTATTAGTGATACTAGTTACTGCACCAAAAACCTTTCTGTAATTGACTTAATACTTAACAACTACTTGCTAAGCAGTAGCAACACCATGAAAAGTGCGACACAAGCTGGAAACAGACTGTTTGCATTTGAAGCAAAAGTTGAAGCATGTTGGTTTCAGCAGTAAGGCACAACATTTACTTTGAAAGCAAATGTTCTCCATTTCTACTTCATGCATTCGTGCATTCAAGTTTTAGTACTGCTTGGCTAGTAGTTAGCGAGTGTTTGCAAGTCAGCGTCCACCAAAGCAATCGAGGAAAAAGGATTCCCCCCTTTGTGACTGGCGGTTGCTTGGAGGTTGCCAATCAAGGCTTGTGTGACTCAAGTCTATAAAAACTGGGTATTTAAGGTTTCAGGTACTTTTACTGGGGACTGTTTTCAGTTGTGGAACACTACACATTTAGTACTCCTGAGTTTTTACAGTAGGACGATAAACTACAAAGCTCATATTTACCACAATGAGGAAAAATTTCAGCCAGTGCAACACCTTTTTTTGTGTTTGTTTTTGGTAGTTTTCATATGACCATGAAACTTTATGATAAGCTACACCAGGACTCAACTAAACATGCAGTTCCTTTTGGGAAGATCATTTCATTTATTCTCTAAGTTTAATTTGCTCAACATAAACATTATATCCTCAGACATATCTTTGAGTTAAGGAAGGCTGTTTTATAAGGCAGCCGTTATAATGAACAGGAAGGACACAGTCCTTTTGCTTGTGCCTATTAATAAGCAGTTATTTAAAATGGCAATTACATTAGCAGAAATGTATTTAGACCCTACAATAAATTTTGTTTCACTTTCTTCTATTATTTACACAGTAATCTTGCCGAGCCTTGTGTGCAAACACTTACAGGGAATATACAGTAATGTTGAACAAGTTGCGTTAACCAAATCATTCAGTAAATGCTTTTAGATATTAAAGTGTAACAGGAAAGAAAGCAGCACTGTAACAATCAATGAAAACTGAAGTGGTCTAGGAACAGTGTTACTGAAAGCCAGACGCTGACCTTAGCCAGACGTGCTTGGAAGTATATATGTTCTGACAACACAGATGTCAGACGGGACCCTCAGGACCCCAGCCTGTCACCGCGGGCTAGCAGAAGAGAGGAAGGGGTCCAAGTTATTCTGGGCTAGGCCAGTAAGGGAATGGGTCACAGTTCACTGTGTATACCCTGCTGCTTTAGCACCGGCTGACAGGCCACAGGAGTCTGAAAGTCCATGATGTACTGGCATTTGCTGGGCTCTTTCACTGATCGCAAGGCTGTCTCCGTTCCGCATGTCAGTGTGACCTAGAAAAGCACAAAGAGAGAAAAGTTGAGGTTGTTAGCCCGAGTCAAGAGCCATGGCAGTTTGATCTCACAAAGGGAGCTGATTAAAGTTGACCCGCCACTTGTTTTACAACCTCTTTTAAACTTTTCTGAAGAAGTGGGGCTCGCTACAAATGACAAAATTATGCAGAGGGAACCGCTGACTTGTTGTGACTTAAACACATTCATGTCACTCCTTGAATAGTTTCCCAGCCTGCAATCAGACTGTGCACAAAGCAAAGTGTTTCTGTGACTAAGGGATAGTGTGGATTTATGGGACATCGCTGCTGTTGTCCCCATGAGCAAACAGGATAGGGGAGGATGTGATTGCTACTGTCACGACTTTAATAGTTGACTTTGACGCCCCCTGCAAGAGAGTGGAGGGGAAAACAACTTCTTCTACTTCAGAGTGGTTTCCATAGCAACCCCTCACATCATTCAGCACCCTGAACAGACAATCCCTTTGGCGAACAAAAGCACCTGAAGAGGTAGAGATGGGAACCTGACAGGTATTGTTGTGCAGAAGTTCGGGCTAGTAGAACTGGTGATTTGGCTGTGTCCCGTGCATAGACTAAAATAGTCTTTTGTTATGTCACTTAGTATCTTGTTGCACTGGGATATTAAGTGGGTGTGTGCTGCTTGATGAGACAGAGTATTTTCTTTTGTGCTTGTCCATGAGTATTAGTGGTTCGGTTTCAGCTTGCAGGTGCCAGAGCCATAGATCAGTGTTAGTGGCAATACTGTAGACTCATTAGGGTTGTTTGGTTTGATTAAACAGTGATTTTGTTATCCAAAGGCGTATCCTTGTTACATCATATATAATAATTTAAAGACAGCATTAGTAAGAGAGAGCCTGTCTTCGAAACTGAAGAACTGGTTGATTAAAAGACAGCCAAGTGGCACAATGGGAAATCTAGCTCTAAGCAGTTTACAGCGTGGGCCATACAAGGGAGCACAAATCAAGATACAGAGGCTTCTGCGGCATTAATTGTGTTCATTCTCTTTTAAAATCTGTCCTGCAAAATGTTATGTTATATATAAATGTTATGGTAATGCCACACTACAGCAGGACTAGAACCCTGGATTAACCCTTTATCATATGAATGTAGGTAAAAAGGAGACCTTTCATATACTATAACTTACTTGACCAGCTACCTATCCTATGTGGGGATATGGCCTTTGAAAGTTTACCCACAATGCATTTTTTAAAGTTTTCTTCACTGAAAAATTTCCTCAGTGAATTTCAAGCTTATAGTTGGGGTCGGAGCAGGTGGCCATGTGGCAATAGGCTCAGGCTGCTGGGGGACTTCCCATCATGCACTGTCCTTTCTTCTCCATTCTGCACATGTTCATACACCACTGCTGCATGTTGTTAAATTCTGTCATTTCTCTCACATAGTTTGTTTTGCGACCTGTCTCCCTTTTCTCTCCTCCTTCTTTTCTCCTTTCCTTCACCGTCTCATGGCAGATGGCTGCCCCTCCATGAGTCTGGTTCTGTCAAGGGGTTCTTCCTGTTAAAGGGGAGTTCTTCCTTCCCACTGTCACCAAGTGTTTGTTCATAGGGGATTGTTGGAGTATTCCCTCTTACATTGTGGGGTCTTTACCTCACAATATAAAGTATCATGAGGTGACACTCAGGGCACCAGTGCATGTTTCTGTTACTCTACACTACAGACATGTGGTGCTTTTGGCTACTGCATATATGATGGCATGACATTGTTAAAGTACGCTAAAGAAAAAAAGAGATGCTGAAAAAAATTGATTTTGGCTTTAGGTTGTGACACTTGGAGTGGGTGTAAAATTGATTTGGTTGCAGTTTTTAACAGAGATTAAATGTATTTTTCAGCCCTGCTGTACTTATGCACTTATGAGGGCTCACAAATGCTGTAAGTAATAGCACAAATCACAAAGCCTGAAAATTTCAAATCAAGCTTGGAGGGTCTGTAATCTGGAAAAGTTTCACAGTATGAAAGTAACATTTTGCATGACTTCATTAAATATACTAAAACTATTATACATTAGATAGATTATTTTTTGTTTGTTTGGTCACCTGTTCAGGTGTTTATTGCCCCATGTAACTACCTTCTAGCAAAGATAACTCATTCTCAGAGCTCAGCAGTTCAATTGGTGACTCCAGTACTGCCAAAATGAGTCAATACCACAAAAACAGATCAGAGCTTCAATAAGCTGGAGTTATCTATGAGTCAATGAGAGAAGCTGGTTTAGATCCACAGCTCTGGTAGCTTTAGCTAAATTCAAAGCTTGTACTTAATAGCCACAGAAACAGAACTTAACAACCAGCGAGAGGTGAGATCACCTTTCCCCATAGACTCACAAGATAAACTGTGCACTGCTTAAATTTGGATTACCCCAATATCCACCAGCAAAACAATACATCACTGGTGCCTCATCTCCAGTACACACAAGATGGCACATTTGCAGTAAAAGAGCACGCTGCCCAAAGCTGAGGTTCAGCGTTTCAAATATAATGAGCGTCTACTTCTGACAAGACTTCATTTATGCCGTCTGCACACAGTTGGGGGGGTCGTTTCAAAGGAATTCAATTTAGTGTTTTCAAAGGGGAACCCTGGATGGCATGAGCACATGCATTTACAAATGACATTTATTGGACTGTGATTTGAAGAGGGGGGCCGGGCAAAGAAAATCAGATGATTAAATGTGCTTTATTTTTAACTGAGCAAATTCTCACACGAAACATGTAAATGGATGTGATAACGAGTGGCTGAAAGAGGGTGGGATACTGGGAATATGTAGAAGGGCAGAATGCTGCACAAGAATGTTAACGGAGCAACATTAACCATGAAAACCAGCGCAGACTGTGTGTGTGTGTGTGGGAGGGGAGGTAAGTCGGTTTCAATCACTTGGCTCTGGACATAACATATTTTTGCCAGGCTGCTGAGCAGGCCATGAGGACTGATTGACTCAATCTTGATTGTTGAAATGCACATGCGCAGGATGAGGCGCGCAGAGCAGACTGGGTGACACAGATCTGATCCCCCCCCAGTTAACGTGGAGAGAAGAACTCAGTTTGGCTGTTTGCTTTAGTTTTCTCTCAGTGCAATGTCCATTTACACTGCACTGACTTAGTCACATCAGCTGTTCACACTGTTGCTAATCCATAGCGCTACCATGAATAAGACAGCACTTTAAGATTTTTCACATAAACACATTTGCAGCTTTTCCTGTGTGAGCAGGGAGCTGGTTGCGTTCAGGGCACCCTGCTTAGAAAATGAGGGAAACGTTAATGTAGTTGCAAATTTATTATTCAACTGAATTCAAATAAAATAGGTTCTGTATCACATCTTATGTTTTGGGTGGAGCTAATGAGTTGTGCATAGCCTTCATCTTTCCATCTGCTTGTCTGCCAGTCTGTCAGTGTGTGTATATACCATTTGTTCATTTGAATATCTGTTAGTTTATTCATGTCTGCCTCTTTGTGCTTTAACGTGGTCTCATTACTGTAAGAAGGTTTGTGTTGTATGCGCTGTGTACCAACCAGATCATCTAAAATAAACAAAAGATTATTAGATTTACACAACTTGTAGTGCTTACTGTAGTGCTGCGTGAACCTCCTTGCCAGCAGGGTTCTCCGTTCTCATAAACCATCTGACTGTAGTGGTTCTTTGGCTTTCCTGTCCACATCCCCCACATCCTGAAAAATGTTTAAAAATGAAATGACAGAAGAAACAATACACATTATTTTACTTAAAGTGTGTGTGTGCGTGCGTGCGTGTGTGTGTGTGTGTGGGGGGGGGAATAAAGTTCCTATCTGATGGTCAAAAATGATCAACCAGGACCAACTGAGCCAAAAAAGAAAAAAAACAACTTTTTTTTTCTTTCAAACACCACTCAGTTGGCTTATTGAAAAGCAGTTTCTCTCAGCGAAAATAAAAAGCTGGCAAGATGGCCAGTCTGGCAGTGCCCTTGTTTGGTTCCTGGCACCGACACTCACGTCCCCTCTCCTGTTCAACAATGGAGGGGAAATATTAATTACTGTTTTGTCGGAATTAATACTGTGTGCAGCAGGGAAGGAGAAAACAGAGAAGCCTATCTCGAATGAGGCTGTGTCTGCCCAGTGCTAGCTAATTACATTCTCACCAAACATTTCAAGGGGAGTTAGGAAAACCAAAGCAAACCGGGGTGCCTGTGGACGCCATCCAACGCAGTAGTGACAGATGCCATTTCATTATGTTTCTACTGGCAAACGTCCTCTGATCTTTTGTTCGAGCTCGAGCAGCTTCTTTGAGGTGGTGTCAGCTGGAGCGGTGCTGATGGTAAGCACTGATTTTTACACAACATTGTAATCCTTTTTATTTTATAGAATGTTGTAATGCACCAAATGCATGACTGACTAAAGATTTTACCAAAATATGTCTTGCTCTGATCTCTTGCCCTGCATCAACTAGAAACTATTTTCTGCCAAGATGAAGCACGAGTGATGGAATCAATCTTTCTCATTTTCCAGAAAGCGTGCAGTAAATGGAAAAATAAACCTGCAGGCCTTTTTTTTCCCCCTCCCCCCACCCCAATGGCTCACTGGTCTTCTATTAATCATCCTGGATAAAGAGCTGCAAAAAGCTATAAATTCAAAGTATTGTTCTTTTAATTTGCCTAAGTGCATCCGTTACCACTGCCAATCCTGTCACAAGTACCTAACACTTGATCAATGTGCTTACATTGACCTTTCTGCAGGGGATTAGTGTAGTAAGAGCTGCTCTGAGTATTGCGTTTAGTATTATGAAGGCTAATCTGCTTTATTTCATGACCTATTATGATATTTTTTATTGGTCTTCCTAATTGATCTCAGTAAGATATTATACTGACGGCTTGACATTGAGTCATAGTGAACATTTGCATATTACTCTGAAGCTCAACAACAAACCAGTCACCTCACATTAATAAATGAGCTTTTGGTGTTGCCATTTTTGACCCAAGTCATCACAAATCTTGAATGACACACACGACATAAGTCTGTTTTTTGTTTTTTTTGTTAAAAAAAAAGGAAAAAAAAAAGGACACTTTATTTCTTCACTTTAAATATTTTTTCCCCTTTTGACATTGGGGGGTGGGGGTGAAGTCTGATAACAGAGAAAAAACACTCTTCGCAGCTGCCTTCAGGTCCCCCAGTGGGACTTTTCTGCTCTCCTTGATGTGCATGGCTTATTTAAGATGCCCAAACGGGTCAGTCAGAGGTGAACTGCTCACACAAGTGGGAGCCGGCTTGGGGCCCGAGCGTCTCGCCTTTTTCCTTCGAGCCTGTTTGATTGGGTTTTAGCACTCTGTTAGCACCAGGAGGCCCTCAGATGGATTTCTGTCAGGACCGGCAGACATGCCAAGCGGCGAAATAGACAGTGCTCCAGCTCTTGCTGGGAGTTGACCGGTGATCCCTTGCGCATCACCTACGCACCCACCTCCCCCCCAATCCCCTAACGCACGCACACAGCTCATTCCCTCGCCTCATCTTCGTTCACTTCCTTCCTTAATCTCCATTCTCACTCTGTCAGCTCTCTTGTGCCCCAGGAGGCGGCACAGGCCCCGTCAATTAGGCTTGAGTTATTGCTGAGATATGGCCAACACAATCCAGTGTTCCAGTCAGGAGATGAAATCTTATTGACAGATCATTCCCTGTAATAATACCTACTTGCACTTGGTATTGGCAGGCCATTTTATAAAGCCATTCCACACTTATCAACAGACTAGTGTGCAGCCAGGTATTCACACCTGTGGAAAAACTGCTTAATTTCAAGGCACCAGGGTGCATAAACATTAGTATATGTTATTCTGACCCTGTGACAGACAATATAGCTCAACCCAAATGTGCAAATTGACCCCTCTGGCTCAGTGACAACTTCATTTTCTCATCCAATTTGTCACAGTTTGGCTTTGAGCTGCAGACATGACACACATCATGCTCACTCACACTTGTAGCAGCAGGGTCAGTCTCCTTAAATGATCTGGTTTACTATATGTATTTTCTTGTTGGCTGATCTACTGCACCTGTTGTCTGCAAAGGACCTGTTTGGTATTTCTGTATGTCTGTTTGAGCATTACTATTCAAATACGGACAAGGAAAACAGGCGGCTTTCCGTTTTTTAGAAAAATAGCATGGATGAACATATTTTTAAGTATGTAAATAGATTAACGCTGCCAGTTTAGAATAGAAATGCATTTATTTTCCAACCACAAGAAAGGTAGGTCCACAAATGCGGACTTCCTTTTAATGATTAATGATGGAGGATATTGAAGGCGTGCTCTTTTTTCAGGCTTAAAAATTCTTTCTTTGTCTGGCCTTCTATAATGCTATAAAATGCACCTTCCATCAAAGATAAACCTGTAATAGCAGCATATCTAGGCAGCTTAAACCTATTATCCATACATCTACTCTGCATTGCTGGTGAGATAGTAGGCCTTGGAGAGTTCAGACATGCCTCTTATCCGTGCACATTAGGGAACCAGTCTCATTTCATTTTGTCTCTCCTAAGGTGTGATTTCTATTGACATACTGAAAAGCAGGTGGAGTCGTAATTTAATTTAATCCAGTGCCCACAAATGGGCCTTTCTAGCTTCAGCTGCTTGGTGTCTGTGTGTATTAGAAGTAATGGAGAGGAAAAAAAAGTACAATATGTTGCTTATTGCCCAAACTGTCAGAGTAGTGTTTATATATATATATATATATATATATATATATATAATATACTAATCATCATGAAGAGTAATTAGCATTAAAGAAGCTGATTAGGCCCCTTTTCTTCTTCTGATAATGACTTGAGCTGATATAAGATCCTCTTATTTCGAAGAAAAAAAAAAAAAGTGGTCGCCAGTGATTCAGTTTTAAACTTCATCGCAGTGCTAATCCGTATGCCTCAAGTGATAAATCCCGAAGATCCACGGCTAATCTCGCTCAACAAAGATAGGGGAGTTACCCCCTCTGATACAGCCACAAATCAGCCTTTCAGAGGAAATTATCATTTGGACAACGCTACTCTGGTGTTGAAACACCCTGCAGATACTGAGTGGGGGACTGTGTGTGTGTGTGCGTGTGTGTGTGTGTGTGTGTGTGTGTGTAGGGGGGATGGGGTCTGGGCCAAAAGTGTATTTTTGCATGCTTTTATGAGCGCATGCATGTTGTGAGACCCCGGGCCTTCACTGGAGAGAGAGTGAATGAACAGAGCCACCGAGAAAAGAACACCATGACGGCCACTTTTGGTGTGTTTCTTAAAGCAAACATAATATGCAGTTGCTCATTGCAGATGTAGAAGCAGTGTGTGCTTCCATAGGAATTAAGAGGGTAAGTAGCAGCCAGGTGCTGCTAATCAACTTGCACTTGATTAACTGATCATCAGCGAGTGTGACCAGCTCTACAAAAGCAGAAGCTTTGGCAGTTTGCTGCTGTGGAGCATTCAGGTGTGTGTTAACGCAACGATAAGGAGGAAAGACATCAGCAAGGATCTTGGAGACACACTGCAGCATTCTTCTTCTAGACTAGAGCGTTGCAGCGTGTGCTGAAAGCTGATATTAAATGCTTGCTGAGCATTAAAAACTGAAGGTACCAATGAGAAAACTGCATACACTCTTAGTTTAAAGGCTGATCAGAACCTGAAACACAGCTTAGTTATCCGAATGCCCTGAAAACACCAGATAAACAATTCAAACCCAATGATGTAATCACCAGTGATGAGCGTTTCATTTGATTGGTGGGTGGGACAAAATATTGATAGGGCAATATATCTTATTGACTTCCTCTTGGAAGATGTTATTGCTAAATATCAGTATTTTTTTTTAAATCAAATTTTGCCAGTATGCCAAAGCTCTAAACACCTCCACCAGTTTAAAATGAATAAGTGAATGGCAGACAGCGGGGGTAAACATGTATACACATGCAATGAATACACAGGAATTACAAATCAGGAACTACTCCTCTGTTTTGTTTTTTAACTTTATTCACATTTTCACTTTTTTTTACACATACAATACTGTGCAAATGTCTTGAGCCACCCTTCATTTCTTTATAGTTTGCTTCCAATAAGCCAGACTTTCTAGTCATTTTTAAAAGCGCTCTGTAGCAGTCATTCTCCAGGCTCTGTTTTTTCTTCCTTTGGACATTTGCTGCTTTTTCACTCATTTTCAGTCCAGTCCTTGTACCTGACCATTTTCAGAGGATGATTTTAAAGCCACTGTGAGCCAAACAATATAAATAAAATAAAAAAGGATCAACCAGTGTTGTCTATGCATAACAAACAACTTAGCGAAGAATCAATTTTAAATTGTATCTTTGTTATGGTAGTAGCAGCCCATCACAAAAATGCATAATTTGTTCCCCTTTCTTTAGTTGAATCTACAAAAATGTCAAAAATAACAGTTTGACAGGCACAAAATAGTATTTTTCAGCATGACAATGATCCCAAACACACTGCCAATGCAATAAAAACATACCAGGATAGAAAAACACACAATGGAACAGTATCAATCATTGATTGGCCTCCCTGGAGCCCGGACCTCAACAGTATTGAAGCAGTGTGGGATCATCAGAACAGAGAACAGAACAAAAGGCAGCAACAATAACCATTTTCTTTTCACATCACTTAAAAAAACCCCAAAAAACAGGAAAGGTTTCAATACAAATCACACTCATGTTCATCAACACACAATCTTCTCTTCTACAAATGACTCTTATGCGAGAACTGTAATGACATTAACTTCACTATCAAAGTATAGTTTTCATTAATTTTCTCAAATGAAAAGATCCTTGCAATGATCAAATCTACGGTGTTTAATTATGTTCATATAGAAGGATGCATTTAATGGCAACATGCTTGAAGCAACAAATGGCTATTTTAAGTTCTCAGTGCATTTAGTTAAGGTTAGCGAAAGATTATATTTGCTTTGTTTTAAATGAACTACGAAGACTTTTTTAAAAAAAGTCTCACAATTACTAAAAGCACAAGCAGCATAAATGAAGCAGAGACATTAAACAATCCGGTAGCAATTATATTTTACTCTCGACATGTTTGGCAACAAGAAACATATAAAAACACAACTGTCATGCCAATTTACCAGCTGATAAACACCTTCAGAGACAACTCCCATCAGTTTCTGTTACAGAGAGCATCAAGCCAGGTCCTTCAGAAGCACACTATTTATTTGCAGCTATAAAGAGACAGGAACTGTCATATTAGATGTGCCAACTCAGCATCAGATTACTTCTAAATGCTTCTTCAACAACCAGCTCCTCATACTGAATCCTAACCTTCTAAGATGGTGTAATGTCTGCACTTATTACTGTCACCTTCCCACTGTAGCATCCACTCATTAGCTGCCACAGCAAATGAATTATATCTCATAGCTACGCTTTTTTGCTTCTTTAACAAGGGGTCTGGAGCAGCACGTTACTCCCCTCACTATGCAGTTAATGCAGTAATCATTTACAGCACGAGAAGGGGCAGGGCACCGGCAGGTAGAGTGTGAGTAATTTAGGAGCTGCTGGTTAATTTGGATTTTGTGGAACAGCAGTATGAGATTTAAAAAAGGGGGGAAAAATAGGTTTGCTCTCATAGCAAAGCAGCACCAGGCACTGCATTACTAACCTCTACTCCTCATGTCAGGTCACCAATCAGAGAGCAGCCTTCCGAGATGAGCCCAAGCACTGTCATTACTGTGCCAGTCACTGACACTCCTCTCACCCTCCGACCACCCACGGTGCCCAGCTCCTTAATAAATAATTCATAGGCACAGGAACATGTGAAGGGCACATGCTCAGTCAGGGCTTTGCTTTTAATTTGTTTCATACGGCTGGTACACACAAAATACATTTTGCCTCTTTTTCTTTGCCTGTAGGTGTGACTGGAATGTGGGGTACAGAGCAGGACTGAAATATATCATTACATGTAATGGTACATAAATAAATTAATCTTCAGTACATCGATGTAAATGTAAATACCAGATTCCAAGCTAAATGTCTTTGTTTTATATGACCGTTCTGCTGCACAGTTTTCTAATGTATAGTGTGCCGACCCACATAATTGCTCTGAAATTGTGAGTAACAACAATGGCAAGTTTTGCTTTGCATTAGCTGCACAAACAGCACACCGAGGCCATTTCATGTGCCGTTATAAAGCAAACTCAGGGTGCATATTTCATCAACACCTCCTGACAGATACGAATCAGGGCTGATGTCAAACCCAAATCAGTATGCTGTTAACGGCTCACTTGTGCCTCATTAACGACTGGGCTACATGTTGCCATGACTACCCAGCAGAAAGGCCATCAGGGGTTCACAGTGTCAGCTCCCCCACCCCACTCTCCACTCCCTATCACTTTAACCCGCTCCTCAGACACACACGAGTCATTATCCCTTGATAGTGCGTGGGCTGTTAAGTGCAGGGGCTATATATGTATCATAAAAACATTAGGAACAGATATAAGTCTTACATTTCTTATATTAGCGAGTGTTACATAAATGAATTTCTATATCTGTCTGACTGTCAGAGGCTGCACTAGTGTACGATGGCATGCTCCTGCGGACTGCCATGTTTCCAGGTAAAGAGGGCCCCTCTCTCCGCTAATGGCACTCAAACAAATGACCTTGACAGCTTGAAAACGAGCACATTAAGTAGAACACTTAAATGTATAATTATGCACTTGCTCCAGTGGAATTGTCACTGCTCTGTAGGTTAAATCATTACGGGTTAGATAAGATGAAAAATTAAATAAATTATTAGAATAACCCCCCCCCCCAAACTGCCTATCAAAACAATTAAGGGATTGGCTTTGATATGAACACATGAAAGGGAGCATCACTGCACTCATTAAGTGAGCATATTCAAAAAAGAAAAGCAGCGCAGAGTGAAGCAACAAACAGTCATTTTGCCATGCATGGAAATGCAATGCGCTTATTTTCACCATGACAGGTTGAACAGCATAATTAAAACGTATATTAGAATGGGAAGACAGTGTACATTATGCATTAATGCTAGCACCACACTAAGAAGAAAATAAATATAAAAAGGTGAAAGAATAGAGCTAGAAAAAGGTGAGACTTTTGCATTCAAAGGGATTGCCCTGCTGTAAATATAACCCAGACATGATGTAGAGTGTACAGAAGGCATTGTGATGCAGCTAAGTTCTAACAATAAACAAGTTATATTTGCTCTCATATAAGCATACCACCTGCAGCAGGGTGGTGGGAGTTGAAGGATTTAAATCTATGCCGTAACATTAGTCAGAAAATATATAATTTTATACATATGCCATGAATAATGCCAATTCTATATCAAGTTAGAATTCAAAAGTGAATCCAAGACTTGAACAAACAAAAGAAAAAGAAAAAAATTCCTTAACAAACAAAATACCTGAAACCATTGATGACATTTATACGATTTATTTATCTTTATTAGTTTGCAGAAACAATGTATGTTTGAGCTATTTCCTCTTGTTTCCTATTGATCTAGTCCACCCACTGTTATCTGCACTGCCTCCCAAAATCAAATTGTTGATGTAGGCAGCTCAATTTGTAATGATACAAATTACAAAATATTTAATCTTGGAAAATCAGCCTGATGTTACCGTTTACAGTGGTTTTAATACAGCTTGCCCTAGGAACTTAAAACTGGCCAAGTCTGGCACATTTACAGAAATACTGATTAATTTTTGTTGTCCTCCATCTGAAGTATATATATATAAAGTAGGTCTATGTGGGGTTTAATACCAAACTTACACTAATTTGACAAAGGTATTCACTCATCCATCCAAATCATTGAATTCAGGTGTTCCAATCACTTCCGTGGCCACAGGTGTATAAACCAAGCACCTAGGCATGCAGTCTGCTTCTACAAACATTTGTGAAAGAATGGGTCGCTCTCCGGAGCTCAGTGAATTCCAGCGTGGTACAGTGATAGGATGCCACCTGCGCAACAAGTCCAGTCGTGAAATTTCCTCGCTACTAAATATTCCACAGTCAGCTGTTAATTGTATAACAAAGTGAAAGCAATTGGGAACAACAGCAACTCGGCCATGAAGTGGTAGGCCACGTAAAATCACAGAGTGGGGTCAGCAAATCCTGAGGCGGGGAGGTCACCAACTTTCTGCAGAGTCAATCGCTGCAGACCTCCAAACTTCATGTGGTCTTCAGATTAGCTCAAGAACAGTGTCTAGAGAGCTTCATGGAATGGGTTTACATGGCCAAGCAGCTGCATCCAAGCCTTACATCAGGCAAGGCAGGTAGGAACGACAACAACACCATGCAGAATATGCGCTGTGAGGGCGTGGTCTCTACCATGTCAGCAAATATGGCTGCAATTAGCGTTGCTCTGAAGATATTTTGGACAATTTGATGCTCCCAACTTTGTGGGAACAGTTTGGGGATGGCCCCTTCCTGTTCCAACATGACTGCACACCAGTGCACAAAGCAAGGTCCATAAAGACATGGATGAGCGAGTTTGGTGTGGAAGAACTTGACTGGCCTACACAGAGTCCTGACCTCAACCTGACAGAACACCTTTGAGATGAATTAGAGCGGAGACTGTGAGCCAGGCCTTCTTGTCCAGCATCAGTGTCTGACCTCACATCGTGCACTGTGCTTCTGGAAGAATGGTCAAAAATTCCCATAAACACTCCCCTGAACCTTGTGGAATGCCTTCCCACAAGAGCTGAAGCTGTTATAGCTGCAAAGGGTGGGCCAACATCATATTAAACCCTATGGATTAAGAATGGGATGTCACTCAAGTTCATATGTGTGTGAAGGCAGACGAGTGATTGCTTTTGGCAATACAGTATATATGAACTTTACTTTACTTTCTGTGATTTGTGGCCTTTAACACACACCATTTTCCATGAGACCTAGCCAGTTAAATGTCACCAGTTCAACAGAATGAGGACATGGGCGAGCTGAAGGGCTGTGACAGTGGGGCAGAGAGCTAATAGTGAACGTGTTATAATGTTTTTATACAGAAGGGATTACAGCTAAGAATTTTCACTAGGAAAAAATGTGATGTGGCTATTATAGATATTATAGATATGGAGAATGCATGTTATGGTTACATTGATGTGCATGGTGCTTCACTCTCTCCTTGTATGCCAACAAACTGTTACTCTTTAAGAATTTTGAGTGCTGTAGTAGACACTAATTTAGCTTAAAATATTGATGGAGGTAATGTTACCATTGCTCATGCACACATTACACAGATTTAGCAAAATCTTAAAAATTCTTTCCAAAATCAGCATTGTAAAGGCCCCCATGTGCATCACTCCAGTCTCGGGCCGATGTTTAGTTTCTCGCTCATTCATAACCTGTGGTTACGATTGAGGACAAAGTGGTTTTACAATAACAATCTTAAACCTCCCTCATGATTGCTGTGCAATGATATTGCCACCTATCAAGATAATTAGCTACAGTACTTTTTCTCCTGTTTATACATGTGCAGCACTGCAGAAAACTGCAAGTCAACAGTAATCAATCCAAAAATGAGAACGGAGACGAAATGTTTTCCATCAGGACTTCATTCCTTTTAATGCTTATAAAAAGATGTGGAGCTTTTCAGCTATATTCATGAGAAATGGACTCTTATCGATCCAGTGAGCATACTTCATATTACCGTGGTCACGGAGTAGTCTCTTCTTTCGAAGGTTTGTGCTAATAGATTTGCTCAAACTAGAGCCCCTCAAAGAACTCAGACAGCCTGAAGGCATTTGAACAGATGCACCTTTTTTTCTCAGCACCTGGGAATTTTCTCGATTACATTCCGGTGATCTTTGATTTGGAGCAGTGCAAGAAATGCATAGTGCCAAAACAATATAGGGCCATTTCAGTGAGCCTGGTGTGAGACAACGCTGTCTGTACGTAGCTCAAAAAAAGACAAATCTGGGAACAGCATACATATGTCTGCTGCATACCGCCTCAAACAGCCGCCCTATTTGTATTTTTCATGGTAGCCAGCACATCCCACTCTCTCTGGGGTTGCTCTGCGCTGTCATTTCAACTGCCTGGCTCCTTCGCAGTGGGCATACACAGTCATTCACTGTGGTTTCAATGTTGCTAGGCTACCTCACTTCTCCACTGTTTTCTGTTTGAAAATCTACTGTTCAATAAAGCGGTTCAAGGGAGACCTGTGGGTTTGAATACTGAGCGATATGAACCAGCAGGAGTAACTGACAACACTAATAGCCTTTTTTTTCCCCCATTTCACAATACTTTTTCCCTTGACTCGATAACACACTAGCACAATCTGCACCTACCTCTGCAGCCCATGCATCTGCTTCAATCATATTATTCATATACTGAAACATTTATAACCTTCCCTGATTATATTTCTCTATTTTGGAAGTGTGAGCCTGAGTCATAGGTGTGGTGAAAATCTTCCTTTTGTACTCTTCCACTGTTCTTTCATGGCTCGTGCGCTCATAGCTGCCCAGCAGTGTGTCTAGGAGTTATTATTATTCCTGTTTTGTCTATCCTTTTTTCAGATTTGGATGTTGGGCATATTCCAAGCTTGGACTGTCAAACACAGAGTGTTTCCAAGGGCAAAGGGTGAGCAAGCAAGCTGCTTGCTGGCCCCTGCACAATCTTAGCATTGCCTTTTTTTCCCTCCCTCCTTGTGTGCTTGCAATGATGATGAGGGCAGAGCGGCTTGACCCTGGCACAATAGAAAGCCTAGCTCCTTGAACTTTACAGGGCAACATATGCTGCCCCCCCATGACCCTGACTGCGTGGCCACCTGATTTCCCTGGAGTCCCAAAACAAAAACTCATTGGATGACCCCCCCCCCCCTCCCCAAGCTGATCCTGTCCCTCCTTTGCAGCTACATTTAAATCATCCCATCCTCCTCTGTTTGCAGGAAAATGGTTCTTATTAATAAGATATCATCATTCTCATAATACATTTTTTTTCTATTTTGGACTTGTGTGGCCACACAATTCTAAGGTGGACAGGAGTTGTGTGTTTTTTTTAATATTATTTTATCTGTTTGCATTCTTTTCGTGCATCTGCCATAAAAGTCTGTTACACAGTTGGATTAATATCCAGAAATCAGGAAACATCCATGTCTGTGTCATTGTGTAAGTTTAATGGGATCTATATAAATATTTCAAATGCACTCCTGCTCATGCTGAAAGTTTATAACAGCCTGACACTGTGGTGGTGGCAAACCTTAAAGAGATGGGTATTCTGTAATTGTTGTGGTTGTCAGCAAAGAAATGGTTTAAACATTAAGCTATTTGCTTTAAATGTTGAAAAAGCACTTTCTGAAAACTATTTTAAAAGTAAAATATGCTTAATGTGGTAAAAGGCCTGAATAACAGTCTAAGGCTTAAAGAATCATTGGTGCTGATTCACTTTTTATCAGCAGCAATGGCATCAAAAATCAACAAAATAAACTATTTTCTCAGTTCTATGAAACAGTGCTGCAGACCAACTTTTAAAAAAGAAGAGAAATTCCAAAAGTGAAGCATATTGAAGGAAGTGAACTGGGGCTGCTTTGCTGCCCTGAAGCTCAAGTGGAGATCATCACTGAGGGAAAACTAGATTACCAGGTTTACTTAGGCCTCAGTCACACAGGCCTAGAGACCTGCTGGCAACCGTCTGGCGACCGCCGGTCACAGACATGAAGGTGTCAGTGGCAGATTTCCATGGTGACCAGCAGTTTGCATGGAAGACATGAATTTGTCTGTGAACACACTCAAACTGCTTGCCAAGAGGTTCTTTCAAAGTAAAAGTTGCATCATTGGCTACAGTGCTGAGACACATCATCGAAGGCGACCACTGTATTTCAAATTTACGCCACACTTTTGAGTTTCAGTACAGCTCCAAGTGTTTGTAAGAAAGTCTGCATCTTCCGTGCGCAATACGAATGACCGCTGCAATCTGCTAGTGACCAAAGCAATCACAAGGCGGCTTTTGGTGTGGTACCCTCTTTGGAATTGATTTCACCATCCAACGACTCACCAACAGGTCTCAAGACCTGTGTGACTGAGGCCTTAGGTCAGCAGTAGTTGGATGTCACAGCAGGGCACTAACCCTAAACATTAAAGCAAATCTACTACACAAAGATATTCCACAAAGAAAATATGTCTTTTGGAGTTGTCCAGTCAGAGACCAGACATCCAGCCATTCACACCAGACATACTAAGAATATGGCTAAACTGAAGCAGTTCTCTAAGGAAGAATGGTCCAAATTTCCTCCCACGTTGTAAGGAATGATCTCAATACCACATTGGCTTTTTGGAAATTAATGTGACATGCTGGTGACAATATGATCAATGTTCTGTTTGTTAACACAGTATTAATTCTCTGCATGTGTTGTTTCTCCATCAAACAAATTGTAATACCAATGCTTGCCTGTTATAAGACCTCACATAAGCACAAGGGTAACAAGAGATCTGCCTGTGCATCTCTTTCTTTGGACTTCTCCAGAAGTGTTTAGCAGCTCTACATTTGCTGTCCTGTCAATGTACCCTAGCATGTCTGCCTTTTGAGAAGAAGGGTGGGGGTGGGTACCGGTGGTGGGTACCGGGGGTGGGGGGGTGGCATTATGAAGATGGACGACACTGTCACATTGGGATAGTGTTTGTCGCAATGCAAGCATTTTTTCCTATTCTATTATCATTATCATGGCTGATGTTAGTGTTACAATAGCCATTTCGGGAAGCGGTTGTGCTGCCGAGGCCGAAAGGCACAAAAGCTAAATGGAAAACAGAGATATTGGAATTCAAGAGGTGAATACGTGTTGTATAATATCTGCATTTACAGATAATTGGGAGTATAGAGAATGACTGCTGTGCCTTATGAAATCTTTAGCAGTATGTGGCAACAATATAAGAGCAAGCAGCTGCAAAAAAAAAAGTGTTGCCAGGTTGATTTATTGTTCCTCACAAACATTTGTGTAGTTAATGGTCTAACACCAACTATGCTGCAAAGCCAAGCATGAAGGAAGGTTAAGGCTCAGGGTACAATTTCAACTTTTATGAGCCGTGACACACTTCAAAAACTGTGCAGGCCATGAGCTGTAATCGAAATTCAACAGCAGCGCCATCAATTTAATGCTGCAGAAACGCAACATAACTAATCCAAATTAGTCAAAATCGAACAAGCAAGTATTAGCAATGTCATTGCCACAGTAGTCTCACTTCCAATGACAGGCCACACATGTTAATGCCGTTTCTCCGTCCCCCTCCTCCCCCAAACTCTTCTCTGTCTCACACGGTTGTCCTTTAGGATGCTGGAGCAGGTGTGATAAATGCTGCCGTTTAAATCAAAGCACTCCCCTCTCCCTCCTCACCCCCTCTGGGGAGAAAGAGGATGCCTCCATGCAGATTGATATCAGGAGGCCCAGCCATATCCTGCAAGGCCTGACTGATGGTCTGTCTGGATAAAAAATGAACTTTATACCCACCATGTGAGCTATGATTCATGTGCCTCCCCTCCCCCTCCTCGGCTGAAACCATTCCACCTTCACTACATGCACTCTGGAAACAGTATAGTACATCATATAGTGCTGCACTGCCTGCCTACACCCAGAAAATACCAATGAGGTACACGTGATAAAAGAAGTTATATTAAGCTAGCATTATTATTTCTCTGTGACTCCGATAAAAGGAAAAAAAAAAATCTAACATTGCGTTCAGTCTTAGTCATCAGCATGAAAAAAACATTGGAATGTGGGGAAAAAAAATAAATATACATTTGAAATCTGTCCCTCGAGTCCTGTTTGGCAGAGATTTTGTTCCAAAGACGTGTTTGACCATTGGTTTCATTTAGTCCTTCTGCCCTTCCATACCATCATGAGTGACAGACAGGCAGAAGCGCTGGGGTCACATTACTCACAGTTAGCATTCTGTTCTTCCTCTTTCCTGCGCTAAAAACATGGTGAAGCATTGCACTTTACGCTCCAAAAGTGAGCAGATAGTGTGGGAGTTGATGACGGAAGAAAAAAAAAAAAAGAAGAGCTCTGCTTTAAATTCCAATTAATTTTCCACCTGAAAGCAAAACTGTATCTGCACAGAAGGATAATTGCAGATAAATTATCTCCAGTCTTACTTCAGGTTAGGCCCTAATGGCATCACATCTCAAAGGAGACAAAATGTTTTGAATCGGTGCCACAAATTCTCCGTGGTCATTTGCACCTTCATTTTATCGGTCCGCAAAACAAGTCGTTAGTCTGTGCAACAAAAACAGCAGAGTCCTCCTCTTAGGGGAGGAGCTGAAGTGAATCATAAAAGCTTTTTTTCTTTTTTCTTTTTGCCCCACACAGGTGTCAGGGTGGATGGAATAGGTTGTCCATAATTGTACGCTATAAAACTGTTGGGTGACAGACAGTTAAGGCTAATGAGAAAGTGGAAAAGGACAGTGAGGTGACATCCCATATTTATCACCTCAAATCAAAGATTCATAAGTCAAGAAAAAGTACGTAAATAAACAGAAATATATATACACACACACATATATAATTTCCCGCAAACTTGACAGATGTTTGGCTGAAGAGAAAGACGAGGTAATGGCTAAACAGTCATTGTTTAAAATCATGCACAAGAAAAAAAACATATCTGATTTATTTCCTAGTATAAAAAATTGCTTCTGACAATTAAAGGTGCATTTCAGTGGGGACTGAGTGGCATCTTTCAGAGCATGTGGGCTTTTTGAGACACACCTGTGTCCAGCAGTTGACACAGCCATTCCAGAGGGCTCGGTAAAAGACCAGCGCGTAACCAGTGAACCTGAAACCCTTGGAGGCTGAAGAAATATAACCCCAGCAGTGTATGAAAGTTGCTCCATTTGTCATTGATCAAAGGATATTAAAAATATAATAAAGATCAGTTAGTGACTGATTAAAGGTCATATGAAGCTAACAGAGATTGAATAACAATAAAAAAAGAATCAATAGTGCAAATATTGGTCTTAGGGTAACTTCGTATGAGCACTATAACAATGATTAAAGTGCTTTCTGGGGAGTGCAGGGGTGGGATTTGTTTCAGGTCACATCGTGAAATGAACAATGCTGTCACTGAATTTATCTAATTGGTTTAAATAAGAAAAAAAATGCCCTTCTTGGCTTTTAGTGCACGATGAAAGCCCAAGGGAAGCTAAATGTATGTGAATTCTGCAAAAGCTGCTTTAGAGAAAAACTCTTTTTGTTTATTAAAATACAGATATGCTCTGCTATAGAGTCTAAATGTCTCAGGCCACACTACACACATGGCACGGTTAAGCTCTTTGGAAATAGTTTATTAAGACTTAATTTTACTGTTTTAAACTTTTTCCACCTGATCCCAGACATACCCTGGCTGGTCAGTGATTGGGATTTTAACTGCGTGTACAAAAGAAACTGTGATTGAGGTACTCACCCTAATGAGACCTCCGCTCCTGCAGTGCTCCTTTGTGTAACTTGATTGAATGGGCACAGGGTATAAGTATACCTGCAGAGAAAAAAAATGAAGACAGCACAAAGTAAAATGGCACACGGTTTCGTCTACGGCATTTTTGCTGTTCCTTAGAATATTTTTTGTCAGACTGAGATTCTCTACTTTCTCACTGATATGCCGGCATTAAGGACATTAGTGGTAGATTTTAGCTGGTCAACGATGTAAAGTTCAAGTCTAAATTTTCGTTTTAAGCAAACATTGATAGATGTAACACTGGCAACCACCACATTAAAAAAAATGTTCAAAACTTAAAAAGGATATTATAGAGTCTTTGACATTACTTCTTGTATAGAACACACTGCTCTAAAAATCTAGAAGTTTACTAGTTTCTGCAAACACGCAGAAAATGACCCAACAGTCAAAAACCCCCCAACTTTGTTAGCATTTTCTCTAAACTACCTGAGATGGATGAAGGAAAAAGGGAAGATTACAAGACAGTAAAAGACCAGAACAACCAAATAACTGACCTATTATGGATGATGATAATATGGAAACAAATGATTTGTCAGTTTAGCCCTGGGACAGTTTGGCGACCTGTCCAGGGTGTACCCTGCCTCTCACCCTGTGACAGCTGGGATAGGCTCCACTTGACTTTCAACTGTTTAGGCTCAATGGCAAAAGGTGCTGGACAGTAGAGGCAGAATCACTAACTCCAGTAACAAACTGATTAAAGGATCTAGATGGCAAAACTAGCAGGGTGCATGGCAGCCTGGCTTAGTTCCTTGACATTTGAACTATTACAGTGGCTGTTATAAAAGAGCGTAGGATGCCCAGACAGCCGCAACGAGAGACAGAGATAGAATGAGCGAGAAAGGGTGGAGGAAAAAAAATGGCTATGGCGTAAAGTAGACGTGGGCCGGGAAGTGCAAGGGTGATCAGAAGCTGTACGAGAGAAAAACAAGATGAAAGAAATGAAAATGATGAACATCAGAGGCAGTGGGGTAGCAGTGAGGTAAGTGATTGGCTGTTGAGTTCATTTGCTCTTATTTACACTTGTTTGAGGATTGAATTAAATGCTGCTCATTTCTGAGACTTTTATTTAGTCATTTTATCCTTTCATGTTTGCTCTGTATTTCACTTCTGAAATGTAAGGGAAAAATAACAAGCATCTGCAGCGCTACTGTGATGCTGGCAATACATGCAGCCATACATGTCTCAAAAACTCTTGGATTGACTGCGATGGAATTTGGTACACTTGTGGTACACTTGTGGTGCATTCATGCAGCGATAATAATGCTTCTCGTTGCAAAATATTGCCTCATTTTTTATTTCTTGGCTGACACAGGGATCCCTGACCTCTGCATAAAAGGAAGCGCACAACACCCGAGCTTTATAATAAATGTGACTTATTTACAAGGGTCCATGCTCACGGCAGGATCAAAAGTGGGTCAATAAGAGGTCTGACTTAAAGGATTAGCGCTTATACTTGGCAAATCCTGTTTAGGTTAAAGTGAAAGAAACAAAGAGTTTTAAACTCTTCTAAAATTCAATGAATTACAATTCAGAGTTACAACATAAACATGAAAATTTTATGGTTAGTTTATCTTTCTTAGGTAGCTTCCTACCTTACCTTTTGACTGGTAGCCTAGATGTAAATCAGTGACATTCTGTTGTCAGTGCTGCTGTGCTTGGGATCATTGTCCTGTTGCACGACCGGTTTGGGTCAAGCTTTCACTGTTGAACAGATGGCCTCACATTTGACTCTAGAATACTTTGGTATACAGAGGAGCTCATGGTCGCCTCAATGACTGCAGGTCCTGTGGCTGCAAAACAAGCCGAAATCCTCACCACCAGTTGGTATGAAGTGTTTGTACTGATATGCTGTATGTGGTTTTCACCCAACATGTTGCTGTGCTCACATGGCTGTGGCTCAGGAGGTAGAGCAGGTCACCTACTAATCGGAAGGTTGGCAGTTCAATTCCTGGCTGCACTGGGCTGCATGCCAAAGTATCCTTGGGCAAGATACTGAACCCCAAATTGTTCTCCGACGCAAGTGTAGGAGTACTGTGTGAATGTTAGACAATATTAAAAAAAAAAAAAGCATATAGCTTCATATGGAAGTGCTGGTGTGAATGGGTAAATGTGTGCTTTGAGTGCTCAGTCAGAATAGAAAAGTGCTATATAAGAACTAGTCCATTTACCATTTTGGCCAAACATCTCCACTTCAGTCTCAACTGTCATCATAAGGACATTGTCCCAGAAGTCTTGTGGTTTGTTCAGATGCAACGTTGCAAACCTAAGCTGAGCTGCCATGTTCTTTTTAGAGAGGAGGGCCTTGCTCCTGAAACCCTTCCACACAAACCATACTCCAGACCACCAAACTGCCAAAACCTCTGCTCTTGTAGAGATGGTCACACTGATGATCAGTTACTCAAGTAAATGATTTTGTTTTTTTATTGTCAAGTTTAGGACTTTTTAGCTCCCTTTTACATAGGGTTCAGGATAGTTCAAGAACCTCGTTTTAAGTTATAAAAGAGGTAATATCATCAGTATTATCGCAAAATATGTTTAAAAAAATTTATCTATCGCAACATTAAATGTTCTTTCTTTACAGTTTTACAATTAAATAAAAAGTTTAAATGACTTGTAAATTAATGTATTCTATATTTATTTAAATTACATGGAGTTGCAACAAGTCCTATAGCTGAACGCTTTGTGCAAATGTTTGCATGCTCATATTAAACATTAGTATGCGATTATCCCAAGGTTTTAACATGGATATAGACTCTGCTTCCAAGAGGCTACACCCAGAACATTCAGCTCCAAAGTCATACGACAAGTTAACAGGACACCTACGCCTGAATGAAGACCAATGAAAACCTCCTGTGACTGTATTTTTATCATGTAAAACTGATAAACAAGAGCCGTGAAAAGCAGAACTGAATGCCAAATAGGACAATGTCATATGTGCCAAGTAGCTTCCCATGCTAAATAAAATAATAATTATTAATAAATAAATCTTAATTCCCTCTCGACACTGGCTTCATTGTTCCTTATACAAGCCACTAGATTCATTAAGTTTGTAAAGCAGGTGTTTCACCAACAACAAACATCCTCATCTGAGCCCAGAAACAGATGGCACCTGATAGACAGAAGCACAGTGAGAAGAAGAAGAGGGGATGAAAAATGAATAAAAGGAGAAAGCTATCAAATGAGTCCCAGAAGGGAGTACCCCTCTATGGCCGTACCTCTTTTTCCCCATCTTACCCCTTAAGGCAAAGCCATCTATCCCTGTACACTTTTGCTGACACGCCATCACTGTGCCAAAAAAAAAAAAAAAAAAAAAGGGCTAGGCTATTTGTGTGTGGGGGCACTGTGATCTGACCTTGGATGATCTTCTCCATGTGGCAGCCTGCAAGAAAACAAAGCAGGCGAAGCAACACAGAAAATATGTCGCTGGGTAAAGAAAAAAAAAAATTGATTAGAGATTAGAAATGCCGAGCAGACTGTGGTGCAGGTTGATTAGCTGTCTGTCTGCAAGACATTTATATAACATAGTAAAGTGTCTGACAGACACTTCACATTTTACCATGTTATATAAATGGGACATAGAAGAAAGGTCAACGAGGTACATTTACACAAACTGTCTTTGGCTGTCCGAAGCAAATGAGCACAGTGTGACATGAAGGAGGAAGTATTTGTGAGATGGATGGGCAGTGACAAAGGCTTTGAGGAAAAGAGACTGACAGTGCTGGAAATATAAGACTAAGAAGCAGCCAGGAGAACAAAGACGGAGGGAAGGGCAAGACAGAAGGATAAAAAGAATAAAAGTGCGCAAAAGAGAGTAGGAGGGAATCAAAGTGTGCTGGTGGTGACGCTGTGCATATGAATCACCAACTGCACAGGCTTCGAATATGACAGATGATGGCATGCAACATGGGAGACTCTGGGTGGAGGATAAAAAGAAAGAAGGGAGGAAAGAAAGAGATAAGGAAAGAAAGAACATGATAGGTGACTAAATAAATCTTAGAAAATGATTAGAAGCAGCAGATCAAAAATGACAAGAGTTATCCTCCCATTCAGATCCTCAACTACCCCTCCCCAACGTTTGATCCGCAACTTTCTTACAATGCAGCTCTGACATTAGCAATAATAAGTTGGTGTCACTGTGTCAAACTTTGGCAGGTGTTCTAGGGCCTGAAGGTACATAGAGAATAAATATCTTAGATGCAACCATTTTGCCCCTCAGGCAGTATTTCATGCTTCACCAGATCAGACAGCAGGCTCATTTAAGTCATAAATCTGTTGATTTTTAAGAAGCAAAACTAGTTCTGTATTAAAATTTTTCCCAATTTATGTTAATATATAACAATCAGAAAACTTATTCCAGTCTTAATGTTTAAGAAAATAAGAAATTACAGCCATCTCAAAAATAAATTAAAGAATCTCTGTACGTACAGTATCTGTCTGTTCTCTGCCCATCTGGACAACTAACTATTCAAGCTACTTTACACTGGATGGGTGTATTGCTGTAGACATGAGTAAGTGTGTGAGGCTGTTTGCATGATGTGTGGTCTTATTTTAGAGGGCCTTTCCCCATGTGCTGGGAAAGCAATCGGTGGAGCTTGTATTATAGTGGAAGTTAAATGTACTGTATGATGTCACCTGGTGAGTCACAGTTCAGACAGTAGGTTTGATTTGCAATAATGTCATCATTGTCTATGACCTAAAAATGATGTCACCAGTTCACACAAGAAACTTTGCATGAACTGGTGGTGACATTCACCCCCATCATCAACCACCTTTTCTAATGCTAACATGCTTGTGACAGAGGGCAATGTGCTAGTATTTCAAATACCTGTACACACATTACTTCTTGTAAGGCCCCAGTCACACAGGCCCAGAGACCCCTGGCCATCTCCAGTCTCTAGGGAAAATGTGTGTTCTCCAACCAGTTGGTGAGTGGTAGGAAAGCAAGTGCTATACCACAAACCTCCCTGCGACTGCTTTGGTCGCTAGCAGACAGCCGCAGTCACCCGAAGATGACGACTTCATCATCAACTACTGGCGAAGTGGTAGTGAAACTTCTACTAGCAATTGCAAAGAGGTTTCTGGTGCAGCGCCATATACCTCTTTTGCAACCAATTTCACCCAGAAACTGCTAGCAACCATTTGCCAAGCGGCTGGGGAATACATATTTTTCATTTGCAACCAGTGGTTGCCAGGAGGTTGCCCACCGGTCTCTATATTTCACAGAAAGAGTTTCTAACAAATTCAATAATAATGGACATGTAACTACAGTACACTTTTTTTAGAAAACAACTGAAATGCTTACAAACTTTTTGTGTAAACTAAAAGGAAAGGTATAAAGTATATTTTTAAATGGGTCTTATTTTCATAGGACAAAGCAAAACAGCTTAAATGAATAAAGGAGAACAATTAAGCTAATAAGTCTTCACTAGCTTTTGTTTTTTCTCCAAAATACGACCAGAAAATGTGTGTTTACCATTTAAATTAGGTGCTTTTACCCTTTTTTTTGACAGTAGAAAAAAACATCCTTGGCTGGACTAAAAACAAAGTTTGGGCTCACACCCCTGAGCCACCATTAAATACAAAATCGCACTAGACTTTGGGCATTTTTCTATATTCCCATGTCGGTTAAGTTGGTGAGTATATTTATAACTGTATAAAAAAGACAACATTGTTAGGAACTGGAAACAACCTTTAACATTCAAATGTTAATTACCATTCTGAGACAATCCCTCAACTAGTTTTCACTAGGGCTACACAGGAAAAAGGTGAGCATATTTATTCCTCAGTCCGCTGAGATCCAGCAAAGTGATAAAGTAAAGGAGAGAAACGCAGCAATTAAGCACTTCCCTCACTAGACTGCTATGTGACAGCGTGGGTGGAGTTCACTCGAGGTGACGCTGCAACACAGCAACATCAACACTAGCTACAGGTAACACTGTGTACACTCAAGTGCCATGCCAGGAGTCAAGGTGATTCAGCAATATAAAGTGATGTGGTTAATTGTTTATTAGCAAACTTTAAGGATAACCAACACTATTCATCTTGATAGCATGCAGCAACCTTAGGTCACAGTAAATAGGATGTGTTTCTGCAGTTGCATAACACGTTATACTCTAGATAGCTTTATTTATTTGAGTCATCCTCATGTTGTTGGTATTTTAAGATTCATATTATTTTGTCATCACACAGTACTATGTGAAGTCCTGAGCCATGCCTCATTTATTAATATTTTGTTAGAAAAATGGGAAATACAGTATAAAAGGTGAAAACAGAGTTGGTATAATCCATTGAGCTTGAAAGTCAATGTCCGGTATGACCACCTTTATTCTTCAACACAGCCTGAACTCTCTGAGGCAGCATTTTTATAGATTTCTTCCAAATCTCTTCTCTGGATATTGACTGTCTTTTGTTCCGTTCACTGTCAAGATGATCCCACACTGCTTTAACAATGTTGAGGTCCGGGCTCTTGGGAGGCAAATCCATGACTTATAGTGTTCAACTGTGTTTTTCTTCTATCCAGGTATGCTTTTACTGCATTGGCAGTGTGTTTGGGATCATTGTTGTGCTGAAAAATAAAGCCATTGCCAATCAGACTCTTTCCAGTTGATATTGCATGGTGGATACAAATCTGACTGTACTTTTCTGTGTGCATATTTCCATCAGTTTTGTCAAAATCCTCAACACCACTGGCTGAGCTGCAGCCGCAAACCATAACAGAGCCTCCACCGTGTTTTACAGATGGCTGTAAACACTCAGTGTTGTACCTCTCTCAGGTCCTGTCTCAGGTTTTTGCTGAATTTTTTCCTGTTTCTTCAGGAAATGACTAGTGTTCATCAGCTGTATATAGTTTTTTAGGCCTGACAGTTCTGCTTTTCTTGTCCACTTGTTCAGGTACAAGGACTGGAATGAAAATGAGTGAAAAACAGCCAATGCCCAAAGAAAAACTTTGAAAGACCTTCGATTTGATCCAATTTTATTTATATAGTGCCAAATCACAACAAACAGTTGCCTCAAGGCACTTTATATTATAAGGTAAAGACCATACAATAATTACACAGAAAACCCAACAATCAAAATGACCCCCTATGAGCAAGCATTTGGTGACAGTGGGAAGGAAAAACTTCCTTTTAAAAGGAAGAAACCTCCGGAACAGAAAGCCTGGAGAACTACTGCTCAAGACCACTTTAAAAAAATTATAGGAAAGTCTGGCTCCTTGGAAGCAAAACATGAAGAAATGAAGGTTGGCTCAAGACTTTTGTACAATACTGTATAATAAGAGAAAATAATACTCTACTTTTTTGTAGCTTACATGTAGGTGTATGTAGCATCAGTAAATGTTGATAACTGTGTTTATGTTCAAAATAGGTTCGATGTGCTATTTCTTATTTTAGCCAAAATAACATTCATACCATTGTCTAGTATTTTGTTAGCAGAGAGTAATTGTGGGCAATTAGTAATCATGAGACAGAAAGCAACAGAGAATAATTACTTAAGGGCTTCCTCCAGAGAATGAAAAATTACAATTCCTGACGGTCACTAATCAAATAATTAATCAAATAACACATAATACAAAGGGAAATAAACCAACAGGAATAATATTTTCACATATTTGCCTCATCTGAATGGGAAAAAGAAAGAAATTTGATACACTGATTACTTTGGCAGATCACTGTTTGGCTCTATTTCACTGGCCCTGCAACTTTTCACAGAGGTGAGTCACTATTGCGTAGTGATAACCTTGAACAAAGATGAAGCCAATTTCATTCTCCACTCAAATTCATGACAGAATGATGTAACAGATGTAGCACATATTTCTCATAACTGAGTATCAACTTAGAGAAATTTGAGTTATATGTAAAATGTTTCTAACACCACTTAGAAATAAATTAAATAAGTTAGACATACATGGACAGCAGGCAGTCAGCGACATTAGCTTAGTTTAGAACAAAGACTTGACACGCTGCTAGCCCAGCCTAAAAGGATCAGTGACTAAACTATCTCTTAAAGTAACAGCACAGAGCTGAGTAATAGCCCTGCATGTACCTTAGACTACAGTACAACCTGACTTTTTAACATTTAACCTAACTGTTCTCCCTCTGTTCCGATGTATTTCATAAGCTAAGCTAATGAGATTATATTGATCTTCACCAAATCCTCAGTAAGAAGGCAGATATAGTATAGTGTAATAGACAGGACTGTTGCTTTAAGAGAATTTTGTAAAAGGAATGACAAAAAATGTATTGAACGTGTTGGCACAGTAGCCGTACAGTAGAAATTTTCCTGTCTGTGAGTTCACTCAGTCTAGATAATTTTTAATCACATTCACACAAGTGAAGGTTCAGACAGTACAATTTTGGTTGACACAACTTCCACATCAATGTGTGTCATCAATAGTGAATCCTCTGACCCTATTGCAAAGGCATAAGGGAGTCTACCCTATCTGTCCATTACCCAGTAGCTCCAGCTTCTTCTGTGTTAACAAGACTTATGTTGTTTAAGTTTTTTGATGCAGGTTTGATGCACTGTATATAATTTGAAATAAAGTAAATGGGCACCTGAAAAACAGCACTGCTTAAACTAAAAGAGTTTAAGTGCCGATAAACTATGTTCTTCTCTGTTTGAGTCTAACTTATTAAGGAGCAGAGTAATACTACAACATTTATATTGTACTTATGTGTAGCTGTCATGTGAACAAGAACTTTTTCACAGGGTAAGTAGCAGCCAGGTGCTGCTAATCAAATGCACTTGATTGATTGATCACGAGTGAGTGTGACCACCTCCATAAAAGTTTTGGAAGTTAGTTGGTGGTGATGTCCCAGCAAATTCACCCCAAGGTAAAGGTAAGCAATTCTTGGAAAAACTGCACCCCCCCCCAAAAAAAAAAAACAAGTACACGTATGGCTTGTTTGGAAGGGTTGCTGGAAGAACACCTCTTCTCTCTAAAAAGAACATGGCAGCCCAACTTAGGCTTGCAATGTTACACCTGAACAAATAATGACTTTTGGAACAATGTCCTTTGGGCAGGAGAGACCAAAGTGGAGATGTTTGGCTTTACTGCACAGCACCGTGGTTGGAGAAACCCAAACATAGCATATCGGCACAAACACCTCATACCAACTGTCAGCATGGCGGTGGAGGGGTGATGATTCAGGCTTGTTTTGCAGCCATAGGACCTGGGCTCCTTGCAGTCACTGAGTCAACCATGAGCTCCTTTGTATACCAACGTATTCTAGAGTCAAATGTGACACCATCTGTCTGACAGGTAAACCTCAATTGAAGCAAATTTGTAAAGAAAAGTGGGCCGAAATTCATCCACAGTGATGTGTGAGACATGATTACTTCAAGTTGCTGCTAAAAGGTGGTTCTCCAAGCTGCTGAATCATGGGCTGTACTCATTTACAGTATGACTTAAAATTAGTAAAATTTGAGCATTTAATATATGTGCATGATAAAATATCATGCTCAGAAGGAATATGGATAAATCAGTTTTATTACATTTTAAATTCATTACATCACTTTGACAGTTGTTTTTAGTCTAATAATCAAATAATAGTTTCACAAAAATGCAAACCTTAGTGTTTGATAATGCTGACAATTAAGATAAATGTGAACAGCATAGTATGGATGTTTGTTTCCACCACCAAAAAAAGAAAAAAAAATCTCCATCTGAAACTCGAAATTTCGAGTTAATAACTCGAAATTTTGAGTTAAGGATTGGAGTTTTTTTTTTTTGTGGCAGAAACAAGCTTCCATAGAATAGCACTAACACAGTATATAAACATTTAAGTAAGGCTGTAGTTGAAGTTTGTGTTACACACTATAACATTAAGATTCCAACTGTGAGTCATATTTAATTTATTTAACTGGTTTAATTGATTTAGGACTGTTTTTACTGCACCATTATACTGTATTGCACTTTCATTATATTGAAGGTAGAGGCCTATTCCTATGTTATTGGCAATTTCCTGGTCTTGCTATAGTGGGTTTTTTTTCCCCAGGACTGCATCTAATATGAGAGCACCTCCTACCAGAGATGAAGGTGGCAGAGAGGCCATTTGATTTATGTCTTGGTTGTTTAAAAAAAAAAAAAAAAAAAAAAAGGTTCTGCAGTGTTTGGGTCTCTTTCCTACAGTAAAAGTTTCAAATTGATACCATGAACAGAGTTTTATTTTTATCCTATAATTCTGAATGGTCATCTCATCAGCTCTCAGGCACAATTATGGAGTCGGATTCCAGTATTGTAGCTAATATTAGGACTATTTAAAATTCAATTTCCGGGCTCATATATTTTCAAAAAGAGCAATGCGATCACATCATTTCTTCAAGTTGGTAATCTTGGCAGCCCAAAGACTCCTACTGAAGCCACTTTTGAGATACACACATACATTGGAAGGTGAATGTGCAGTATAAACCACTTCCACATAAATTAACCAGAAAAAACAAATAAAACACAGTTTGAGTGTAAGAGCCTTTCTTGGTCAAATAATGCCTCAATTTAAATGCAAAAAATAGGAAACATTAAAAGCCAAACTTGAAGCCAATTTAGTTTTTTTTTTTTTTAGAGCTATTACTAAGGCTAATCAGGCAAATAGCCTCTGGCAGATCATTTAAAGCTATATTCTCCCTCCATCTTTGAAGATGTCCCTTTATTATTATTGCTGCCATTTTCCTCTCAAATAGCTGAAGGGTGATATACACAAAAAGTCTGACAGCACTAAAGTACAGCACAAGAAAGCCTTTTCTCAAAATGCCTGAAAAAATAGTGAATTGAATTTTAGCATTAAGCTGTTCTAAGGGTAATAACACAATCACCTGTACATATATCTAAGACAACATAGGGCACTCCCACTCACTGAAATGAGCACTTCCTGATGGCTCCAGCCTGCCCAAACAGGGCAACACACCCCACTACACCACAAAAAGTGCTCAAACTGCTTGAGGAACACAACACAGAGCACAAGGCGCTGACCTGGCCTTAACTCCCTAGATCCCAATCCAATTTAGAAAAGGCCAGTTTCAGCTATACAGACGACCCAAAACATCCACTGCCACAAACCACAGGACACCTCCAGGGGTTCTCTGTCCATGCCCCGATGGATAAGAGCTAGTCCGATGGGATTTGGAGGACATCCACAATAATAAGCAGATGGCTTTAATATTGTTGCTAATTAGTGTTTATGGTTTGTGTCTTCCTAAAACTTGGACCTCTACCAGTCTGGGAGCTCTGTGTAGTATCTTAGTCATTTGTAGGCCTGCACTCAGATGTTGTATACAGAACATTTTGGAACCAGGCTTGGAGGTCACAGCCCTTAATGCTACTAAGTTAAGACTGGGGCCACTTTTGACTTCACCTTCCACATCTGTTCAACTTGTCCCTTTAGGCAGTACTTCTCAAATTTTCTCATGCTCCTTCATCCTGACATTTCTGTCAGCTGAGATTTCCACATCAATCACAACTGCTATCTTTTGCTCCTTGTCAACCATCACTATGTCTGGTTGGCTCACCAACCAGACATAGTGATGGTTGGTTCTTTTGCTGTCCTGGTCAGAACCCCCATACTGTCCTTCAGGCTGGGCTTTTTAAGTTCCTGCTAGGATTTCTTGAGGTCAGCCAGTTCCTCTATCTGCTAATGATATATCTAATGGAAGGGCTTGGTCTTTTAAAATCTATCATCTTCCTCCTCATCACCCCTCTGTTTTTTTTTTTTTTAATGCCTGAGGCACTCTCTTGGCAGTTTGTCCCTGGTGCCCATCGTCTTGATGTACATATAGATTCCCTGCATTTCATCTTGAGCAGTATCCTCTTTCATTGTTTGACTAGCCTTTGGGTGCTGGACTTTGGAATGGTGATATTATTTCTAACTCAGCTGGGTTCTCAGCAACCGTCTTATCCTTCGGATGCATTTTGGTGTGACTGTATGTATCCATATCCCTTACTGCTTTCTGGTAATTCTTCCCATTGGTCTTTCTCTCAGCCCCAATGTGGCATTTAAATTCCCACTAATATAAAATAGGATTTATGTATACACAAACGTGTGGGTGTGTGTGTGTAGAAATATATGTATGTGTGTATATATATATATATATATATATATATATATATAAAAACAAAAGAGCCTACGTGGGTGTAAAAGTAGTCATATTTAATAATTATTCCACTCTTCCTCCTCAACTGTGTAAAAATTGTTCATAACACCAGAATGTGTTAGTAAATCTACTTTAACATAACTTAAGGTGATAATTAGAGTTCCCACATTAAAAGTGAAAATAAGAAACAAGCCAACAATCAGAGGCTTACAGAGCAACTGTGAAACATCTGTTCTCACAACACTCAGGCTCACTTCATCTAAAGTCTCCCTTATGCTCAATAAGGTCCACATTTAAAAGGTGCACTATTAAAACAACTGGGTGCAACTTACATGACTCATATGGTTTATTAATACCACAGAAAGCATGTAAACAAAATGGGTGGACATGTTCAGCATGTACAGTATACTAAGGAGTCTCCAGCTTGATTTCTTCTGATGTTAAACAATTCCAATAGTGAAAGTCAACAACTTAAAATTTTGTTAAAAACTAAATAATCCTAGACGCCGCTCCCTCCCAACATACTTTTTCTTTCTGTCTTAAAATGCATATTACCAGCAATACCTATGTTCTTTATATTCTATACTTAACCCACTGTATTAAATGTGGACATATCATCATTATTTTTTTTTTTATTTGAGTGTAGTCCTTGGGGCTATATATCTTGTACACCACTTTGGTCAACGTCGTTGTTTTAAATGTGCTATATAAATAAACTTGACTTGATCATCAACGTCAAAGGTTTTTAATTCAATAATCACACAGGATGTGCTAGTGTTATGTCATAATGCCTCTTGATAATATAATAATAATAATAATAATAATATAATAATGCAAAACATGTTTTGATTTGAATTTAGCATAGCTGGCAATACTGACTTAAAGTTGATACACACTTCAAACACATGTACCAGAAGGGACACATTACTATTTTGCAGTTATTGGTTGCATCACAAGGGTTAATAGAGGTCTGGTCCAAATATATTCTCCTTATAGTTTCTTTGGTTTCAAGGTAATGAAATAATACCATAATGACAACCCTCACTCTTTAAGATAACTCTGCTTCCCACAATTTTATTTCATCATTTGACATTTTTAGAACGTAGTTTTCAAACGAACCATTTACATCCTTTTACAGTCTTGTTTCTCTGTTTTCAGTATTTGAACAGCAGAACATATTCTTTTCAGGGTGAGAAGTTCAGATGTGTTTCCTCTGGCTGTTAAATATCCCTCTCAATTACAAGTATCTCAACTGTAGATCAATTTGCCACAAGAATCCCATTTGCCACAAGTTATTACAGACTGTTTCCCATTCTCAAAATACATATTAAATGGGTCGTATACGCTAAAGTCTCAAACTCATTTCCGAAAAGAAAATGCTGAAGGTAATAAGGCTAGAAGATCAGACCTATCAAAGCCGGCACAACCACAAAGTCTTCAGTAAATTCAGACTAAATGTCGAGAAGAAATTTCTTTTCACAGCTGGGATAACTGCACTTTTTCCCCTTATTTTTCAGTTAAGTCTGTCTTATCAGTTTTCTGATGCCTATTTGAACACTGTAACATGATTTGCATTGCAAGGTCAGTTCTCATGCATGATAAGAGACAAACCCTATGGGCTTCTTTGTGTGGTCTGTACAGACCTGTGAAAGACACCTCATGATTCAAAGGCTTGTAGAGGCATTTTTAGCAGTGATAACTTAAAAGGCTGCTTCAGTTCGTTGACATTTGTGGGCATTTATTTATGCACAGCTCTCTTAAGGTCCCACCACAGCATTTTACTCAGGTTGAGGGCTAGACTTTGAACCACTGCAGCATCTTGATTCTTTCCTTTTTTCAGCCATTCTCTTGTGGATTTGTTGCTGTGCTTGGGATCATTGTCCTGTTGCATGACTCAGTTTGGCCCAAGCTTTCACTGTTGGATAGATGGCCTCACATTTGACTCTAGAATACTCTGGTATAGAGTGGAGTTCATGATGGACTCAATGACTGCAAGGTGCCCAGGTCCTGTGGCTGCAAAACAAGCCCAATTCATCACCCCTCCACCACTGTGCTTGACAGTTGGTATGAGGTGTTTGTTCTGTGTTTGCTTTTTGCTAAACACAGTGCTGTGCATTATGTCCAAACATCTCCACTTTGGTCTGATCTGTCCAAAGGACACTGTTCCAGAATTACTTCAGTTTGTTCAGATGCAACCTAAGCCGTGCTGCCACGTTATTTTTAGAGAGAAGAGGCATTCTCCTGGCAACCCTCCAAACCAACAAACTGTCAAAACATCTGCTTTTATAGAGGTGCTCACACTTGCTGCTTATCAGTTAATCAAACCTTGAAAGTCTTAGATTTGTCCAAGGACTAGATTTAATCTCCCATTACTTAAACTTAAACTTAAATGGATTATAAACTTAAATTTAAAGGCCACTTTAAACAGGAAACAAAATGTATTTTAAATTTTGTCTGTGCACCTTACAACAGTCTTAAGATTGCTGTAAAAATTTGTTACCATATCCTTTAATTATGTGTGACTATTAAAACAACACTCGACCAGCAGAAACAACCCTGTTTTCCCCAAACCCCGAAACATAAACCCTTCACTGAACACCAACAGTCCACGTGTGTGTTGTAGCTTAGGATTTGTATGTAACACAGGAAACATCATATTGTTGTGGAGCTAGTGAAAGGCAGCCATTTCTCAAACAACTCATCATAATGCATCATCTGAAAGAAAAAATATTTGTGTAAGACGGAAATCACATTTTCGCTGGAGTTCTTGCAGTCACTGAATTGGATCATATTAGATTTGATTAGATAAGATAAACTCGGTTAATCTTCCTAGGAGGTTCAGGTTGAAACAACAGGAACTGTAAATGAGACACAGCTTCAGAATGACTGTAAGCTAAACACTGTTTTACAGACAGATTGTCATTTTTATACACCAAGACACTTTGTTGTCTCTCTTTTGGGTTTTATTGATTCTTATGTAATGCTTAATCCTCTCCTGGGTCTCCCTGTTAAATGTATTAAAGATTTCATTGTGAGTTTTAGTTTAAATCACTTTTTCCAGTCCTGCACAGATTTAATGCACTTCTCATAGGGGTGCCAATGCATGTGCCAGGGGGGATTTTACCTACTTATCAGCTACTTTAAATTTGCAATAAAAAAAGACACAGTAGGGGGGCTATGCCATTCCTTAGGAAGCTAGTTCTTGCACTTGTATATTTACAGTATAGACTAAACAGCTGGAGAAAAAATAATTTTCCAATAATTTCTCCAGTTTTCTTCTCCAGGGTATCCAACCAACACCGCAATATTTATAGGGATGCCGCACACGATGACAACAGGAATCTCACAAATCTGGACAATCATTTAATATTTTGTTAGCGCTTGCCTGAAATTCAAAGAAAACACTGCACTGCCCTTATGTGTTTATAAGTCTTCTCTATTTTTTATGTTTTTGTAGTAATGCTTCATGTTTTTGAGGGTTATGTACTCTGATTAAAGTTCAATGCCTGTGTAACAGCAAGCACAGCTTGTACGAAAGACGAAACACTTGGATTTAAATCAGCTCACTCTGCTCTCAGTAAAAACAGGAAGTCCTGCTGTTTATTAAATAATTAATTTTTTTACAAGGTGGGATTAACCAAAAGTCTCCAAGAAGTTGATCCTGACTGTTTTCAACACAGCCAACCCACTCATACTTCACTCATCGTCCAGTTCGCTGGCTGTAAATTGGCAACATGAAGGCTGACGAGATGTGGCAGTTTTATGACCCCACTGGGCAAACATGCTCCTGCTGCCAGCTCACAGGTTTTACTGGACCTACAGACAACTCTTGCTACTTCAGATGGCCACCCCGGCTGTGGACTGGGCAGAATATCCAAGTGTGTTCAGATGCTTACAGGAAGAGACCGGCATTCTGGCAGCCAAACT
This sequence comes from Pterophyllum scalare, assembly GCA_024447675.2. Taxonomy (NCBI): domain Eukaryota; kingdom Metazoa; phylum Chordata; class Actinopteri; order Cichliformes; family Cichlidae; genus Pterophyllum; species Pterophyllum scalare. The sequence continues at coordinate 83,442 of JAMQGT020012094.1, read as the reverse complement.
CTTTGTTGAATCACAATTGAGTGAGGGAGGCAATGATTCAGAAAAATAAACTAGTCTTCTGTTTCTCAGCATGGCTTCTAGGATTAGGAAGACTATATCTTCTCCAAACTTACAGAAATATCTTCAAACAGACATATTTACTTGAATGTGGGCTTTTGGCCATACTGACGAGCCCAAAATCAAGATTTTGAACAAAGCAAAAGAAGACAACCTATTAGGTTTGTTTTGGTCTCCTCTTCCGGGAGAAAATATCCTTATTTAATATCTACTAGAAGCTCAGTATATTCACCAGCTACTTGCTGAGTTTGTCTGCTCTTTGATAATGGATGAATGTTGTACAGTTTTTAGAGCTTTTAGTGAAAATAGCCGTATACTTATAAAAGCTGAGAGCCTGACCTCAAAAAGATGGACAGTGAAAAACCAAAACAACTGAAGGGCTATGTAACACTTCCTAAAACCAAAGGGACTGTCATTACAACACCCCAAACTACCCCAGTGTTCTTGTGATCAATACTGAATACAAATAATTTATTATAACCATTTTAAAATCCGGAAGAACAATCATTAACTGAACTGACTGAATTTAATATAAAAACTGCAACTCCTTGACGATGTCAAATAATCCTGTTCCTTTGGGAAAAGTAAGTGTACTTAGGTACACCTTGCTAGTACCAGGTTGGACACCCTTTTTCCTTTAGAACTGCCTTAATTCTCCATGACACAGATTCAACAAGGTGCTGGAAACATGCCTCAGAGATTTTGGTCCATAGCAACACACATTTGCTGCAGATTTATTGGCTGAACATCCATGATGGGATGGTGCTCTACTGGTTTGAGTGACTGGTGACTCTGGAGGCCATTTGAGTTTGAACTCACTGTCATGCTCAAGAAATCAGTTTGAGATGATTTGAGCTTTGTGGCATGGTGCCTTATCCTGCTAGAAGCAGCCATCAGATGATGGGTACACTGTGATCATAAAGAGATGAACGTGTTCAGCAGTTATGCTCAGGAAGGCTGTGGCATTTAAACAATAATCAGTTGGTACTAAAGTGTGCCAAGAAAATATCCCCCACACCATTACACCACCACCACCACCAGCCTGAATGCCAAATTCTGACCTGGCCATCTGAATGTCACAGCAGAAAAAAGGTCTCAGCATACCAGGCAATATTTTTTCAATCTTCTATTGTCAAATTTTGTTGAGTCCGTGCAAACTCTGTTTCATATTCATAGCTGACAGGAGTGGCACTCTGTGCTGCTGCAGTCCATCAGCTTCAAAGTTTGACATGTTGTGCATTCAGAGATGCTCTTCTGCACACTTTGGTTGTAACAAGTGGTCATTCGAGTTACTGTTGGCTTCCTATCACTTTGAAGACGGTCTGACCATTCTTCCCTGACCTCTGGCATTAACAAGGAATTTTCAATTGATACTTTCTCTTTTTAGATCATCCTCTGTAAATTAGAGATGGCCGTGTGAGAAAATCCCAGTATATCTGCAGTTTCTGAAATACTCAGAGCAGCCTGTCTGGCACCAACAACCATGTCACATTCAAAGTGATTTAAATTACCTTTTGTCCTCATTCTGGCTTGAATTTCAGCAGGTTGTCTTGATTAAGTTTACATGCTTCGAGCATCAAATTGCTGCCATGCGATTGGCTGAATGTACATTTAAAAATTTTAGTTCTTCAGCTGGTCATGCAGATATAAGCTTTAAAAACTTTCTGTATCATCTTTGACACTACATGATGCAAAGCTCTAAGCAGACGAATGCAATTTTTCTGCCTCCTCTGTGGTTGACAGTTGGACAAACGCGACCTTTTGAAGTTAGTAAGCTGCTCATGCAATTAATTAAGAGTGATTTTAAATTTCATGCTTTAATTTAACAGTGTCTGTGGCACATCTATCATAATTTGAAAGCTACAGGTATGACGAAGTGCTCGTGCTCTTAGGCATGGACCTGCTTACACAGCTGCTGCAGCACAAACATTTTAACAAGATTCCCATTAGGGTTAGCCACGACTTCTTCCTTTTTGTCCCCTTTTTAAACCAGGACAAACTAGGTTTTCATTTAGTTTGTGCACGTGCACACACGTTCATCTAAACCTGCGGCCGTTTTTGGAACTTCATTGTATCAGCTGTAAAAGCAATAGACCATCATGCTCTGTGTTAAAGACTGGAATCCGAATCACTTTACTGTCCATGGCAAAGCAGTGGAAATTTGTCTTATATGTGGGTCTCAATATATACAAATAAAACAACATATAACAGAGTATATACACCACACAGCAAGATGTAAAAGGAAACCAAGTTATAAAAAAAAATCATTATGTGTTGTTAATAATGTTAATAGCAGTCGAGATAAATGGTTTCTTGGCTGCAGGGGTCCTGTAGTGGCGGCCTGATGGGAGCAGTTGAAATGAGCTGTGCAGCGGGTGTTAAGAGTCGTGTATGATAGCACTTACTTTACATCTAACTGCTTGAATGTGAAGGTCTGACAGTGATGACTGTGTGGTGCCAGTTATTTTGTTTGCCTGTTTGATGACCCGTGATCGAGATGTGATATTATGAGTGGGAACTGACTCAATACGTGACTTGTAGACAACTGTTAAAATATTTTTGCTTACATTAAAACTCCCGAGTTTTCTCAGCAGAAAGAGGCGCTGCTGCGCCTTTTTGTAGACATAATGACAATGTACAGAAAAGGACAGCGTCTCAGGTACCTAAAGGCATCTACCTGCTCCACCACCTGCCCTTTAATCACCAGTGGTTGAAACAGTGTGGGGGCCACATCATCGGGCGTTCCAGTGGCATTAATACAGAAAATTGATTTCTTTTAAGTATTAATTTTCAATGCTGGAAAAACTGAGAAGGCACATGTTCTTGAGAGCATTATTTGCAGCAACAGTTTACGGTCTAAAAAAGCCCACTGGTCCTGCCAAACCCTATTGCAACTACACAGTATTTGTGCTAAGTTATTATGAAATCTACTTCACAAATCTATATAGCTCTTCATTTCCATGTTACTCTCAGCAGACACATCTAGGACTCCACACCACCTGCATTGCCAGGGTTTAGATCCAATTTAAAACAGCTCCCTCTAAGCTATCCTGATGGAGTTTCTTTCTTCACTAGAAGAACCCTGTGCACTGTTAAGGCCATGTGATGTTCTGCAGACAGTTGGAAGTGTCACTTGTGTTGCGTTATCCTTCTCTCTTCTCTGTCAAAGCTGAACAACAGTGGCAGGCGTGACTCACTGAAGAGCTGTACTTTCTAATGACACAAGAGCGGAGGCTGAGTCAAATCTGACCTGACAGTCTTGCATAAATCACGGCCCTTCGATTTAAGTTGCTTTGAGGAGTGTCAACAAATCCACAGGAGGAATATTAGACTCTGCTGTAGGTAGGGACTCCACCTCTGAGAACTCATTATGGGGTGTCTCCCTTCACGCTGTGCCAGGCTGTGTTGACTGAATTGCCAGGCTTCTTTTGGATTCGCTGGCAGAAGCTTGCGTTTTAAATTCCCGACTTGTGATAAGGGCCCGACAGCACCCTGAAGACCATTTCAGGGGAAATACATGGATTTTTAAATGGGCAAATTTCTAGAGGTAAACATCGATACAGTACTTTACACATGATGTAACACAAAGAGAGGTAAATCAGGTCTGGGGAGAGGGGTCTGGTAATGTAGCAATAAAGGCCATTAAATGAGAATGCAAGTTCCCGCTGTAAGCTTTTATTCATTTTGTTTAGGGTCTTCAGAGAAACTGATGAGAAGGCAATGTGGAGAGTGCTACTACACAGCATTTAGCTGCTAATCTTGCAGTTAATCATTCCACTTGAAAGTGTTCCACAACAAAAGGCTGTTATCTTTTCCTCCTACTTTGAAAACAAAGGAATTATAATTTTTTTTTCCCCTGGACCAACAAAAGAGGCCTTCAAACCCCAGTTTGAACAAGTGATTCACACCATCATGAGGCAAGGCAGCGGCAATGCAGAGGGCTCAGGCATCCTCTAATACAAATGAAACAGGCTTCTATCATAAACAAGCTTGGAGTGCAACATATGAGGGGAAACACGCCAAAATCCAGTTTACACTTCAGTGGGTTTTCTGGGTGCGCCCCTTTTCGTTACCCTCAACTGGATTCATTTCCCTCCCAAAGCCCACTCGAGCGCCAACTGAATTCCATTAATTTAAATAATGCACAGCTATTAGTTATATTAAAGATAGACAACGTTTTCAGCGCGGCAAACTTTTATGGCTTCGGGCACTTATCTTCGATATTGGTTGCCACTCGGGGGGGGGCAATTTAATCAAATGTGAGAGATCTGAACACGAGGGAGGGCGTCTGCAAGACGGTTTCATCTGGTGATCAAGAAGAGGAAAGAAGTGTGTTATTCTGTTCCATTATTGGAGAGGAACTGTAGCTCTTCTACTTTGCTACTCGAGGGCACGGGAGGGAGAGTTATAGAAAACTGTTGGTTTATGTGTCTGTCAATGTCATGTCTTTTCAGGATCATGGTTCAAGGCAAACAGCAAGGATAAAGAGGGGGCAGGGAGGGGAACTGGTACATTGGAGAGAGGGTGCTGGTAGGTCAACTGAGTTGACGCAAGTAGATATTGTGCTCTTCAGTGATTTAAAGGATGAAAAAAATAGCAGAGTGCATGAAGCCAACAGGCCACGGAAAGCACACTATGGGTTTCTGTGCAAAAGGCTGAGGGTGTGAGACTGAAAGAAATAGGCTAATTTGATAGATCTTCTAAGAATTCGATTCAACATATGAGTAAAAAAAAAAAAACATGAACACCACCCACCCCTCCCTCCCTTTGACTGTGTTACAACCTTTGAGAGCAGGAATTATTTAATTTCTGAAGGTTCACTAGTGCCGCAGAGCAATTAGGCTTACGATAATAGGCGCTGAGGTGAGTGGGTCTCGTTTTAATGTCAGCAGATGACATTTTAAAATGAACAGGTAAAAGATGTAACATATGAATCCGATGGCTATGTATGATACGTGATACACTCCAGGACAGACGCTGAAGTTAAAGGTCCCAGGCAAAAAGTCCAGCTGATGATCCGTGTCAAAGATACATAAAATAATGATCTTTATTGGAGACGAGCTCATTATACCAAATATCCTCAGTGTAATATGGAACATTTATTTCATTCTGGCAAAGCTAATACTTAGCTTAACAAACAACACAGGTTAGATTTTACATTTTGATGCTTCAAAATGTAAGCTTCACTTTGAACATTTTAATGAGAGGCTCATCAAACTGTCTATACATAATGCTCTGACTTGAGGATCCTGAGTGTAAAATTACCTAAATTAAAAAAAAAAAAAAAATTAGCATTCACATCTTAACTCATCTTACTATGCTAGCAGCATAGCAGCATTTTAACTTCTAATTTAAATTTTATTTTTGATGTAACCCACACTATAGTCAGTTATTGCCTTGGAAGCACTGAAGAACAGAGATACAAACATTTGAAGATATACAAATTCTTCAGTTGTTCCTTCAACTTTTGCTGCTGTTTGTTTTGGAAAAACAAAAACAAAGATGATATCACCTGCACTCGTGCATGCTGAAAGTTTCAAAGCCTTTGGGTGCTGTTCAGATGATATTGTTATGACTGCTAATTGGCTATGCCATAAACTTGTATGGCTTCCATCCACTTATGTATTTTGGTCATTTATATGAGAGGAGCCAGCTCTCTATCCCTACATCATGAAATTAAACAGTTTTTCGAAGCAGTGTGCAATATTGTTATGTAATACTGTCAGATGTAAGAACCCTGAGATAGATTTTTTTTTTCTGGCTTATATGCAAGAAGTTCATCTTTGCTTTTCAGATTTTGCCTCCTAAATGGCAAACTAAGCAAACAAATCACACTGGTGTATAAGGGCATGGGAAAACCACGGATTCCAAGGATGTCTGAAAAATGTATTTGCAGTGCAGATCTCTTAGTGCAGATCTCAGATAATTTTCTTTCAAAATTGCAACCACCCACAGGCTTCTAAAGCTCCAGCTGGCAAGCAATCCTGAGGAGAACAACATTCTTACCCCAGCAGGGGCCATAGGGATACAGCAGGAGAGAGTAAAAGAAGCTCATTCTGTTGATTAAATTTAGTTGATTTAGCTGCTTGGCTTCTCCGGGGTGACTTGGAGCTCACAAATTATCAATCTTAAATGGTGGATCTTTACAAGACGGTTCACGTTCCATATAGACACAATTTGTTTTAATACAGTTGTGCAAGACATGAGGTTGATTTTGTGATGTCTCTTGGAAACAGACTGACTTCCATAGCCAAGCAGTTTATGCTCAACTGCAGCACATGGGTAAAGCGCCCTTTTAATGGTGACAAATGTGGTGAAACAATGGAAAGTGACTATTACACATAACTTGTGCTTTTACCTTTTTAACTGCAGAGGCCATGCGGTTAAAACGGGCATAGTTGCAATGACACCTTGTTTCCATCATTTTATAAATACTGCAAAAACTGACAGGCCAGCCAAAGGAAGGGATGCCAAGTTTGGTGTTAATACATGAAACAGTGGCTGATAAAGTAACCTTTGTGAGGCTGGATCAACACCTGTGAGATTTTTATCCAAAAAAAAAAAAAGAAAAAGATGGTGGGCTTTTTTTTTTTTTTGCCCACTGTATTTGAAATAGGCACGTCTCATGACAAGTTGCTATGTCAAGCCCTTAGGATGGCACAGCGGTTAGTTATTTTAAATTAGAATTCTTTGTTTGAGGTAAACACGCAAAGTTAATTAAATAGTAGGGCACCACGTAATGGTTGTAAGGCACAAATTTTGTCCTTTGTCAACAGGGTTTCAAGATCCGTGCACCAAGTTTGGTTTTCATACATCAAAGCATTGCCATCATCTGGTCATGTCTACCCTCACTGCTATATGTCCTTACTTCCTGTTTGGTGGATTCGGCACCTATTTCAGTTTGGGCTTGGGTCTGGCCCAAATTGGGTCACGCAACAGGACAATGATCCCAAGCACAGCAGCAAACCTTCAACAGAATGACTGAAAAGTGTTGAAATGGCAAAGTCAAAGTCCAGACCTCAACCTGACTGAAATGCTGAGGTACTAAACTGTAAGTTATTGCTGCTAAACATGGTTTGGGGGTATAATTAGTTCTTCACATGACTATACAAAAAAAGGTGGAACCACTTCAGTACTTACTCGTATACTTTCAGCTTGTAACACTGGCCATTCAAAAACAGAAATTCCCAGTCTGTTCCGTAGTCTATGGTCAACTTCTTCTGCAAGTCACTGAGGAAACCAAAACATACAGCAGATCAGAAGCATTCTGGACAATGATTACTAGTCACTCTTCAAAACTCATTAGATTTTTTAAGCAAATCATTTCAAATGCCTTTAAGACAAAAAAAAAAAAAAAAAAAAAAAGTTTCTTGTGGCACGCAATTTGTTGCCACTCCCTGACAGTCTGCTTTAATAACTTCTACATGAGTCACAACTGTGCTGACAACGACAGCTTTATTCTTCTTGCTTCTTTTAGCGACTAACGTCTTGGATATTGTGTTGATGAGGTGGCCCTTTAAAGCCCATTTCTATGCAGTGTCTCTAATTATCTGAGCCGGTAAGGGCTGCTCTTCTTCACTAATCGCAAATAAGGCAAGTGAGCCCTATCTCTAACAGCACAGAGGCCCTCATTTCCATATTCATAACCCGGAATTGCTAATGGGGTTAACAAATGTTTAGGGAGGGTGATTGTTCCGCTTGAGGTTGATAAGGTAGGGGGTGGGGGGCATTCAGGGTCAGGAAAAAAGCAATGCAGGTTGCGTAACCATGTGCGCATTTGATTCTCAGTGGGGCAGGGGTCGTAACATTCATGCGCAGAGTCAATTTTTGTGGAAATTGCTCTCTACAGCATAAAATATATGGACTAATTAGGAGCAGACCTCAATTTCATATTACTTCTAAAAGGTATGAAACGAGAAATGCACAGGGCCAGGACATGGCCTGAAGAGAACACGGGGAGAAAAATCACATCCAGTCCTCCAACGCAAATGACTGAGTAATTTGGCTAGAGGCAATTAAAACAAGGTGGACAACGAATAATTAAAACAAATGAAGTCATGCCAGCTCCTGTCCCCAACCCCCCACCTCATCCAAGTGTTTGGTTAGGGGAAAAAAATGCTGACCTTTTGGAAATGTGCCATATCTGTGGTTGGCACTCCTCTCTCCCTACTGTAATGAACAGTTTGGGGGCCGAAGGGCCACAGAAGCTACTTATCAGCTATTGCTGGCTGGCTCAGAGACAGAGAAAAGGAAGTAACAGGAAGTTGGACCCAAACTTGCGCGTGTATTTTTCTTCTCAGCTGTTCTAAGCATGTTAAAAGGAATACTACAAAATCAATTAAAATAATCACAATACATTTTTTTGTGTTGACATAAGGTAAATTTTTGTTTCTCTACTGAAAAATTTGTTTCAATTTCTGTCTATCAAACCTCCACAGAGAACTGCGTTAGAATTCACAGCCAAGCTGAACCTCTTCTCTTCAAACTAAGTCAGAAGAGGATTACCCAGCAGAGCCCAGAAGACAACCAGTAGTGTTTGTTTTTCTTCATTAGCATTAGCCTTAGGTGTCACAAAGCACGTACTCACCACTGCGTGGCTTCCCATACTATGTTAGCACAGAAGGATGGAGTCTATTTTAAGGCCTGGTTAAATTACACTCCGGATCCTGCTTTGCAACAACAATGTGAGAGGCAAATGCTTCATCCACAAAAAGGGCAAAATGTTTGAGGATTTAGCCACACGTATGCCACAACAGAAGCTACCCCCTGCCTCTGTTGCTTTCTTTTTTTGGCCTCACCTTATTTCCATGTTGACTGTCTCATAAGCTTCTTCCACTTTCTTCAGACTGGCAGCCTCCCGCTCTGCAGCTACATAAAACAAAAGGTCAGACAAATTAACAATGTGGAGCTGTTGCATCTCAACAGCTGTGTGACGCAAGACAGCGGGATCTTGGAGCATCTAGGACTGCGAGAAGAGCAGTGCTGCACATAAACAGGAAAATGCTATTTTCAGGTGTGCTAAGTGCCAACAGGCAGGCTTATTAGGCTCTTCACACTGTGCTAACTGAGACGGGGAGAAAAGAGAAGTCGGAGGGAGTGTTAGAGCAGCAAAGGTGGCCACAGTGAATAGCTGACTTTCTCATTCTGATATGTTCCAAGTATGGTGAGACTTTTCTGGAAAAGTGGCCGGTAAACAGAACTAGGACATTCTGCCAATGCAAGGGGGATGAACTGCAATGCAACTTGTGAAAAAACAAATCTTCGTCTGCCTGAAGTGGATTGATCGCTACAGAAAATGTAATTAAGATGTAATTTTCACCACTTGGGAGTCAAAATGTTATAAGCACAGAGAACATGTTGGTTAACTTAAAGTGTTGTATGTCTTTCTGCATTCAGCAGAGAAGGAGCTCTATTTTAAATCAAGCTACAGCAAAATGCTTCAGTATCTTTACTAGTGAAGCACATATATTCTCCTGCTGTCAGTTTTTCAGATGTTTTTCACTGAAAGCAGCCATGCGATAAAGAAAGTCTGAGAGATGCTGAAATATAACAGAATAGGCAATACCGCCTGTGGGTTTCACTGCATATCATAATGTTGCCCAAAATATTAGTGTGGATTTAGTTTATTGTTTTTATATTATATTTTGTATTGTGTAATTTGAGTTTTTTTTTTTAATAAGATATTTGTAAAATAAAATAAAAAGTCTGCTTCTGGGTCGCGAATGTTGCACTTTGATTATACAGTATCAGCAGATGATAAACAGATTTAATGATAGTAAAAACCTGGCTTTACTTGGCAAAGTAAAAAAAAACCCTAAAAGACACCGAGGGGCTGCTATCAAAACATCCCCTTTGTGTAGAGTGCTGATTGAATAATTCACATTCCCAGACCTCTGTAGCCATCCTCTTGGGGTGGGGAAAAAAATTGATACAGCGTATTTTGCATGGTGATATCGTATTTATACAGGGACACAAAATTACAACTTGTGGTGACTAAATGGTTGCCTGGAGCTTGAGGGTGTTGCACACTCACGACCACTTTTGACCACAAGGTGATTGCACAGGTTGCCTGGTTGGAGGCAACCTTTCTGCAAACAGCTGCAGTCTGACTTGGACTGACTGCAGTCACTCTCAGAGAGATTCTTGAAGGTTTGCAAACACAATGACCACAACTCGAGGGGACTCAACTCAACTGGCTGCCAGCTGTTTGTATTCTGGTTATATTCCTGTAGAGCAGGAAGGCTGCTGACTGCAAATGTAATAGTTAAATGTGAATTTCTGTCTATGCAGACAGAAACAGACACAGGGGTTGGACAATGAAACTGAAACACCTGTGGGAGGTTTCATGGCTAAATTGGACCAGCCTGGTGGCCAATCTTCATTAATTGCACATTGCACCAGTAAGAGCAGAGTGTGAAGGTTCAATTAGCAGGGTAAGAGCACAGTTTTGCTCAAAATATTGCAATGCACACAACATTATGGGTGACATACCAGAGTTCAAAAGAGGACAAATTGTTGGTGCACGTCTTGCTGGCGCATTTGTGACCAAGACAGCAAGTTTTTGTGATGTATTAAGAGCCACGGTATCCAGGGTAATGTCAGCATACCACCAAGAAAGACGAACCACATCCAACAGGATTAACTGTGGACGCAAGAGGAAGCTGTCTGAAAGGGATGTTCGGGTGCTAACCCGGATTGTATCCAAAAAACATAAAACCACAGCTGCCCAAATCACGACAGAATTAAATGTGCACCTCAACTCTCCTGTTTCCACCAAAACTGTCCGTCGGGAGCTCCACAGGGTCAATATATACGGCCGGGCTGCTATAGCCAAACCTTTGGTCACTCGTGCCAATGCCAAACGTCGGTTTCAATGGTGCAAGGAGCACAAATCTTGGGCTGTGGACAATGTGAAACATCTATTGTTCTCTGACTCTCTGATGAGTCCACCTTTACTGTTTTCCCCACATCCGGGAGAGTTACGGTGTGGAGAAGCCCCAAAGAAGCGTACCACCCAGACTGTTGCATGCCCAGAGTGAAGCATGGGGGTGGATCAGTGATGGTTTGGGCTGCCATATCATGGCATTCCCTTGGCCCAGTACTTGTGCTAGATGGGCGCGTCACTGCCAAGGACTACCAAACCATTCTGGAGGACCATGTGCATCCAGTGGTTCAAACATTGTATCCTGAAGGTGGTGCCGTGTATCAGGATGACAATGCACCAATACACACAGCGAGACTGGTGAAAGATTGGTTTGAGGAACATGAAAGTGAAGTTCAACATCTCCCATGGCCTGCACAGTCACCAGATCTAAATATTATTGAGCCACTTTGGGGTGTTTTGGAGGAGTGAGTCAGGAAACGTTTTCCTCCACCAGCATCACATCGTGACCTGACCACTATCCTGCAAGAAGAATGGCTTAAAATCCCTCTGACCACTGTGCAGGACTTGGATATGTCATTCCCAAGACAAATTGATGCTGTATTGGCCGCAAAAGGAGCCCCTACACCATACTACTAAATTATTGTGGTCTAAAACCAGGTGTTTCAGTTTCATTGTCCAACCCCTGTATGTGACTTTCAATGATTTATCACAGTTTGTTGCTGTGTTATCAGAAACAGATTGCATGTAATCACCAACTTGACCCCATTCAATCGCAGACTAATAGCAGACAATGGTAAGTTTTAGTGACCGTGTTGTTATGGATGGGTGTTCTGGAACTCTTAATTTCCCTGACGGAGCTCTCCCAAGGGAGTAATAAAGTTTAAATCAATGCTTGACAATCTCATTTTGCAACAAAAAAACTAACTGAAGTGAGATAACTTTATCTTATTGGATAAAAGAGATAATGACAAAGTTTAACTTTGAGGACATAATTTGCAGTTGAAGAAAGGTGATAAACCACACTGTTATGGCAATATTCAGCATATCACAAAATGTTTAAAATCACAATAATATTGTATCATGGGGTATCTGATGATTCTCACCTTTACATCCTCAAGTGAATTTTCAAGGAATTTCCCTAATTTGGGATTTTAAAAAAAGTGTATCATCTTATCTTAGCTTAACCTTAGCCTCCGCCGTGTTTTACAGATGGCTGCAGACCCTGTCGTAGCTCTCTCCTGACCTCCGTACTTACTGACAATTTGAGCCAATGATTTCAACTTTGGATTCGTCACTCCATTAGATCTGTTGCCAGGGATGTTCAGGCCACTTCTCAATGTTTCCCTTTATAACTGTGGTTGCAAAAAAGACTTCAGATCCTATAGAAGTCTATGGGAAAATGACTTTCTGACTTGAACTCTGTAAACAGTTTCTCCCACAGCTATGGTCTTAGTCACTTATTTTGGGTTATACTGAATAAATCTATTTTTATTTATCTTGGTCATACCATGTTTCAAAATGGAGAGTTACCTATGGGATTTTCTGCTTACTCACTGGCTAACAAGTTGTCAATCACATCTCTTTAGCCAACAAGCAAGTTGTTTCACGTTCAGACCCACCCCTCTTTGTCACATCCAGTTTTTTGCAACCCAGTTGGTGATGGTGGAAATTCTCATCTTGAGGCTTCAAAATGGGACTTCAGAAACCAAAGGATGATGTCACAGTAGCTATGCGCATCTTTTATACCATCTGTGGGCCAGATGGATCTCTCAGCTCTCAGGTCTCTAAGGTTTTTTTCCTGTGACGTTCAGATACCGTTCATCTGCCACTGATAGCCCCCTTTTTTTTTTTTAAAAAAAAAAAGTGTTTTTAGGCCGGCCACTTCTTCTTTCGTCCTCCTCAAATTTTTAAAGGACACACTGCACACCAGGCCAAGATATTCCAAGTTTTCAGCTAAAAGCTCTTTGGGTGCAAAAATACTATTTTATGCCTGTCACACTGGGTTATATTTAGCTTCCCTGAAAGGAATGAGGAGTGGCTCAGCATTTTTGCACAGTACTGTACATCCAACCCAACAAAAAGCTCAATGACACATGACACTCAAGAGTCAAACAAGCATGTGTCTGGCAAAGAACACATCTGGCCTGTGATGACCCCTTTAACTATTCATTCTTTCTTCATACTGCACATACCACCTAATGTGAAAAGGGGAAACTAGTAACACATACTGTACCACATCACACACAGGCACACAATAATAATGAACTCAGTACAGAAAAGGCTTACACTAATTTGGTTTGGCAAGCGGGTATAGCAATTGCATTAACATTCAAACACAAGGAGCCAAAGTATAAACACCACACACAAAGGCATCAAGATGAAGTAGAACATGGTATAACCTTGTTTGAGTCAGAGGTCACTATTTGTCAACTACCCCTCAGAGTTTGTAGCCTCCCACAGAAATGATAGCTTAGTCACAGATTTCTAAGAGGTTTGTGTTTGAAGAAAGATGTACTGATCGGTCTAAGCCTTTTTAGGAAGGTTTCCAGAACCCTGTCAAGAGCCACGAGGAGCAGCAATGTCAACCTTGAATACAAAATCTCCAAGAACCCAACTTCACCTGTTTATGTTCTATTTAGGATGTTGTTGGAGCAAGTAAAGGTACTCTTGTACTCCTCTTTTCCAGAAAAGATTTGCAAAGTGATGCACTCATCTTCATCTGCTTTTCAAGGACCATTTGCTTGAATAGCTTATTTGGGATCATTAGAAAGTTTGGTGACAGGAACTCATCTCAACTTCATCCAGAGATTACTGATGCAAAACTGTGAGATGAGGGAACCACGGCCGCCAACAAAGTCCAACACTGAAAAGAGATACAGAGATACTCGTAGTAAAATCACCAACTCACCAAAAAAAATGTTTTAAATCAGCACATCACCAATCTCACTTCAGATATCAATGATCTTCTTTTGGTTGTAGTGCAACATTTAGTGTGGGGAAAAGGGGCTTTTGCAACTCACACAAACACACCACATATAAGCACTTCCTCGACACCACCTGCCCCCACCCCCCCAGAAAAACTCAGAGACTTTGAAACCTAAATGTTGGCAGGTATGCTAATGTGAAGCGACACCTGCACACTGGCTTCAAGCTACAAGTGAAATTATAAGGACATGGTTTCAGTTCCAGCCAGGTCATAGGCATCATAGACTAAAATAACAGGCAAATTGGCTGATAGGCACCATGACAACAGCTCAAAAATAATTATCAGTTTAAAGTTTTCTATAAAATATCCTCCCCAAAATATATTGTTCCCAAATTTTAATAATTTATAGATTCCAAAAGCCTTGCACACATTTGGGATGTCTACATGACTTATATGATTTAAGCCCACTGATTAGGTTTTGGGGGGGTCTTTATTTAAGGAGGCACTGACACCCCAGTTAAAGTGTAAGAGAATCATTTAATTAGTAAACCACAGCGTCTCTCGGTAAGCTTAACAAAGGGGCCGAAAAGCCGAAGGGAGATAAGATGGCAGACAATAGAAGTGACAAGACTCCTATTTAACTGACTAGTGCTGATGGACATGGGGCTTTACTGGGGGTTTCTGTGAGTGGACAGGTTCGTCTCTGACGTCGAAGAAACTCTCTCTGGGGCCTGGCGCCGTGGCAACAGAAAGATATGTGTATGCAGTAAGGACCGTGTGAGAAGCTGTGACAGCCCCGGCCTGAATACCAATTAGGATGTTCCTTGCATGTGGTCTCAGCTGGTTGCCCATAAAGAACCCCCCCCACACCCGAACACACACACATATGCACACAATTCCCTCAGCTCCTATTTCTTGCCAAAACTAGTACACACATGATGTGTCCAAGAGGCAAGCAGTGATTTACCATGCTGTAATGGCTATTTTTGTAGCACCACAATGGGGAGATCTCACCTTGACTCACCCCCAACCCCCCTCGGACTCTTTCATAAAATCACAGCCTTACATACAAGCATGTTCTCTCAGCCCGCTCTTGCATACTCTCAGAATCTCTCTCTCTAGTCCTGTTTCTATCTCTCTCTCTCACACATGCAGCAATCATCGAGCTCAGCAATGACAAAAGGAGACGCAGAATCCCAAGAGGGTGACATTTGACCCCCTGCTGCAGCCCAGTTGTATATGGAGAGAGTGGTGATGGTGAGGAGCGAGAGAGAAGACTCAGTGGGAGCAGCCAGGCGTGCAGGAGCACCCAGAGCAGAAAACACAGGGAGAGCAAAGCCTTGTGAATGTTTCCTGCACCTGTCAGGCCTGACATCACCTGAAGTCGTTGTACAGTATGCAAAAAGATCTCACGCTTGCAGTTTAATTACTGCAAGGATTAGATCAGTGTCCATGTGGTAAATGGGTGTAATTGCATCATAACTGCAAGTCTGAATTAACTGATTAATCCTTCTTAGTCTACTTTAGGCACTGCAATGCATGTGTACAAATGTAAAAAAAACAACAAAAAACTTTTCTGCACGGAAAATGTACAAATCAAAACTAAACTGACCAGTGACTGACATTTTTCTACTTCAGCACATGTACTGTACTTCACTAGAAGCTGTCAAGAGGGTTGTTAAATCACAGAGGCCGCGTACACAAATAGAAGAGGAGGAATGCACTGTATAGTATAGTCTTCTGACCAAAATCTCCTGTGTATTCGTACCTTGAGCCAGAAAACGAAGATGTTTTGTTTACATGTGAGTGGATCAATAGGCAAGGCGTTTCTTCTGCAGCTCTAAGAAAAGAAGCCGGTGCAATGCGCGCTGCAGCCAGGCTTAACAAAACAAAGGCAATGCAGTGAGGCCACCCCTGAACCCCGCACTTGCACAAGCAGCTGACACCTTCAGCGAGATTATGTCGACTAGCAGGCAGGCATGTAGGAGTTTGTTGTCTGTAAAAGTCTGCTCTTTAAAATAAAGACTGGCAGCATGCTTAAGCTTTCACATTGATTCCTTTTTACTTTCCTTTATAACCTTTCTTTCTCCCCACCATCTATCACCCCCCCCTTTTTTTTTGTATTTTCATTTTGACTTTAACATTCTCCTCGCCTTCAATATTTTCAGCTTGAGCTCCTCAGAGTCTTCCTGTCACCCTCACTACCTCTGCCTCTCTCCAGCTCCATTTTCCTCAGTTTCTCTCCTCGGCTAAAGAACTCGTTCTGACTGCAGAGAGGGGAGGACGAAAATATAGGTTGAGGATTCCTGTAATGAAATGTTTATGGCAGGTTGCGACAATGAACGAGAGACCTTTCAGATACTGTCAACTGGGCTGTGATAGGACTAATAAGCACCTGCTGGCATTGAACACAAGCGCCTAGAAGAGCAAATTCCTCTGTTTTCCTAGAAGTGAAAATGTTATCAAAGTCAATCCAACAAAGGTAATAAGAGAGTTTCGGCTTCATTAAAAAACTGATCCAGTGTTTGCATTTTAATCGTACATAGAACGTGCTGAAGTAACGTGTGCAGCCATTAATTGCGCATTTAACTGAAATACACTTTTAAACGTTGTATTTCTCTCTTTATCCATCCAAATCCCATAAATGATTCTGAAACTGCAGCACAGGCTGCTGGGAGTTGAGAAGAGGTCAGTCTCGCCCCCTGCATAATCGTTGTGTTGGAGTGTCTGATTGTATTAGGGTTGAGTGAATAACAGTAGCTGGCAGAAATAGCATCATGTTTTGAACTATCAGTGCAATTCATAGCCTTGCGACTGACTCAGTTTGTATTCATTCTCCCACACTCTCCTGCACCTCTCTTTTTTTTTCTCTACAGTTGTTGAAGGACAGGCGCAGCGTCACGGCAAGCACGTACTAAAATTAAGAATGGATCCATTCACTGCCCAGCTGTCATTATACCAAATTACTGAAGCCAATACTGCAGATGGTGACCACGCACAATGTGATTTGATGACTGGGAGGCAGTCATGTTTTAACTGTAACGCTTAGCAAAAAATGCTGCATTGTCTGGTGTACATAAAGATATGTAATATGTATTTTGCTTGTATTTTTATAGAACAGATCAGTCAAGTCTCACAGCTTATGTATAACTCACAGTGCATGACTGCTGGACTTCGTGCTAAGACAATTGTAGCAGTTTATTATTAAGCGAAAAAAAATGTTAATTGATTTATTAAGAAAAAAATGTCACAAATTATCTTAATAGCACTTTCTTGTTATATACCACTGAATATGGAAGACTCCTGTTTGTTTGAGTGTTCATAAAGAGCAAAAGGAGAAATTCTGAAATGTATTCTTGGATGCAGTCGCTGTTTCTTACAGACAAGATAGCTAAATTAAATGAAGTAAATTAAATGGCACCGGGCACAACAAACCCCGCCCCCCAGCAAAGGTTTTAGCTGATTTGAACGTTGTCCGTCTCACAAACATGTCGCCCTCCAAACACCGAATCACTGAGATAACACATGGGTCCTATTTTCCATGCCCTTAATTTTCCAAGGTTTAAAAAGTTGAAGTAAAACAACTTTCATTTTATGGTCCTTTTCATTGTTTGTAAAAGCTCTTTTAATGATAAAACATGATTTTTCAGGTGGGTGATAACAGGGGAATTGAGTGACTGGATTGATAGAGACTCAAAGGTTTTGTCATATATTAGTGTTAATACCATATTCTGATCAAATGCTACATGTCCATGGACAATAGTGATATGCTTCTTACTGCAACAAATGAGGATGATGTGTCTTTTTTTCAGCTGACATAAGGCCAAAAACAACCATTAAATGAAATTTCCCATGTTAAACTCAAGTAGCCTGCAAATCCAGAATCGTGTTTGGATCCAGATGGCGTTCGGCGTGGCGCTAGCTCTCAGCCCCCCACAACTGTGTATCGAATATCAGATTAATCTGATTTTTGTGTTTTCAGTCCCATTGCCACAGGTTTATAAAATCAAGCACCAAACCACCTTTATAAACATTTGTGAAAGGTCGTTCTAAAGAGTTCACTGAATTTGACTATGGTGCTGTAACGGGATCCCACCATCGCAACAAGTCAGTTTGTGAAAGTTCTCCCCCCCTAGGTATGCCACCTGTGAGTGGGATTATTGTCAAGTGGAAGTGTTTAGGAACCACAGCAACTCAGCCATGAAGCTGCAGGCCAGGTAAAGTTACAGAGCAGGGTTGCTGAGTGATGAGGTGCAGAGCATTAACATCAGCACAAACACTGTACACTCGGAGCTTCATGGTATGGGTTTCTATGAGCAAGCAGCTTCTGTAGGTGTAATGTATAGCCCAGTACTTTTGTCTACTTAGTGTTTTTTAAATACAGCAAGCACCTAGTTAGCTTAGTTAGCAAAAACACTGAAAACAAATGAAATTGTATAATTTTTCCTAGTTCTGAAAGGGTTTCTGGAGGGGGTGACAACGCAAGACAGGAAGCACAATCAGTCCATATACAGAAAAGGCAATGAGTCTGTGTTACCTTATTTGACAGACAAGAGTGCTAGAACTTAGATTAAAACATGGTAACCTCAGGTCTCTGAGTGATAATTAGAAGAATTAAACAAAGGTGGAGACGCAAAAGCAAAGTCAATAATGAGATCATGATTGTTTGACATGATTACTCAGACTTTGGGAGAACAGTAATTAGTTATTAAACCTTTTCCAAACAAGAAACCTGTCTTTATAATTTAGTGCATTTTGTTAAACTTCAACTGAATAAATCAATAAATGTGAAGTGAACCAAACCTACCACGGCCCAGCAGGAAGTCAATTTGGATTTTTGTGGATAGGAGAAAGTAAGTAAGTCAAAGTACTGCATAACAGAATGTGGTACAATGATCAGTCTTTCTTGATTATCTTGCTTTAATTGGTGGAAGGCAAAATTTTAATTGAAATCAAAATTCCTTTAATTGCACAGCCTTATTAGACTTTATTGCTCTCACAATCACTATTACACGAGTGAAGTAGTTAAAATTCACAACTGTACAATTAATGAACTAAAGTGGGCCTGTTATGTGCTCTTTCTTGTCATATAGATATATACTGTTACAATGGCAACTGCTGATGCTTAACGTGACCAAAGTAGCCCTCTGAGGCAAAAGCTTCACGCTGCTCTAAACACTCAGTTTACAATAGTTTTTTCTACTCCGTGGCTCTTACTGAGCAATGAATCAGTAAGAGCCAGGAGGCTACTCAAAAGTAAAAATAAAGAGCTGGGAATGAGCAGAACGGGTCTCCCTTAAGATCATGCGGGCTGTTTGTTTAGCAGTTCCGGACAGCTTGAGGTGGCAGGTTTTGCATTGTCTAGTTTAATGGCTCGTATCAGCTAAGCAGTCAATGTTTTCTAGCTGTTTCAGAACATTCGCTGTCAGATCAAATAAGCTGCAGCTTCATATTTAGCTGACAAATATGACAGCAGTATCAATCTTCTCATCTGACTCTGAGCAAGAAAGCAGATAAACGCATAACACATTTTACAATACGAGATATTGATAGTATAGCGTTCATATAATAGCACTTAAGTGCATTTAAATGCAGCAATCAGGGTCTAGTGCTCACATAATCATCGTGATGTGTAATCACTGTTTAACATTTAAACGGAGAAGGGGGCCCAATGAACAGAATAAACAGTCTGCACGGAGTGAGTTCACTCTGTAACAACTGGGTGCTGTTTATGAATATGTATGATGTAACAAACGCCTAGGAGCTGACCTACTTCTGTGTCTCCTCTGCTCATGACTTGGTCCCCTTCCGGGGTAACTCTGTCATCTTGCAACATACTGTAATAGCAGGAAGCATGCGACTCCCATGTACAAATCAACACGCACCCGTTTGATGGTTTTGCAAGTGATAATCACCGTCTGTTGAGGGAAAACACTTCAATAGGTGGCCTGTGCAGCTGTAGGGACATTCAAGACCCGGCGGTGACAGGTCTTTTTATTCACTGCACTTATATTAACCCAAGTTTTGACAAGTTTTTGCTCACCTAAATGTAGACGTTAGCATCAGAAACGCACAACTGATATGAGATCCAAGTCACGTCAAAAATATAAATGACTAACGTTTGAATGTTTACTTAAATAGTCATGTCGCATGAAGAGAGGGAAACGCAGGAAACAGAGTAAATGTGTGACGGACAAGTACGCACAGACAAAAGAGAGCTCTCGACATAACTGGGGCTGCACACTGGAGAGCACTTGTCTGCACCATCTCATAAAATATCTTTACCCAGGATCATCTTGGTATGGTGCCAAACATGGTTAGCTTCAGGAGCTGGGAAAGAAAAAAAAATCTATTTCAGACGACGTCAGAGAGAAAGCTGGCAGCCGCTCAAATCAGGCTTCCAACATTTGATAAGTGAAAATGGGCTAATTTCGTGTATCCCTCGAATGGTTGCAATCCAATACATTCCTCCCGTGGCTATCAAAACACACGAGCAAGGGTGAGAGAGGGTGAGAGGCAAATCGTTTCAACCTCTCGACAGCTTAATGGAAGAAGAGGGAAAATGCACTAGTAACTCATTCTATAGCAAAGAGGAAACCTGGAGCACTTTTTTCACCCTGCTCCTCTCTTGACTCTTCCTTTGGTTCTATGTCGATTGAGTGCGAAAGGTGAGGACAATCACATCGCAAGGAAGCAACACCCTCAGTTGGGGGTCAGAGGTTGCGGTGATGCCCCCCCCCCCCCCACACACACACACACTCACTCCTGTTGAACATTTCACATCTAATATGGAAAGTGCTGAACAGACCCTTAAATTAACATCAGCCCACGCCAAGGTTTGCAGCCTTTCAGAGCATCAGTCCCCCGTGCTCTCTTACAAACTGAACCTCTGCTGGCTCACATGCCAATTCATTTGGTGAGAGTGCTGAGATGCATTGGCTTAAAAAAAAATAAAAAAGAAGCTGCCTGGTCGCCCCAGTGTGGACCGAGGGACACGGTGAAGCATTCACACGTGGGAAACTGAAGTGTAGGAGTGCAATTTATGTAAAGAGCTGTTATGCCCAAGATTAATGTTAAATAATGAACCTACAGAATAGTGCTGGCAGCTATTGTTAATGTTTAAGAGAACAGTCTTGCTGATTTCAGTAGATATGTGGTCTGAACGTCCTCATATTCCTCTCTGTTATCACACCCATGAAAGTTTGCTATTTTTAGCAACGCCCTCATATCTTTAGACTGCAACCTCACTAAATTAGATCAAAGTGAACCCTGCCTCACAGTACTCTTATATATTAAGCTAATTTGTTTACTACAACTACTAAGGGCAAACATCCAAACAAGGTGACAAAAATAACACCCTGGATTGAAGAGCTGTAACTCTACTTGCCCTGCGCATGTCAGAATAGCCTCTTTATGCATTTTTAGGTTACATAACCGTTTGGAAATGCTTGCCAGTTGTAGCACTGACCCACGGCGACTGTCGAGTTTTCACAGGTCATATGAAACGCTTTCTCTGAGTTTATGGGATTTCGGTCGGGTCACTTACCCACTGACACACCTGGGACACCTGATGGACACAAAGTTAGAGAGGCAAGGCTGAGATGGTTTGGACAAGTGCAGGGGAGGGATTTTAGATATACTGGACAAAGGATGTTGAAGATGGAGCTGCCAGGCAGGAGGGAAGGAGAAAGACCACAGAGGAGGTTCATGGAGGTTAAGGAGGACAGGGGGAGATGGAGGAAGATGATCCACTGTGGTGACTGCTTAAGGAACCAGCTAGAAGAAGAAGTTGAAAGAGGAAGTGAGGAGGTTGGCTCACCTAGTGTTAGGTAGGCCACCTTATCTGAACATCTCCACTAACATCAATCTGGGAAATAGAGCAGCAGCATGCAACACACACCAAACATTTAATAAAGATAGTATCTTGTTGTAAGCTAAATGGCAAGATCAACCACATCAAGATCTGAGGAGTTCACCAGCTCAGTTTAACATTTGTCAGGGAATAAAGTGTTTGGGATCATATAAGTGAGATTAAATATGGCACTTTATCAGTAATGACAGCAGTGGTGTGGTAGTTAGCACTGTCACCTCACAGCAAGCAGGTCCTGGGTTCGAATCCACTGACCACCTGAGGCCTTTCTGTGTGGAGTTTGCTTGCATGGGTTCTCTCCAGGTTAATTGGTGATTCTAAATTGGATGCAAGCATGAATGTCTGTCTGTTTGTATTAGCCCTATGATAGACTGGTGACTTGGGTGTACCCTACCTCTCGCTGTATGACAGTGGGAATAGGTTGCAGCCCCATCCCGATACTGAAAATGGATGGATGAACATCATCCCTTGAACTGATTCTGTTTATTGCATCTGTACATTTTTATAGTTTTATATGTATTTCATAACTATGGAGTCAACATGGCTGGATACTCCACCAAGATCTGTGTGTCTGGGGCCTCGGGAAAAAAATGTGCATGTTTTCAACAAAAATGTTTGTTTCCACTGCAGGCAAATGCAAACATTTTTAGCATATTGTTATTTATATCCATAATTACAGCTGCAGTGCAAAATGACGCATTTACATTAAGGTTAAGTGTCTACCCTGAGCAAAAGAGAAACAGCTACTGATTTAGTATGGCAAAAGCACTTGGAAAAACTACCCAGTGGCCTGCAGTACACTATAATACTAGAACCAATAGTAAACATAATGGCAATTTATTAATTTGTGTTCATAAAACCATTTGCCTGTCACAGTAAAGGTTTTTTGAAGCAACATATATAGGGATTATGGCCATGTGCCCTTGAAAAAGAGATATTGTACTTAGTGACTTTTCCAGATTAAATAAAGATAACATCAGTGCTTGCTAAAAGGTCAAATCTTCCTTTTTTCCTCCTCTATGATATTGTAAGGTCTTGACCTTAAAGTATAAAGTACCCTGAGATGACTTATGCTGTAATTTAATGCCATTTAAAAACACCTAAAAAAAAAAAAAAAAAGACATTTCGGAGAAAACGCAACTAAATAAAATAATAGAGCAGGCAAAGGACTCCAGTGACTCTGCTCCACACCAGCTCAGAGCATACAGGTGCAAAATGTGGTCAACCAAAACTGCGAGACTGTCAGTGGCAACCCTCCTACTGTGGCCCGCAGTGAGTCAAAATACTGAACAAAGAAAAACTTACTGACGCCTCAGGAAAACACCGCTGTGCCTGCATAAAGATCGAGCCTGTGAGCTATAGCAGTGACAAATCTGCTTCCTCATACCCATTTAACTGGCAGGATATGAGCTAAATGGAAAAAAAAAAAAAAAGTTGCTCCTGAGGATTCAGAAAATGGATCCAGAGTGGCAGTTAACAGCTTATAATCTGTGGCAGACACAGACTCTGCTTGCTGTAAGTGGTTACTGGGCAGCTCAAACTGCAGAGTGGACCAAACAAGCAGCATTAGCACTGTGGATTGTACGTGGCTCTGTGAGAAATAGATGAAGTAGCACAAAGGTTGGAGCCCACAAGCGCAAACACAGTTGGCTGCAACTCAGCAAAGACCAACTGAAATAGGACCAGTGGTGGTAGCGCCGTGGACAGCGCCAGTTTACGCCATCTAAGTCAGCACCATGGAGAGTTCTTGCTGAGCACACAGAGGAAAACAGACCGCCTGAACAGACTGCACAAGTCACTGAACTACAACTACGCTCACAATATAATGTCACTGTAGATAAAGATTCATGACACTTCTCTACATTCTGCTGGTTTTGTCTAGATTTACAAAACATCTGACCTGAACATTTAGACTATGCCTGAGATCCGGCAAGTTGCACCAACGCTGTGAAAACTCCACGGAAAAACTCCATCCTGTCTGCTCCTGTAAAGAAAGTAATTTCTGGAGACACAACTGCACTCTAAGCGGTGCTATGATAATGTCTCTCCAAATGGGACCTTTTCAGGACATGTCAGACAATTCTGTGAACAAGAAGGCAAGCGAGAGGGAGGCAAACACGTGCAGGCACAGGCACAGACATATGCTGACACACACACAACTGAGATAACAACAAAGAAAAGCTGTGAGTGTGACAGAGGTAGCCTGTAGAACAACAGCGGGTATGGGAGGGGGAGGGTGATATGGGGAAGAGGGAAGGGAGAAAGGCTGCTAGTGTGTTTTTCTGGTAAGGGATGAGAGTGGAGGGGGATGGGGTGGGGGGGGTCGGCATTAAGAAGCCCGGGAGATGTTTTTCTGGAAAGTGGCTGGTTTGGAGAGGCAGCAGCTGCTGCTGGACTAAACTGAGCATCAATGACTGTCTAATCTAAAACAAGGCCACTATCAGCACAGCAAGGGTGCCACTGAGCAGCAACTCCACCAACTCCAGTGTCTCTGAGGGAGGATGCCTGTGTATGTTCTCAGTCATCCAGGTCCAGACTAGACTTCTTTAAGTTTGTAAAGAATTTCACCTTTCATCCAAGAAGCTTCTTCTAAAAGCAAAAGGTGGAAAGTCCAAGGTATTTAAATCCTAGTGGGGTTTGACCCCTTTCTTGGTGGTCATTGAACCATTATTAATCATGTGCGTCATCATATGAGCTAAGGTGTGAAAAAATCCATGGATCATTACCAACCAGGGGTTTCAGGCAGGGGTGAAAGTAAGCCGGTATGGTCCGGTATCACTAAAAGATTCTGCGCCGGTACCGGCAAGAGTTGTAGCGGCTGTCTGCTGTAAAGCCGTCATTCAGAACCGGTCAGGGCTGCACTTTGGGTCTGAGTAGATCCGCTAGCAATAAGCAGTCTAAAACAGGGCTTAATCAGTTAATAAATTGTTTTTTTTTTCTCATTTCAAATTGTTTCTGAACTGTTCGTGCTATGCTGGAGCCTTAATTCTCTAGCTTTTCTCCCCTCAGAGATCAAGGCTTTCGTCAACGGACAGCCACGTCCCATAAGCGGGAAGGATGTAGTGCATTGTACATGGCAGGCTAGACCCTCCTATTTTGATTGTCACCTCATTCGGCCAATCATGTAACTGGCTGCACCAAAATCAACCAAAACTGCTATGTAACGCCCCCTGGTTATTATTGGCTCTGGAAAACCCATTTATTAATATGATTGGCCGAATGACGTGTTAATCAAAATAGGAGGGTCTAGCCTTCCATATAAAATGCACTACATACCGGACAGTAGTGGTGTGCCATACTGCAAAATTTGGTATCGATCGATACCAAGTAAATACAGGGCCAGTATCGCCGATACTGATACAGATACCGATACTTTTTAATAAATATGAAGAATTTTCATGAAGTTTAAGTTTTTTGTGATTTTTCTCTTTACTTTGGATCATTAATTAGTTAAAAGTCAGAATAAAATTGGGCAAAGTTTATAGGTAAATAGAAAATATTTTATCAAAATAAAAGTTTTTGTTCTGAAACAATAGAACAGCAACAAAACAATTTTCCCCATACATTGTGATGTTTGGATTTTTTTCTTAAATAAAGTGTACAAAATGATCATTCAATAACAAATTAAAACTTTTTTCAGGTAGAGTGTTTAAAAAGTATAATACAAAAATGTAATAAAAATATCCCTTCATTCAAGAATTTTCTGAATTCTTTCTTAAATAAACAAGCTGTACAAAATTATCACTCTCCAACATTATAAAACATTTACACTTCCGGCCACACCCCCCTACTTCCGGCCTTCGATTTAATATAAAAAAATATAAGACAATTTGGCCCTATAAGTTGCTTTTTTGACATTTTGATAACTCCTCTTAATTGGAGGGGAAAGCAACATATCAAAAAAGTAACTTAAAGGGCCAAATTGTCTAAAATTTTTGACATCCAATCAAGGAAGTAGGGGGCAGGGCAGGAGGTGGCCCGCGGGCCGGGAGTGCTGACAAATTCCTTTTTTGCCCCAAGTAAAATGTGTTACATGTCATGTGACAGTATGATGTCAAAACACTACAGGGAGGGGAGGAGCAAAGTGTGCCTGCTCTGTGCTGTGAGAGAAGCGGCACTTAAACAGTCAGCTCGCATCTCTGATGAAACTGCAGCACTGCATACAGGAGAGAAACTTATTATACTAGTACTGATCAATATCAATACCAACATTGGTATCGATCCGCCCACCACTACCGGACAGGACCCGGACAGTTAACAGGCAATGACATGGGTTTTCCAGAGCCGATAATAGCCAGAGGGCGTAGTTTTTTCAGGTGATTTTGGTTCGGCTAGTTAACAGGTTAAAATGTTCACCGCTACGTTTAATGTCGGTCTGCTTGTTACAAATGATCTCAATTAAAAGCAAAGAAAGATGAACTAATTGTGTTTCATGTTATTCTGCTCAATTTCAACAACACAGCACAGCTCAAAAACACTGCTTATGACCAGAGATTTCATTTACGCTACATGAGAGCGCATTCACCTCCAAAACTCAGTGGTTGCCAAGGGGATTGAGGTCTGAGAAAGTTTGGTGATTATTTCTTTCCAGAAGTTTGTATTAGTGGACAGAGACAGAATACGTGGAGGTGGTCATCAGTTGTGTTAGTGTACAGTGTGTGCAAACATCTCAGTTCCTTAACAACAAAAATATATTTCACACTGTCAAGTATATGTGTATATATATATATATATATATATATATATATATATACACACATACAGGTGAAACCACTGTGAGACCTTGCCCCACCCTATCAAGTGACCTATTGAGGTTTTCCACCCTGTGTTGCAGATCACCCCAAGTTTATGTTCCAGTGGGTGGTGGAAGTCAAAGAGTAGGTACTGGTCTGTGTGTGTGGGTTGCCAATAAACTTCAATGTTGAGGCTTTCCATCTTCGTCCGTGAGCACACCACAGTCCAGGAATGGTAACCTACTATCCTCGTCGTCCTCTTTGGTAAACTTTATGTTTTATCCACTGAGTTGATGTGCTCAGTGAAGGCCTCTAGTTCTTGGGTTTTGATTTTGGTTGCTTTCCAAAGCAAAGCTCTTGACTTTTGGGCAGAAAACATTCCCTCTAAGGCAGAAGGGAAATAAAAGGGGAACACACATGTAAAGAAAGCTCTAAAACCACATGGTTATCCCACGTGTGCCTTCATCAAATCAGCAAAAATGCACAAGAAAGGTCAGACACCAACTACAGAGAAAGAGAATAACAAAAAGGAACAACATTGTCATTCCTCATGTAGCAGGTTTGTCAGAGAAACTCAGGAGAATTTTCTCCAAGAATGACATCCCAGTGTGCTGCAGTCCAGGCCAAACCTTCACCACAAACCACACTGGTTCATCCCAAGAACAAAACTCAAACTTAGAGAAGTCCTGTTGACTTTTTTTTTTTTCCAAGCTCATGAGACATCCCCGAAAGAGTGGTTAGCAGAGACAAGCCTGGTGACCTATGGTCTTCCCACAGGCAACGGCTCCTTGTGAATAAGCTATATGTATTTATATGTGTGTGAGTGCATGTGTGGTCCTGACACACAGTTCCACACTGCATCAGTCTAATCAGGAGGAAAGAGGATGAGGAAGAGGGAGGAACGACAAGTGTGAGTCAAGTCGTCACGCAACGGCTGGCGATACACTCCGGGATAGCTCTCACCAGCCCTGGAGCGAAGCTCTTTATAGCAGCAAGCTTGGTTTTGACACACTCTCACAAAAGCACACAATGAGAGGATGATGACACTGCACCTGCATTTTGATCAGCAGACAAACCAAAATGAAGCAGATATGCATATTTTTGCGTGATGCACATGTTACTGTATACTGCACCCGGTTTCTAAATCAGTGTTGGAGAACTTTTAGGCTATACTTTATTGATTCATGGGCCAAACTGTAAAAATATAAAGTTCTAAGCTCATACAGTAATGCAGGATTATATAATTACTAAACTTTTGCTTCATCTTAGTCTTTCTGTAGTTGTGCCCGTCATCAGTTTCAAAATACACAAGTGCTTTAACTTAACTATTCTATCTTTATTCCTCAAAGGGGCTTTTTCATTTTTTTCCAAGACAGACCCATCTGCCTCATTTACTTTTACAACCATCCCCAATCCCCACTGGGATGAGTGTGTTACCTCCTTCTCTCCTGGCAGTGTCACAATTATGATCAAAAGCTGCCTGTATGTGCGTGCATATGCGTGTTGTTGTGTGTCAGGGACAAGTGTGGACAAAACACATGGTAAAGCCAACACCAAACCCTCTTGTGTCAGTTAATTATTTTCAGTGCTCCAGATGCTGTCTCTGACTGAGTACACAGCTTAAGACTTTGCTCAAGGCACTGCTTTGCGAAGGCGTCCTGGCCCTTTAAATAATACTACAACTAAAGGCGAGGGATGGGGCAACACTGATACAGCAGCCGCAGCCCTGATGGCAATTATTTAGACGTCCACTTGCTAATTATAATAGAGGATGACAGGTGCCCAAAACAATTTGTGCGCAAACTGCCTGTGAGCTTCTGCGTGTGGTTGTCTCTGCTTATGGTTACAGATAAAGATAGCCAAGCTGATGTCTCATCAAGCAATCATCTCTTACTTTGAGCTGGGCTGTGCTGCAGTTGATTCTTTCTGATGAGCATGCTGTTACTGAAAATGCAGCATGCTGCTGGATTCACTGTTTTCCTGAAAACTTCTTCTTCTGAAAGACGTTTTTTTCTCATACCCAAGAGTTATGAGGAAAAAGGGGATTTAAGGACCTTTTCTTTCAATCCGATTTAAAACGGCCCCAGTTTTGATTGTGTATAATTGTTTGGATTAAATATTTAATCATTTAGATTACAAAACGGTCAGTAAATCGAACCCAGTGTATGGATTCTTTGGAGTGGGCCACTTTATTTAGAGATTTCTGGCTATTTTGGGGACGCCTGATGTCCTCAGGACTCCAATCATACGTGTTTTCATCTTATACCCCAAAACCCCTCTTTACTGAGACACACCAAGCACCATTTAACATACATAAAAGGCACACAGTCACACACACTAAGCTAGCCACACAAGGAGCTGTCCCACGGGACACAAGAAATAGGGGGTGGGAGGTGGTATAGGGTATATCCAATCACTGAAATCAAGGCAGCTGACTGGTGAATAATGAATATAAAGTGAATGCTCTTCACTTGCAGGGACGTGTACGGCTGCAGTGAGTGGGAGACGGAGCTGATACACAGCTATTGACATGATGGGGTGATTGTGGGGTGTGTTTATACATGCTTAAGATAGGACTGTATTATTGTCTGTCATTTTGTCTGCTTCTTTCCTTTATGGCTTCACAGCATGTGTGTGTGTGTGTGTGTGTGTGTGTGTGTGTGTGTGTGTGTGTGTCTGAGTGTGCATATGTGCTTCTCCGTGTCTGTGAATGAGCCCTATTGACATCCTCTACTGTGACCCTCTGACTCCTGACAACTCCAATCAGTAGGATGAGTGGGAGGCACAGGGAGGCAGTGTGAGTCCACAGCACATTGCTATGTTGAGGGTGTGTGTGTGTGTGTGTGTGTGTGTGTGTGTGTGTGTGTGTGTATGTGTCTAGGAGAGAGCTCAGTGTATGTGTGTGAGAGAGAGAACAAAGAAATAAAGAGGTCTGCACGCAAATTGGTGCTATCCAGGTGCAAATTCAGATGAGGCGAGAAAGTTCGGTATTCATGTGATGCATTGTTTTGTGCTCCTGCAGTGTAATGTAAATAAAAACACCATATACTGCAGTTTAAGTTGCTATAGTAGAAGTAGTCTAGGTGCACTTTAAGGTCTATAAAAATAACAACACATTAAAACATGGAGTTTTTTCCTTTTCATTAATGATTGCTATTTGGAGGCTTTGAGTCTAACATCCTGCAATATGTCGCCTCCTATTACGCTGGCAATTATCTATTAGCACCATTGCTTGCACTGGGGTTTGTGAGAGTCACATGCCAAACAGTGTGACCTGCCATTTTCTATCAACAAGGTCCAGATTTAGATTCCACATTAGTCCCTACATGATGCCAGGCGCCTGTGTGAATGAGAGAGAGGAAAACCGTTGCACTTTGCTTAACACAAACACAATCCCAGATGGTTTTCTTCTCTGCTCAAGAGGAGAGCGAACCTGACGCTGTTCGCACACACGTATGTGTGATATTTAGCACACACCCCGAAAGGGAAAAGAAACATACACTGTCATTCTACTTCAGCCGGATAAACCATCATTCAGGCTCCTTTTATCCCAGGGAAGATTTGTAAGAGCAGATGGGACTATATAGATGTGCAGCAATTTCCTTTAACCTGTTTTATGTAGAATGGTATGTGTTCTCTGATAGTGTTGGCAGAATAGTTTCTTACAGTGTATGATATTGTCCTTTTGTGATCGGGAATTATCAGGCATTACAGCCCCATTATCACCATGCTAGTATGCTAGCTACTAGTAGGTGGCACTGCATTTGGCACCTATAATGTACTAATTTGGTTGTACTTTGATCAGTGACAGTAAATGCATTTACTTAATCAGTAATTAGAAAAGGGCAAAATATTTGCAGTCGATCTTACCGCATGGGGCAAAAAAAACTTTCCCAAAGACAGTTTGTAATGGAATTACTCACCAGAAGATAAATCAGAGGCCAATCAAAATTAAAGTATTTGCTAAGAACATTTTTCAAACCAAAGGTAACTATTATTCTTAACCAATTTGTTCTTAAACTTCCCAGCTCAATACTTTAATAAACAGACTGGCTAATAAGGCCTTGTTCTTTACCCTCCTCCTCTTCAGGGTTTCCTCTGGTATAAATTCATATTTTAAGTACTTTTAAGGTCCTCTGACCACCCTGGGTCCATCCGGCCCATTGTTGGATTGTTATCGCTTGAAAGTTCAAAAGTCAGCTTCGGTGATGGTATGTGGGCGCACCGGCCACTCTGTTAGGTATAACCTTGCGAGCATTGGGTTGGGTCTTGTGACTGTGGAGGCCATTTGAGTACAGTCAACTCACTGTCATGTTCAAGAAACCAGTTTGGGATGATTTGTGTTATCCTGCTGGAAGCAGCCATCAGAAGATGGAAACTCTATGGGATGGACATGGTGAGCAAAAACACTCAGATAAGCTGTGGTGTTTAAACAATACTCAGTTGGTACTGCCTTCCTATCAGCTTGAAGCAGTCTAGCCATTTGCCTCTGACATTAACAAGCCTATCCCAACTTTAATAGGGTGAGAGGTCGCCAGCCTAACACAAAGAGACAGACAACCATTCACACTCACATTCACACCTATGGGCAATTTAGAATCACCAATTAACCTAACCCCACTAAGTGCACGTCTCTGGACTGTGGGAAAGGTCCCGGCCAGGGTGGATTTGAACCCAGGACCTTCTTGCAGTTAGGCAACAGTGCTAACCACTGCGCCACCATGCCGCCCATGTTTTTTGTTTTGTTTTGTTTTTTTTTAATTAAAGAAGGTCTGATAAAACAATTCCAGCATGACTTAGTGGTAAAAGAATCTGGGTGCTAAATTGTGCCTGCAGTGCTGACACGTCAGCCACTGAAAATAAATACACGTGTACTGTTGAAATCCTGCATCAAACCAAACAGGGAAACATTTTGTATTTAAAACTAGAATAGCTGGTCTCTTCAGTTCCCAAGTGCTTACAAAGTGTTGATTAAAGAAAAGGTGATACAACATGGTGGTAAACATGCCTCTGTCCCAACTTTTTAAAAATGTGTTGCTAGCATCAAATTTAAAATAAACATTATTTTAACAAAAAACAAAAAACAAAAAACAAAAAAACAATAAAACTTCTCAGTTTAAATATCTGATATGTATTTTTACTTTTTCCAGTTACATAACAGATTTGAATCATTTCCAAATCATTACATTCTCTTTTGTTTTTTTAATTTACATTTCCATGTTTAGCAATCAGGGCTGTATAAACTGCTGCTGCAGTTACAGCTATTTACAGCCAATTTCTGCTGAACGCTAACTGTGTTATCAGAGCTTCTTACATGTATTAAATCTACTGAATCAAATATGAAGCATACTCAATGTTATTCAGTTTACACACAAAAAACTTCCCTCTGCTTCAAGTTCTCATATTTCTCTTGCAACACAAAGGGAAAGAATGGGTTAGCATACTTGCTGAGCACACAAAAGTCTGGTAGCCAATCTGAGTGCAGATTGAAAGGGCAATAGAAGAAGGTGTGTGATTTATGCTTAATCCAGGCACTCTGTTTCATAAGGCTGTAACTGCACTTCCATTTCAGAGAGTAGTTTGTTAGCCACAGGGAGCCCTGTAAAAACCTCTGCTTCATGCGATGATATAGTAGAGGTATGTGTTACTCACGCTACACCTCAGTTTGCAGGTAGACCTGCTTCACATTTCTACATGGGCAAAATTCAAATGTGTTCCACTGCAGAGGTCCTTCGTGAGAGGTTTAGTATATGTTTCACCTGCATGACATATCAGGCGATAATAGGCTTTCCGTTGTTTACAACCAAACATGATTTTTTTCTTCTTTTTCTTTTTTCTTTTTTTCTGCCAGCAGTCTCGGGCTTTCAGGCACTCTTTCATAGGCACGTAAAAAGCATCACATTATAAATTCCCTGGTCTATTATTACCTTTGCTGTAATGGCACATCCCACACAGCCGGTGCCAAAGAGCTCCGCTTGGGAACAGGCCCAAGGCACTATGTTACACCAGTTACACCTAAGTAACTGCATTGTAGTTATTGAAATTTGAAAACCTCAAAACCTCATTTTTCTTTTACTCTGTGTGTCACACTCCCCTTCTATCTGTTGTTGCTCATTCACTCACTTGCACTTCCTCTATCTTCCTTTTTTTTATGTTGAGGAGATGTAGAGTCACTCTGGGGCTGTCACAGGTTTCAAAAGCGCACTAAAATTTATGAATTACAAACTAAAGAATGTGACTCTCAGGCACACAATTAACATGACAATAACACAAACAAAAGAGGCAGAGTTTGGCCTTGAACAACATGCTACCAGCAGACATAACTATGCAACAAATGCTTTTATGTGTTCATAAAGGAAAGTAAAGGTTGCACTCGGATACCCAATTAGCCACACTAGATTTATTGTTCATAAATAAAAATGGACCCACTGGTTCTGCAGTAGCATTTTAAATGCTACCACAGTACACTGAATTTTTATTCCCCCTACCTCTGCTGCACTGTCTAGTAGCTCATTTCTCATTCACATGTAAGCACAATCGTGTTTTGAAACATAATATCGGAGCGCTTCAGTGTCCCATTGGCATGAGTGCAAACAGCCATGGTAAAATCTGAAGTAATCAAGCAGCGCTTTGCAAGGGAGACGATGTTGCCCCTCAATACACAGTACACTGAGAGACAACAGCACAGGCTACATAGACATGATTGACTTGTCTAATCCAATTACATTAAGAAAGAGCTGTTCATTTAACGTGTACATTAAGCTCCAATTTGAAGAATATTTTCTGATTAGCAGACAGCAACAGACAGACTAATTTTTGCGTCTTTCGATTTGTGCTACATAACATGATTCGAGCGCTGTCAATCAAGGCTGACTTCTGGACTGTCAATCACTGCAGCCCTGACATGCAAACCACACGGAAGCGCACCCTTCGCGTGTGCTCTGCACAGAGTGACCAAAATCAGTGTACTGAGCTCGCTTACATTTGTTTATCCATAGTTGTATTTAACAGCCTTGACATTTACCAAAATTGATTTCTTTCACAGCCTTGCATTTGTTTGAACATACAACGGCGATGACTCTGTAATCCCATTTTAATTAGAAAGATGTAGCAAGCATGCTAAGCTCACGCGCTCTATTCCCTGCAGCGATGCCACACTGGCGAGGAATCAATCACCAAGGCACCGGTTGCCAGGGCAACAAACAGGGGGCTTCTTCACTACTGTCTAAGTGGTAAATGATTGCCAGTGTAACTCATTGGCGGATGTGAGGAGTTTTTATCTATCTGTCTGCCCCCCTCCCCTGCTCGCATATCCAGCGAGTTAATTAAAAGCAGCCGACATGAAATACATTTAAAGATGAGCAGGAATGAAACATACAGTACAAATTGAATCCCCACATCAAGGGGGTTTGAGGTTGGGCGGGTGGGAGGAGTGGGGGGTCGAGGCTGGGGGAGGGGTGGGGTGGGGTTGCAGTAGCAGAAAAGCAACAGTAAAAAATGAATATGCAGTGTGAGAGAGGTGTGAAATGAAGAAAAAGTGTACACATGCTTGAGGACACTGGTGAATGGAGTAAGAGAGGGAGGGGTGTGAGGAGCCAGGTGAATCCAGAACATTTCCAATTTTTAACACTGACTCTCTGTCTCAAAACTCTTGAGCCAGGCACTGCTCAGACTGCTTTTAGTTGTTGTTTCACCTTAACAGCCCTTGGTCTTTCCTTTCCTTTCAAATATGCAGCTTTCTCTTTACTTTAATTGGCTTTTTAAATGTCCGAAGCCCTGCGACAGGCTGGCCTGTCCACTGTGTACCCTGCCTCTTGCCCTATGGCAGCTGGGATATGCTACACACCACCCCCAGCAACCCAGAATTGAATAAGTGGGATAAGATGGATGGATGGATATACTGTGCTTTATACAGCTAAATAAATGTAATGCGTGTTAAAGGGTAGGGATTTTATTCCATATTTTTTCATATTAAAAAAGATTTCCAATATTTTGATGTGAATGCCTCTCACACTGATATATAATGTTACAGCTTAATGTTTAGCAAACTTGACCCACAGGTAAATTTATAACAATCTGATGTGTCAATCAAGGTTTTATAGTTAACTAAGATATGGCACTGAAATACAAAAATTCTAATTAATGTCATCAGTTTTAGTCTATTGTGCATATTTATTCAGTTATTTATATGTGTATGGATACAGATGTATGTATATGTGTGTGTGTGTGTGTGTGTTTTTCTCTTATATTATTGTTACTTTTTATTTAGATTTATTCTTCTTTAAGGGCAACACTGGGACCTGAGAACAGAAATTTCGTCCCACTGCATGAATCCTTGAAATTTGGTCAAAATTTTAAGCATTGTTACAGCAGTGGAACATGAGTCTGACACATGAGTGTCAGTTGTTTTTATTGTAATATCTATTCTGAACATCTTAAATCATGCCCCTGCCAACCCATATAATAATAATAATAATAATAATAATAATAATAATAATAATAATAATAATAATAATAATAATAATAATAATACAGAAACTAAAATCTAAATTAAAAGTATACATTTTTCAAGTATAAAAAAATAAACCGAAACAAGCAAACCCACGAGAAACTAATGAAAAATCCACAACTATAACTCTGTTGCCAGTTACTTGTTTTGTATGTGGAGGCAACCTACTTTATAGTATTAAAAATATTCCTGAAAATTAACATTTTTGAAATAGCGGGGAACGAGCCTGCTGGAAAAGTTGATATAGTACAACTCTGCACAACACGGCCACCCAGCACAGGATTTGTTATTTCAATATTTCGGCTTTTGTAGGAGCTCATGCACAGCAGGTTTTGCATGGCGAGTGAACAAATGTGAAGGCTCCCACTGCTGCACAACTGCTTGTTTATACTCAGGTTCACAACGAGAAGTTTGCAAAAGGAAAACTAAAACTGATTGTCTCAACAAACCAACAGCACAGCTTCCAAACTCTGTCGCTCATACATAAATTACAGTGCAACCACTTCTCTGCCACTATCTGTTACAGCAATGGCCGTCTTCACAATTTTGCCAAATCATCTTACATTGAGAAATACACTATAATGTATGCTGGAAAAACTGAAAGCAATTCCAACTCCAATAAATGGCATTGTTCAAGCATATGCATTCCCTATAAGACACCAATCAATTAACAATTAATTCAATGTTATTAAAAGGGAACCAGTTATACTTATTTCTAGCACCATAGTATTATTTTGATTCTACCAGAGCAGCTTTGCATGAATCACAGTTTAATATAATCCTCCACTTTGCAATAATCCCACTTACAGTTGATCGCGGAATACCAAGGAGGGAAGAAATTTCACCAACTGATTTGTTGCAACAGTGGCATCTTATTACAGCACTACACTTGAATTCAGTGAGCTCTTTAGAAAGAGCTCTTCTTTCATGGCATGGCTAGGTACTTGATTATATATACCTGTGGCAACGGGAATGAAAAGCTACTTTTGACTGCTCTCTTACTGACAAGGGGTCATGACAGCAGGCAGATGTTTTTTTTTTTTACACCAGTATCCCCTTCCTGGTGCAACCCCAAAGGGATTTGTGTCTCCTCCCAGAATCAAAATGGGGCTTTTTCACTTGGGACTGAAAACACCTGATTAAGAGGTGCAGCCACTCAGCCCCATCCTCTGTCTAAAACAAGCCGTTTCACTCCTCTCCCTTTAAAGGACATATATCATGCTTTTAAATCCTTCCTTTTCATATATAAATCATTCACTTGTGGTCTATATAAAGTAGAACTGCAGTGCTTTGGTCTGAATTCCTCATTATTGTAGCTCCACAGACCCCTCTTTTACCCCTCTATTGATGTGCGTCTTAGAGCAACTCGTTTTGATGCGGTCTCTTTAAATGTGAACTGAGACATTTCACACCCTGCCCCCCTCCAGGTCGCAGAGTGTTCCACTCTACCCCGTTTGGCCATTTTTGTAGTTTGATAGCAGCGATACAATTATTTACCAGCAGAGAAACAGGAACTTCAAAGAGGCTCTGATGCCGGGGGGGGGTGGGGGTGGGGGTGGTGATATAAGGAATCGTGGGGGTTAATACACCCAACAACCGAACATTGACTTGTCTACTTGCAACTTCGGCATAACTGAACTTGGGCTACAAAATCACTGTGAGAAAAAAAAATGGCGGATTCATGAAATCGGTAAGCCGGAAGTCCATGTCCTTGTTTAGCAGTTCCACAGCAAACACTGTGACGTAACAGATAAGAAAATATAACAGGGAATAGAGAAAACTGAACAGACTGAAAAATATGACCCCAAAAGAATTTTAAAGATATCTACGCAGCACCAGGACAGAATGCATTTAAATTTCCTGCACTCCTACACATTCAAAGTACACAACAAAATGTATCTAAGGGCTAAAAATGCGGATTTTGCATCACATGTCTCCTTTAAGGTCATCCTAACTTTAAGCCAGCTTTCTTCTGACTGGCTCTCACTTCCAAACAGAAGGTTTGAAAACCAGGTGGATGGGGCTGGGAGGAGTTTGCCTGATATAACCGTATTAAGGTTATCTGCTGTCACTAGTAAAACGCTGTCTGAAACAGAGCATTCATTATAGAACACTGAAGTCTGTGTAGACACTCTGACCTCAGTATTTAAAATTAGTAAAAGTATACATGAGACACAGAACATAGGAAAGAGTGATAGGCCCAATTTAAATCAAAATCAAGATTTTTAGCAAACTTAATGAGCTTATAAGAAGAGTGCAGTAAATGATTAGGGTTTCAACATAATGGTCTGTGCTCTCACAGACATGATGACTGACAAGGCTTTTTGGAAACACAAAACAAAATCTAAGCATTGCATCCGCCTAATTCTGCCAGTGAAAATAACATCATTTTGTAGCACTTGGGGTGCCTTGGACCAAGTAATGACTCTCCATCAAGCTCTTTAGAAGCCCAACACACATCACAATGACCTGACAATAAAATGGTGTACACACCAGCAAACTCAGGTTGTCCATCTGGCAGCAGGCGCTGCCTGCCTATCCACTGGGATCATTCCTTCCTACTCTTCTGCCTCCCACTACTGTCTCTCCAATTAAAAGTTACACATCAGCCGCAAGTCTGAGCCAGACTTCCAGATGGTTGGAATGATAGAGCAAGCTTTTCTTCTGTTGCATTGTCAGCGGAGAAATCAGTTACCTGTGTGTCTATTTTCCAAAAGTGCTGTGCAGTTGGGTGGTTGGCGGCTGCTTTGGGAATTGTGCCGAGTTCTTGTGCTTAGTTAAATCTCCAAACTGTGCTCTGTACTTTCAGACACAGAAGCTTGAAGCTGAGTGAGGAACTGCAGATTTCAAATGTTAATGCTGAGCCGCATTTTGCTCCCTTTTAGGTTAGATGAGACTGTTTGTTTTTTAGTTTGCTTTCACCATTTCTCCTGACATTAAAAGGGACACCCAGACTTTTGCTGAAATGCCAGTTACAGCTCTCCGTTCTGATATAATAAGTTGCAACATACAATAAAGCCCAGGAAGGGGAAAAACAGAAAGAAAAAATGAACACTTACATATCAAATAATTGTCTATGATTAGCTGGCATGAGAAGATTCAGAGATCACAAGCATCCAACATCTCTAAATGCAAATTTATTTTCTACCTAGCTTTCAGATGCTCACATACATCAGTGACCGAATATCACAATATATGATATGATAGGTACACAAGTCTTTTTTTTTTTCCATCACCACATCTACCGTTTGTTATCCCGCGCTTGTTTTAAGTGCAGTTGACAAGTAAATCCCACGGCTCAGTATTTGTGCTGCTTCCTTGTGAAAATCTTCCCGTGTATGAACAACAATCACATCTCTCGAGACCACAAGACTGCAGGCCTCACAAAATACAGAACCTTACTTAAACAACTGAGAACATAATCTTACCGAGCATAGGTTGAGCAAAGACAGCACAAAGAAGAGTACGCTGTATTGGTACGGTCAGCATCTTCTTACTGTGTTCATAGCAAAGCCAGCAGAGCAGAATCAGTTCCAACTGTACCCTGCAGTTAACACAATCCAGTGTGGGAGACAACTTATGGTTTTTGTGTATCATTACCAGGCTGGCAGCCGCCTGTCTCCATGATGTGCTATGCTTGGATTTTTTTTCATTCTTCAATAACTGTGAGTTTTGTTCCAATATCATCTGACAGGCACATCTAATAAATAACAGATCCCGCCAATAGCCTAGTTTTTTTTTAAAGCAACATGGGACTTTTGATGAAATTCATCCAACGGTTTCTTGAACTGTTTTACAGTCAGCTGGTGCCAGGATACATTGTAACAGAACTTGAAAGCCTCAGACAGTCAAGCTGAATATCACTGTGGTAGATTACAAGAATACCAAGAGAAGATGCTCAGGTATATATCCAGTAGATAATTTCCAGCCATCCATTTTCTTCTGCTTATCCAATTCAGGGTCTCAATGGGGCTGGAGCCTATCCCGGCTGTCTGTCGCAGGGCTAACACAGACAGACAGACAACCATTCATACTCACATTCACACGGGCGATTAGAATCACCTATTAATCTAACTCCACTAACACAAACCTGTTTAAAAATCCATTTCAGTACATTTCCATGAAAAAGTAAAATTAGTCCACACCGGGCAAGGTTCAGACGCTGGGGGAAAATGTGAGTGGTTGCTGCATGTTGCTGGCTCAGAATGAGGGTGCTACAACAAAAACCTCCTTGCGTTTGTTTTGGTCGCTAGCAGATTGTTGTGCTTGCCCGCAGTTTGCATGGAAGATGCCGACTAACATTTGCTAACCAGACTGGACAATCAACACATTTCAAAAGGAACAACTTCTAGTTTGAACATGAGCCACAGCCTTTTCCAGTCTGCGTCACATTCTTCAGTGTCACTACCACTTGGCCTGCTGGTGACCTTCCAATTGCAAGGAGGTTTTCAATGCAGCCTCTGTACCGCTTTGCAACCCGTTTCACCTAGTAACAGCAAGCAGCCTCTAGCAACTCACTCGCCACCCAGTGAGAAAATGGACATTTTTCATTTGTGGTTGGTGGATACTGGGGGGGGTCACTGACTCTAGGCATACTTAACTGGGGCTTTATACTGTTATCCAGTTGAAATAGCAGTTTAACAAGATTAAAAATGACAGGTTTAATTATTGAATCAATGAATGGGTCAACATGAAAAAAATTGTTCCTGTTTTTTAAATATGGGGTCTTCCTGCTTTAGCTGCATGTACAATAGCCAATGTTAGCTGCACTTATTAGCTTCAGGTTCACAGTTGTTCACCGATCAAGTACCAAGTCACCAGGCAGCAATATTTTGGAGGTTGATACAACATCTTTTGGTATAAATTGATAAATGTATTTATAGTATCACTTTAAATGACCATCCATCATGGTCAAGAGATTGGTGTAGTTTGGCCACCTGTATGGCAACAACAGAATTAAGTGTGTTTGCATTGCAGTGTCTTACTCTACACTTTGCTAGCTGCTGTGAAAAAAGTGTGTGCAGTCACTTTTACAATATAGAAAACAGAAACTGGCAGCAAAGCAAAAGAAAACCTGTTGTTGATGTTTCACACTCAAGCTGGGCAATTCATACAATGATGTAACACCATGTGAAAACAATGAAGAGGTGCCTTCCAATGCAATGATTTTGCTGACTGAGCTAAACAGCTCACCAAAAAACCCACCACCACCACCAAAAAAAAAAAAAAAGTCACATAATAATTAAAAAATGTGCATTCATCTTTCCCACATTTTCTGAGTACAAATCAATACAAGCCACCACACTGGCATTCACCAGGGTCACCACTCAGTGATCTATTTATGTCTTATTCTGTCTCCTCTGTCAAGCTCATTACTAGCAAAATGTGGGCTGAGGGTGAACTGTGCGGCCGAGCCTCAAGTATGCGCCCCTAATAAGTGCTAAAGCAGTGTGGCGGGCAGTGGGGGTGAACGCAAGGTGATAATTGAGAGCACAATGGTCGCTTTCAATATGTGCACCCTTTGTTTTAAATGTAGCAAGGCGCATCCAGGGGTCCACAATAACAGAAAGAACTATGTGTGCGTATGTATATATATATATATATATATATATATATATATATATATATATATATATATATATATATATATATATATATATATATATACACGCACACACACACACACACACACACACACACACACACACACACTGCTCAAAAAAATAAAGGGAACACTTAAACAACACAATATAACTCCAAGTAAATCAAACTTCTGTGAATCTCTTTTGATGATATTATGTACCGTAGATGATGAGATATTCAAAGTGTTTTGCAGTTTTACACTGAGGAACATTTCCCTGAAACTGTTCCATGATTTGTAGATGCAATTTTGTGTCTATGTGTGTGTGCAGCTCTCTGCCTCTGCCAATCATGTTACTGAGCAGTTGCCAGGTCACCTAATTGCTTGCAAAATCTTTTTAGTACCGCTTGAGACACGTTTCTGAATGATCTGAAATAGTAAAACGTCTCAGTTCAAACATGTTTTTATTGTGAATAAAATATAGATTTATAAATCACTGCTTTCTGTGTTTATTACATTTTAAACAGCGTCTCAACTTTTTTGTAATTTGGTTTATAATAATTATTAGTTGACGGTAATTAGCTCAAAGAGCAGCTATGCTAATGTAACGTGTCCAATCTTAATCCAAATATTCACCTTTTCCCTCTTGCTAGCTTTAAACACAACTGAAACAATGACATCAGCAACTGGTTGGAATAATGCTGAGGTATGTGTGTGGGGCCACAGCAGGCAAAAAGTCTGGAACCACTGGTGCAGGTGACATTTAAGTATCAGCCCAGACAACAGCCCATAGAATTCCTTTTATTAGATTAAACCACAACACAGGGAGTAGTGCAGCCATGTCGTCAGGGACACAATACATGCTACAAAAGAATCCTTGTACACGGTTGCCATTGCTTACATTTGGTATCTTGATAGCAATAATATTAATAACAGAGTTGTAATTAGAAACATTATCTGGCCAAAGATGTTCATGTAAAGAAGTTCAGATTAGAAACTTGACGGGGACAAGTCACACTGCTGTGCGATGACGATGGTCTGGTATGATATATCTTTATTGCAGTACTGTGTATTATGTCATGTCACATCCCCTTTATCCTCCTTCGGCTTGTAAAATACTGGTAGTTTCACGCGGGCTGGAAAGTGTCAGGGCCAGGCAAATTTATTTAAGCGGGCTAACGGGTGATTTCCGAAGCGTTCTCAGGCGGCACTGCGCTTCACTGAACTTCTCTACGTTTAGTATGCATCAGTATGTGTACAATTTGTGAGAGAAAGGGAGTAAAAAAGTACAAAAAGTTTGACTGATTGGTTAGAGAGAAAGACTTTGAGGTTGTCGAGGAGGGGGGAAAAAAAAATTGTCCAACCTACTAAACACATGGCTTTACGGTTAAGGGGCTGTCCTCTAGTTGTAATGAAACTGCATTCACTGGTCCTTTCACTGCTTTAACACTCATTTACTTCCACTGAAAATGACAAACAAGACACTCCAACAATCTAAAAAAAAAAAAAGAAAGAAAGAAAAAACTCCTCGGAATTCATTGTGATGATATGCAACCCTTGGGCTAACTGGAAAGAAGTGGATGCGATGGTAACAGAACAATGCTGTCCAACTAAATCTAACTCCAGCTTCATCCATTCTCCAGGGAATCCCCACTTTTAAGCTTTTTAGCTCACTAGCTCCATCGCGTCAACCTGATCTCTGTTCCAAAAACCCGCCGTGTTCAGCATAAGTTAATCGGTGTGTTTAAATGCGCATGGAGCTGGGGGGGTTTAGTTCTTAGCAACATATACCACACCTAATCTACAAGGAAACATGCTCCCACAGTTAAAGCAGTCAAAAGAAAACGTCTCGACAGATCACAAACATTTCATCCCATACGACAGTACTTGCAGAAGGACCGACTGCGGTAAAACTTTCCTCCCTAGTCAGTAAAAAGCTTCTCTCCAAGTCCCCCACAAGCAACGTGTCACCACGCTGCTCTGATAAGGCTTCCTGTCTTCGATTATAGGATGCAAAACGAGGAGCTTTTTAAGGCAAAACCTAAAGGCATGCAAATTAACTACATTTACGGTATTTACTGACAGTACAAGCATGTTTCGGAAGGAAAAGTTGGACAAATCCATCTCTTCTAGAGCTATTAGTACTTGAGACGATGGATCGAGTGTCTTATTGGAGGCAGATACATTATCATAGGAATTTGGTTCGGTTGACATTACTCGGTATAATGAAACACATACAGCTAGCATCAGTAAACTCGGAACAATAAATAGAGTAGCGGCAAATTCAACGTAGCACATCGCTGATGCGCAAGCTCCAGTAGAATGAACCTGTATGGAAAATACTTTGCACACTTCACATTTTGGCAGTTGATCTTTAAATAATTTAAATATATATTCATATTTATAGATCTATATATATATTATTTGTGCGAGGTGTTTCTATGTAGTGAGAGTTGTGTGTGTATGTGTGTGTGTGTCTGTATGTTTGTGCTGTGAGTGTGCACCCGTACCGTTCGCACCCGCACACTAGCTGTATGTTGTGTGTAGATCTTTTTTTATAGCAAATAACATTCTCATGCACACAAGTGTTTCAAACACAAGAAGCAGATCCATTGAAAGGTAGTCCAAGCATATATATATATATTTTTTTTTTTCAGTGGAAATAGCTGCAAACTGAATGGAACATGAAATTCTTTCTGTGCAGTCCGTGGCGGCTGGTGGAGCGCTCCGCTCGCCCTCCGGCCTATTTCTGGAGGTCACACTGCAGCAGTAATACGATGGACGGGTCGCTCTTGGCCGCCTCTTTGAACTCCTCCAGTGTGATCTGATCATCGTTGTTCTTATCCATCTTGGAGAAGATCTTGTCCACCCTCTGCTCGGGTGTCAGGCCGTCCTCGTTCATTTTCATCATGATCACCGTGCCCACCATCTTGTAGATGGCCTGCAAAGGATGGAAGGGGCAGATTTTTAGAGCCGCTGTCAATCTCTAAATCAGGGGTCTCAAACCTGTGGCTCCTTTGGCCATCTACATCTAAAATTAAAAAAAAAAAAAAAAAAGTGAAAAATAATCCTCAGTAGCAGTGGCTAGCATGGCTATATACACATACATGAATGGCTTGTCTTTATTACCCATGCTATGAATTCCAAATTTTAAAAAAAGTTTAACAAGAATTTAACACTTTCACTGCCGGTGCTGCTGATTTAAAGGTACACTCTGTAAAATCAGTAAAATCATGTCAGTAGATTACAGATTTTAGTCAACTGAATTCTCCTGTCTTACCCCTCCCTCCCAATTCAAGTGCATAATCTTAGCTACGGTGGCCACTGTAGGACAAACAATTCTGGCCACCGTTCATCTGTAGTGGGTGTAGGAAAGGAGTCTGAGACGAGTCGATGAAACAGTGAACCTCACTTCTATCCGATGGCGGCGATACTGAGGTGAGTGTTTCAGGATATCCGGAACTTTTCTGTCAGTGAGCGCTGCTGTTTTCGCCGCTGTTAGCCGACCTTAATGAAAATTCCTTTGAACTGGATCTAACATTGTTGGACTAGGACAGTTAGTGATTAAATTCTCATATGATGTGAGAATGTAATCAAGCTGTTTATCAGAGGGAAAGTGTGATTTTTAGGACACTCGAGCCTAACATTAGCTGGCTGTATGCATCAATTTGTTGGAAGATGTAATCACACATTAATCATTGTATATTTACGAGAACAACATTTTTTTCTATTAAATGATCTTAAAAAATTACTGACTGTACTTTTAAGTGGCATGGACACTTCTCTGTTAAATCCATGTACTGTAATTGCAAACTCTACCCAGTTGCCTATGTTGTAGCCTGACGTGTACCCCTCAGAAATGGAACTGTACATTGAGTCGACGCTCTTTACTGTTGTTTCCTCCTGTGCTTTTCAGATTACTTCCATCATTTTTCACTGGAATATCTCAAAGAGAGAAACTCCACTGTGAACACGTGTTTTGGCAGTAAAGCTGCGACGCAGGCACAGTATAAATCAGTATAAATCACTCTGCTATGCACAGCCCTCAGCTGGACTTTTGTCAAAATTAAACTAAACTCTTTTGTTTAATTTTACTATATTTAAAGCTATTAGGCTGCTAATCATTTATTATCAAAGTAGACTACTTATTATTTGATTCATTTGTAAACACAAGTAGGAATGCCAAAAAGAATCCTGTAGAACTTTTTGTGACTGTTTTAAAGTAGGCCTATACATTTTTCCTCCACAATTGTTCTAATTTGTCGGCAATAAACGTTAGTAAATACCAAGTAAGAGCTTCTAGTTAAGCCAGTCCACTGCAGAGCATTCACATGTGGTATTATTTACACCTATTAAGGATGCTGAAAGGCTAATTT
Source organism: Pterophyllum scalare (assembly GCA_024447675.2). NCBI lineage: Eukaryota > Metazoa > Chordata > Actinopteri > Cichliformes > Cichlidae > Pterophyllum > Pterophyllum scalare. The sequence goes on along the minus strand of JAMQGT020012094.1, from coordinate 38,505 downwards.
ATATTTAAGATTAGAGAAGATGTACTTTATTTAACCCAAACTTGGGAAATTGAACAATGCAGTGAACAATGCAGAAATCTCACAAACTGTTTAAACAGGTAGGATGAGATATGCTTTGCAGAGCCACAAATAATTATTTTGCTCAAAAATTGCTTTAAAGTGGTGCTTTTAATAGTAAAGTTTGCTGACCCTTGCTGTAATGCCTATTGATGCCTTGGAGGTTCTGTGTGAATGTATAATTTTATATGCTGACCAAAATAAAACAAGGATAGCACAATAACTGCAGTCTGCACTGAATATGGAGTTTGACACTCTGAAACAGAAATCCGTGCAAGTTTCCTCTGGAAAAGCACAAAAAAATGTCTCCTCTAACGCTGATGACACATTAAGTTTTATTGCATTTTTTATTGCAGAAGATATTTTATTAATTATATAACTCTCTGAGTATAAAAGTATAGTTGGAGAGATATAATAGTTGCTTTTATTCGCCTGCAGGGGGAGAAATAAGACAGCGCATTGTGGAGCACACCTCCAGTTTCCTTTCAGCAGAGCTGTTTTCAGATGCCTTAGAGTTTCTATTGGGAGACCTAATGTGGTGTACTCTTCAGAAGAACAGTGTGCACAATGAGGACAACTGCACTGTGCATTTTGTTACTAATGTTTGCCTACATGAAACAGTGGAAAATAACATTGGGTTACCAGTGAGAAGCATGAAAATGACTTGAATGCTGAATCAACACTGCACATTTAAAAATGTATCCATTCCATGTTTCTCCAACTGGGATTTTCTTGACGTGACAGGTTTGGTAATGTAAAAATCTGACTGGCCTGGATCGATTCCAGATCAAACGCGGATTGTGAAAGAATGACTGAGTAACTAGGATGCTTTTACACAAAGAGGCAGAGGAACAGGAGTGTCCTGAACTACAGACAAGTCTGATCCAAACATACAGTTTTGTCTTTAATTGCAAAATTTTTGAATTGATAAAATTATTCGGTGTCTCAGATCCTACAGGCTCAGCCCTGTGGTCTGTAACCTAAGTACAAAAAAATCTCCAGTCCAGGTGACTCAGCAAGTAATAAAGCAAACAAGGCATAAGGCTGTTGATCTCACTCATTAGTACAAGTAAAACGAATCACATTATACCTCGATGATCTCCAGCATCTCCACTCGTGTGATTTTGCCGTCTCCGTCCAGGTCATACATGTTGAAGGCCCAGTTGAGCTTCTGCTCGAAACTGCCCCGTGATGTGATGGAGAGTGCGCAGATGAACTCTCTGAAGTCGATGGTGCCATCACCGTTCTTGTCGAAGGTCCTGAAGGCATGCTGGGCAAACTTGGATGCATCGCCATAAGGGAAGAACTGGAAGGAAAGAGATGTATGTTTTTATGATTCAGTCAGCTGAAGCCATCGAGGGCTAGAGCGTTTAGATAATGTTTCATGAATAAAACTTCTTGTGTTTCTCACATAAGTGGTCAAATAATGAAAACAGATAGTGTCACTTGGGGACATAATGGCAAAGAACTGCTTGCATTTACAAACAGCAGGCACTGATTACTTTAGGTAGCTAAATGAAGTTCGATTTTTGATTCCAACCCAGTGTTTTGTAGGCTCTGCCTTTGCAAATGTTCTCATTAGCTTCACCAAGTACACTGATTGGGATTGTTTCAGGTTGTCTGTCTGGAAGCAGGATTACTTAAAAAGTTATGGAAAGATTTGTTTGAAAATTTAGAAGAAGCAGTCCTTGGCGAAATGTCTGCAGTCTTGTCTGCTGTTGTTGCTATGTATATTCATGTGTAGGTTTGTACAGCTATCCATACTGTACAGATGTGCCGGACAACTGTCACTTCAAAATGCTGCAAGGCCACAGTCTTTTCTTAAGTTCCAAAATAGGCAACAACAATTACACATTTGTCTTTATTGATTCCTGAAGGTGAAGCTGTTCTTTCCCTTGGGAAATCAATGACAGGATCTCTGACACATTACAACTAGGAGCTGGTAGAACAACTCTTTAGCTCCAAGAGACATTCACACACCGGATGCATACTGACACGTGTGACTTTAATATGGTTCCAAGTTACATGACCTTCTCCCTCACGACTTCACTTTGCGGGACTTCCCTGCTGGGTCTGTGTGCACGATCTGATGTCTGATGAATCTACAACAACTAGAAAGTGGGTTTTCTCAGATGCATCGGATACGCGGGTGTCACCATGAGGATAAATAAACACAGATGATATTCAACTGTGAGTCTATTGGAGCCCATACTTTTACAATTTTATCAGACTTAATTAAATCAATGTTTTGTAGTTCCTTTGTTGATTCAGTTCCTTTAATTTAGCACTTTAAATTTCTGATTAAATATGGTATTGCTGAACATGCTAAACATCATCAGCTTTTTCAGTATGACCACATTAGCATTCTAATTAGCTGAAGGTGTATTTGTACCACAGAGCTCTTATAATGGCTATAAATGAGAAGATTTACACAAAACTGTTCATATTAAAATACATTCTACCTTTAATCTAGTTGCGCAGATAATGCCGTCACTGTAAAGGTTAATCGCAGAGTAGCATTATGTAACTAAAATCAAACTAAACCATCTACCAACAGTTGAAGACAGATCTATGTGAAACTGATTTTACTCAACTTTGTTGTGTTTGCCTAATTATGGCCCATCTCTATTGTATACAGTTCAGTAAAGGCTAGGGATCAATTTGTTTTACCCCCAAAGTATTTAAAGCCCCAAAAGTGTGTTGACAGGTGAAGAGATCCACTATCATTACTGCGTACCAGCACTATTTGCACACAAGGGCAGAGATTAATGCAGTAACTGCATGGATGGCTACCGGGGCCCCGCTCAGCTCGTCGTCATCTACTGTAAGCCACGAAGCCTGTGGGTGGCTGCGAGAAGCTGAGTGATTCATTAGATATAACCTTCCATTTGACCTCCCTGGTAAAAAGTCTGGGTCGATGGTTAATCTGAGCTGAGCGAGGCTGCTCCCTGAGGACCTGTGTAAAACAAAACAGGGTGGAGCAGTTCAGTCTCCATCGAACAAATGGAGCAATTTAGACAAGATATCCATGTTGTTTTGTTATTTTTGCTGCTGATTTCACCATAATAATTCATTTGGGTGCAGATGAACTGTAGACTCAACATGTAAAATATAAGCAAAGGAATCGCTGAAGAAAAAAAGCCAGACCCTCTTTGTGTAACCTTGTGTAATATCTGTCGTTTTCATGTGCTCACATTCGGTGACCACCGCAGGCACACGTGTCAAGTAAAAGCAGGTACCTTCACCATTTAATATATCCGGAAATGTCAAGACATCCTGCTTGTATTGACATTTACAGAACTACACAATGAGTAGCTGAGCTGAAACAAGCTTTTTGAGGAGAATTTTAAGTTTCTCACATTTCCACGATCATATTTCGCCTAGAACGAATATTGTCAAAAGAAGATTGATATTTCCCTCTGCAGTAATTTATATTTGACAGCATGGATTTGTTCTTGGACCTTCCCAGCAGTAAGATCCTAGCACAGCACAGCACAGCGCAGAGCAGGCATTACAGATATGACATCGATTAAGTCTGATACAGCATGAGAAGTTGGAGCTGGGGCGGAGGTGTACAGATGGGCAGTAACTTGCAGATAAAGTAGCTTATTTTCACATACAATGGATTTAAAGCCACAACAATTTTCACACATTTGATTTATACAGTGCTAGTTAAAAAATATCAGCTATAGCAGCATTAGACGAACTTCATGACCAACACAGACCAGTTTCAGAGTCTGTAGTCAAGGGAGAACACCTGTCAATCATTATTCGTCATTAGCACATGTACAGAGGGGCATTTAAGGATGCTTCCTAGCATTGGACCCTTGAGGGGCAAGCCACTAGACAGGTGATTGACAGGTTCTGTCCCTCTCCAACAGCCTACTGCATCAGACAGCACGTTTTGATGAAAACCTCACACAGCCTGTCTGCTCCTGGATCTTAAACCAAATCCAACACGACAGCTCGACTCATTTGCAAATTTTCTCTTATATCCCCAAAGCAGTCTAACCAACTGTGTTTTTCGGCGTTCAAGATGAAAAATACGCCACACAGTTGTTGAATCTGTTTTCAGCTACTTTCAAGACTTTTCACAAGTTTACGGAGGTGCTGGCTGTCCCTTGGTTGTATAAATTGGGCTAGACCTCAACTTTGGGCAAATGAGGAGAGAGAAACTTATCGCCCTGTTGTTAAAAGCCAACATGACATTATCAGAGTGCATCACATGGCTGAGTGCGTCGAATGAATTGGAAGTGTGGAAGTGACATAAGCTGAAAACATTTCTCACATACTAAGGTGATATGGCTAATGTAGCATACAGTTTATGCTTATCTAACTTATCTGCAGATCCAGAAACATTGATCAGGTGTTGTGCTTGCATCCACTTGTTGACTATAAGCACCATATTAACTCTTCTTCTAGTTACAGTTGTGGTCTCCACTGATGGCTGAGAACGATATCAGGCTAACTAGCTGCTTAATGCTGCATAATGCATATGTAAGTTAGCTAGTTGCTAACTTTGTCCACATGCAATTAGTTCCTGAGTAGCTAGCGTACAGTGTGTTATGCATGTTATGTTTAGAAATAATGTTTATGAGTGTGTAGAGTAAAAACTTGGTGGTCAGTTAGTTAAAAGACTAATATATAATATGTGTGTGTGTGTGTGTATATATACACACTATGTATATGTATCTATATACACACATAAATGCCTACATCTTATCAACTAGAGCAACTTTCTCCAAAAATGAGTCCAAACTTTCATAGCAGTTAGAAAACAATCTGCTGCAGTTTCAGCAGCTCGTAATCACGGACACGTGTACTTTTGTTTCAGGCGGTAAGACTGCTCTACAATATGTCCTTGCCCATGTGTGCAGCAGACAGCCTCGTCATACACAGAAAAAGGATGCTGCCCCATCCTCTACTAGACTAACAACCCAGCACGCACAAACTGTCTGGAATCAAGACTGGGAGAGGAGAGTAGAGGCTGTGAATCCTAATGGGAAAACAGAGTGCGGTGAATTGGAGATTAAAAAAAAGGGAACGATGAAACGACAGAGAGAACGGGTTAGACGGTGTTAGCTCGGGCTGTAAAACTGCCCGTCTGCAATGTGGTCCCGCCCATATACATTTTGCTGCAGTAGCGAGCCGATCAGACTGCAGTGGGAAGTTAAGACAAGTTCAGAAGAGAAAAGATATGTGGGGGAGGAGGGTGTCAATGGGCACAGAGATGAGAAGAGACAGAAGAATGAAAAAATGAAAAGGAAAAAAATTGAGGAAGGCTAAAACGAGCATGACAAAGTGTGAGAGGGAGAGTGACAGAGATAGAGCTTAGATCCATGATCCAGGGCCTTATCTGCCCTTTCAGAGACGCCAAGCTAATGTGAGGATGGAAGTCCCCTTGGGACAAAGACAGCCAGCGTGAGGCTGCTTGGATGCATGGGACGCTTTGTACATAAATGCAAAGTGGCTTCCTTCCCACAAGCGCTGCCTCCTTCCCCCGTATGGTTTTGCCTCAGCTCATCTGCCTGACCCCAGAGGAACGGGAGGAGGCACGTGGACAACGTGGGAAGAGCTGAGGAGAGGGAGGAAGAGGCTAAGTGAGAGGGAAGAGGAAAGGTGTCAAGGAAGAGATGTGGTAGAGATTTTTTTAAGGGGTGGGAGGGGAGAGGGAAAGCCACTGCAGTTCCCCAACAATCTGGCAAGTTATGAAACAGTTACGTAAAAAAAAACGAAGGGAAGAATAAAAAGAGCAATCTGAGAAAAACAGACAAAAACAAACATTCACTAGATGGCATGCAGTTACAATTTAACAACCAAAAATGACCCCGTCAGGACTTGAAGTGACTGTTTCCTCGACTTTACAGCTATGGATATTAGGCCGTTAACATCTTCATTAAGTCTTACTCTTCCCCTGATCTGGCACCCATTTGCTGTTATGGCTGTTTGATATGGCCGTATGCAGTCGGCCATCAAAGTACAGGCTCGGTGCCAGACCCCTTCTGTTTGCTCAGCGAAGGGCCAGGCGGGCAGGCACAGCTGGCCTAATAAAGGCTAATGTCGCAATGTTTGTGTGTGTCAGTGAGTGTGGCAAGGCCTGTTCTGTAGAACAAGCACACACCATCCCAAACATGCTGCTGGTAAATGGAACATTAAAGCCCTTATAATCAGCCTGCAAGCTGGCACTGGTGCTGATCCAAAAGCTGGGAGAAGGAAAGCTCCCAGCTTTTGGGAAGAGGGACACTGAGAGAGACAGAGCGAGGAAACGAGTGTGGGAGAGAAGCTGAGGATGCGAGAGAAAGACACTTCACTCGTCACACTTAACCAAAGGCCATTTCACACTGACAGAACACTGAACGACTGCAAGATCATGGAGCAGATGAATATTGCAGCTCAAAAAGCACTGTGAAACTGCACACGCAAGTGATTCAACCCTCAAATGAGCTCATCAGTAACAAGCGGCAAATGACTTCTGTTTGATTCCAAAATAACTTCAGTTAGGTACCAGGCAGCGTTTGAGCCACATTTCTCTTTAGCTGAACTCCCTGCGCTGCCGGCTCTTCAGATAAGAGTTAAGCTGGATGCAGATCTCGCAGCTTAAAAGCTCTGAGTGACGAGATCACAAGCGTCAGCATTTAAATGCGATGAAGATATTATATTTACTATCCACAGTTTCTGATACAGTTTGGGAGCTGCAAAAACCGTAACTGCTTTGGTGTTCTCTGAGAACCAAAAACTGGACAAAAATAGCACTCTGCAGTCAGGCTTTATATGAATCAAACTCCCTGGACCATTAACCAAGAATTATTTTCATTTTGACCAGTTGTGTCAAGTTTCAGTTAGTGCTCCCTGAACTTTCAAATTCATCTCCCTAATGAAAATAAAACAGCTCTGGAAAAACAATAGAACACTTTCATTTAAGGCCTGTTTTATCTACTCAAATGTCTACAGAGTAGATGGGACAAAAATACTTGTTTCTGACAAGGATATGTTATCAATACACCATATATATATATATATATATATATATATATATATATATATATATATATATATATATATATATATATATATATATATATATATATATATATATATTTATAGTGGTCTGTCAGGATTCTCCTGCCATGCTGACTTACCCGAGTCACAGTGGCACTTCGAAATGAAGAAAGGAAAGGTGAATGAAACATAATCAAGGTGCTGTGAAGCACAAGAAACTATTGAGGGTAAAATGCCAAGTTGAGGTTGGGGTAAAGTAAATCAGGCACACACTGGCACCTCAGCACAGAGAATAAATACACTATAATAATATAACTGTTGTATTTTGCCTTTTCAGTTTTTCTTATTATATATTTACTTATTATATCTGTGCAACTATAGATGATTATGACAGCATCCTACTGTATCTTACTCTGTGATTCCCACCACTAATCTACAATGACTTCCAGTGAGCACAATGTATGACTAAGGCCCCAGTCACCCAGGCATAGAGACTGTCTGCAACCGTCAGGCAACCACTGGTTGCTAGCTAAAAATGAGTATTCATCAACCCGGTGAGTGGGTGGTTGTTTGCAGTTGCTGTGAAATCGACTGCTAAAGCCCTTCACAGCAACTGCAAGTAGCTATGGAAAAGTGAGTATTCCTTGACTGGTTGGTTGCTGGAGGTTGACAGTTTCTAGCATGAAATTGCTTGCAGAGAGCATGACAAAACCTCATTGCGATTTGGTCGCTAGCAGGTTGCCATGTTCACCAGTGGTTGGCATGGAAGACAATGACTTGCCAACTGCTCGCTAAGTGGTAGAGAAACTGTGAAGACTGTAATGCAATCCAGAATTGGACCGCTCACCTTCAAAGTAAAGTTGCACTGTTTGAAATATGTTGATTGCAGCCGTAAGGAATAACTTTTACTCTGAAGACAAATGTTCCTTGTGGGTTTGCCTTGCAGTTTTACAAGTTTCACTACAGCTTGGAGAGTAAATGATGAGTGTTTGCAGATAAAGTAGGTATTTTCCATGCAAGCCACACACAACCCTGGCAAACCAGAGGTCTCTAGGCCTGGGTGACTAAAGCCTAAAGCACTGTCTATTCAGTTTTTTTGGGACCAAGCATCTTCATTGTTTCTAAATATAAATGTAAATGGACTAGTTCTTATATAGTGCTTTTCTACTCTAGTTGAGCACTCAAAGCGCTTTATCACACGATTGAGACAAGCGTCTTGACAAGGATCAAGGATGAGTCATAGACGGATGTAACGGAGAGAATCCACCCATTTTTCAAAATAAAACATTGTTCAGACTCTAATAAATAAAATGTAAATAATCTAAGTTATTTATCCTTTCAGTGCGGCCCGGCACCAAATGACCCACTGACCGGTACTGGTCTGTGACCCGGTACATACGAAAATTTGCATTTTGAGACAGCATTGATTTCAGCTTTGTCCAGTACAAAACCTTCATGTTTTATTTTTCCAGCATTCTAAAGTTGATTTTTTAAAAGCAGACACATATCACTGACCAAACAGGAGACTCTGCCAGTCATAATGCACAGTGAGGGAATTCTAAATGCAACCAAATTCAATGACTATTGCAGAAAGCAAATCATAAAAATCCATCTGTGAAGTACGTGCTGACTGTATAATAAAAAAAAAAATGGGCATGAAAAAAATTGAAGAATTGCTGCTTTTACATTGTTTTCACAAAAGAAGAAAGGCTCATTCAGGAATGTCTATTTGCGCCACAGGTCGTTTTTTTGTTGATATTTTACTTCAAAAAATAATATTACGTGAAATGTCAGCAAATCTAGCCTTGCACCTGTATGCATTTTGCTTTTAATTTTTAATCGCACCTAACAAAGCCAGTACATGAGCTGCTAAATAGGCTGCAGTCCTGTGCGAATGCCAAACCACACACACTCCCAGAACATTACCTTATGCATTACCATTCATGCACTCGGACTCCCACAGTGCCCGTTCTGGACCGGGACTGCTTCCATCATACAGAGACACATGCTAGTCCACATGCGCGCACACACAGAACACACTCTACACGCTGTTTTCTGGTGATCCGGGCCCTAAGGAAAACAGATTGTTCAATATCCTTCTGCCCGATGGATAAATGTTATCACTACCTGCAGGAATCGAGCAAAATGAATCCATCCCTGTTAACTGCTTAGTGACCACTAAAACTGAAATATCGGGGAATAAAACACAACAGGGAAACAATAACAATAAATCATAATTTTAAATGGAGTAAGAATTTATGCTCTAATGGTAATGCTTAATGCTGTGACACAGCCTCCACACAGCCCCCAAGGTCAAGGTCTCCTTGCATAAGAGCCCTGCAGGACTCTCAGGCCTCTGTTATTATCAAAGCACATTTGCTATTGGCTGTTCATCTCTCCAGTATGCAAACACAGGTTGGAGAGGTCAGTCTGAGCCTGTGGTCTGCCCTTAAAAGCGCTTGAGGTCTGTAACGAAGAGGCTTTAGCTTTGACATGTTTCGTACGGTTTCCATCATTCCACTGGGGGGTACTGGGGGGGTGGATGGGGGTGTAAAATAATGCCTCATATTTCATGCATTCCATTGCTAACAGTGTAAGGCCAAGAAAGCCCTAGCCTAGCTTTTCTCTGTGGCTGTTTACATTGCTACGCCACTGGAGGTACTGCTGCATTAAGCAGGATGCACTGGGCTTGAGAGGGAGAGGGAATACATGCATAATCAATTGGGAAGAGGGGGGGCGTATTTACACTGTGTCTGCTTGTGCGTGCGTGTCTGCGTGAGAGAGCTGCCGTCTCTGTGTGCTCTTACATAAACCCTCAGCGACATGCCAGGAAGCTCCAGAAACTGAGCCAGTGCAAATCTGTATCTGCTACTGCTTCCAAGCCCCCAGGGTTCAAACACATAAAAAAAACATAAAAACACACACAATCCACTTTGCTCCAGAAAATACATTTTTAATCATACTCTCAGGTGGGTGCCTGCTGCAGTATTAGCTTTAACAATGTTAAAAAGGGAGCACTGTTTCATGGGAAATTTTCAAACAATAGTCAGTGACCCCCCCCCCCCACACACACACACACACAAACACACACCTAATTGTGTGTTAGCTGAGATTTTCATGAAATTAAACCTAGCCTTTCATTTTGTAACAGTCTTCCAATATGATCATTTTTATTGTTGTGGTCGGATCTGCCATTCCCAAGTTTAAACTTCCACACCTGTGCACAAGATAAGGAGACGTGTATTTTTACTACAACGGCGTACTAGGAATATTAGGAAAAACTAACAGAGCACGGATAAAGGATAAAAATTCCAATAAAAATATTAGGAATTTTTATATTCTCTGAGATGTAAACTGATGAGAATACAATCAGAATTTCTCTGAGATTATAAAGTCAGAGATTCAGAATTGCTTAGATAAAAGGGAAAGAATAGTTTTAATACCCCATAAGAATAACATTTGATCACAGAGTAAGGGAGACGGTCATGTCAAAAATCCAAATTCTTCCTTGAATATTTGTGACTTAAATCTCAGGGCACTTCTGAGTTTTCTTGCAAATGCACAACTTCAAACTCACAGAGAAGATCCATATTTTCTTTCTTGATTACTTGTGATTTCTATTCTCATGAATGTGCCACTTAAATCTCGGAAAATATCTGAGTTTGTTCTTGTAATAAATTTACAGCTGTAATCTTAGAGATACTGTAGTTTTTTCTCTTAATATTACCTCCTCACTGCCTATTTTTTCCCACTTCCATAACCCTCAAACAGCATTGTACTTTAGTCTCAGGTGCAATCAGGGTGAAACTTACTAAAAGCTGACAAGTCAGTATTTCTGTGCTCTCTTTCTGTGCTGTTGAGTGAGAAATTATCTGCTCTGTACTCACTACCTGCAGTCACTATCAGCTGACTGTCTCCCATAAAACATGTTCTAGCCTCTCTGTAAATCAACTAAATGTCTGACAAAGCTGTTCAAAAAGTGTTTGCTGTAGTATTAAACCGCGCGTGCTGTTACCATGGTAGCAAATCAACCAGGACTGCAATTTTAAGATTACAATTTTAAGGTGAGTAAACAAGTTTGCTTTAATAAGCGCTTCTTAAAATGTGACAGACTTTTCATGGAATCTGGTTTGCTCGAGTCTTGAGGGATTAAGCTGAACAATGGGCTTTGAAAACACACACACACACACACACACACACACACAAAGTCACTTCATGGAACCATAAATCGAGTCTAACTAGTGCCGGTTATGACACCTGCTTTGAAAAGCTGGCGAGATGTCCTGCTCCAATCCAGGAATCGTCCTTAAAAGCCAATAACTGGGCTGCGCACCATCATTCAGCTTGTGCTTTGAGAGGAATTTGGCACAAACCTGTCTCTAACCCTAGTTATCAGTGGTTACAAAACACCCATCTGGCAGCAGTAACTCTGCATGAGGAGTGTAAATGACAGCACAACAGCAGATGGCACTATTGAGTGTGGAAGCATATTTCATGCCTCAGGGAGAGTGAGGAGACTAGTAATTGGCAGCGGGGAAAGAATGAATAAACACACCACGCTGCCTCCATAGCAAAACTCCCAATCAATAATCCAGATTAGAACTGTTCATTCTCATATTAAAAGTGGCTAAAAAAAAACATTAGTCTGGCCACATTCCACCATTATCCTGCCTTTTCATCCATGTCTCTGACCGGATACAGAAAAGGCATCTAAGGGGTGCAGGAAGCAGAGTGAGTCACTGCTGGCTGCCGGATTTGGCAGGTAGACCTGAGGGCTACCCTCTGCTCCTTGTGACATAGTTCAAAGTGAAGCAAGAACAACAGCGGAGAAATAAAAGCATGGCTTGCTTGTTTTTATCTTCCCTTGCCAGTGGTGAGTCCAAAATGGCTAGTCTTTAAAGTGCTTGGCAGATAAATCCACAGCAGCTTGTGCATTTTTGAAGCCACCTTTTAAAAAGCTCATAATCGAGCTTCTCCTGCTCAGCCAGAGCCAAGAGACAGCGGAAGGAAAGAAGAAAAGAGGCAAGAGAAGAAAGTGAGATGTAGCAGTGTGAGAGGGAGGGGGAGAGACGGTGTGGAAATACCACATAACAAAAAAAACAAAGCAAAAAAAAATCACGCAACCTCCTATGAGTTCTCTCTGGATGTCTGCAGCATGCTTCATTACTTACATTGTGCTTCCATTTTACATGACTCATCAAACCTCCTTGCTTTTTCCTCCTCAAGCATGAATTTATTATTCATGACTGCTCAGTCATGACTGAGTCTGTGCATGTGTGCACACATGAGAAAGCCCATTCCTGAATCCGCATGCTCATGGGTTTGTAGCCCCTGCTGCCACTGTGTTATTTCCATCTGACTTAGAGAGTGCTAAAACACCCACAAGATGTCTTAGTGGCTTCTATCATCTCCCCCATATGAGCCTATTTATAAAAGTCAAGGATGTAATTTTAATGTGCGTTCTTTCTCACCCTGTGGTGCATGCAAACGTAGAACTGGCTACATGCTTATGGCTCAGGACAGACATGACAAGACAAGTCTTTAACCTATTTTAAGAGCACCTGCATCACCAGTGTTGCCAGCTGACTGCTCTAATTTTTAGCAATCAGCTGCGATCTGATTTGATGCCTGATGTGCTGTGGTGTTGCAATTAAATGAACAGTAGCAACCTTCTCCTCTCTCGTTCTCTCAATCCACTTCTCACAGGTATGGGCATGCTGCCTGCTTTCTGGTGACTGAGCTTGCTTGCAGGGTAACTAGTCTGTCTGGCACAAAAAGCTCGCTTCACTTTTCCCTCTGTTTTTATTATGTTTGCAAGAGCAAATGCATTAAGAGATTTACCCTCACTGGCCACTAGGTACGCCTGTTCAGCTGCTCATTAACGCAAATATCGAATCAGCCAATCACATGGAAGCAACTCAGTGCATTTAGGGTCAATCAGAATAGGTGAAGAAAGGTGATTTAAGTGACTGTTGGTGCCAGACGGGCTGAATGTTTCAGAGGCTGCTGAAACATACAGTGTGTTTACAGAGAATGGTCCAACAAAGTTAAAATATCTAATAAGCATCAGTTCTCTCAACAAAAATGCCTTGTTGATGCCAGAGGTCAGAGGAGAATGGCCAGAATGCTTCAAGCTGATAGGAAGGCAACAGTAATTCAAACAACTCATTACAACCAATGTATGCAGAAGAGCATCTCTGAATGCAACCTTGAAGCAGGTGGGCCATAGCAGCAGAAGACCACACCGAGTGCTACTTCTGCCAGCTAAGAACAGGAAACTGAGGCTACAATTTACACAGGATCACCAAAGTTGGACATTAAAAGATTGGAAAAATATTGCCTGGTCTGATGAGTCTCAATTTCTGCTGTAGTGTTCAGATGGTAGGGTCAGAATTTGGTGTAAACACCATGAAATCATGGATTCATCCTGCCTTGTATCAATGGTGCAGACTGTTTGACTGGCTGGCACACTCTGGGCCCCTTAGTACCAACTAAGCATCATTTAAATGCCACAGCCTACATGTGTATAGTTGCTGACCATGTCAATCCCTTTATGACCATCTTCTGATGGCTGCTTCCAGCAGGATAACACCAAGCTCCAACCATCTCAGACTGGTTTCTTGAACATGACAATGAGTTCTCTGTACTCAAATGGCTTCCACAGTCACCAGATCTCAATCCAGCAGAGCACCTTTGGGATGTGGTGGAATGGGCGATTGGCCTCAATGTGCAGCTGACAAATCTGCAGCAACTATGTGATGCTATCATGTCAATATGGACCAAAATGTCTGAGGACTGTTTCCAGCACCTTTTTAAATCTGTCACAAAGAATTAAGGCAGTTCTGAAGGCAAAGGAAGGGGGGGGGTCCAACCTGGTACTAGCCAGGTATACCTAATGAAGAGCCCAGTGTGTGTATAGGTCCAGTTTTGATTTTTCAGGTCAAAAGTCTATGGATATCACACATATTCTAACAGACTAGCTCTGCATGACTCACAGTTCAAAATAATCCTTATTTGTCTTATACTGGGCCTTTGTGCAGCAGGTGTTCACAGATAGAGGTACGTGTCTGTGATGACCATTTCAGGGACATCCACTCTAACTGACATCATAAGCAACCAAATGTAGAAAACTGACTAAAACTGAGCATTTAGAGCAGTCTGAATCATTTACTTTAGGCTCTCGGGTGCACTTGTTCCTACGTTGACCTCAGTATTTGAGACGTTTATATTTGCTGTCCATTTTTATTATGAGCTCCCACCACTGCAACAGTATATGACAACATGAGAGAAGAGATCTCCTTTAATCTCTACTTTATATGTATTTATCGAATATTCTAATGAAGATTTTCTGAGGGAAATTGGCAGGCAGACTTTATTCTGTATATGCATACCAGCACCAGACTGTGAGCGACCCATTTCACAGTAGCCGTTTTGACATTTGACAGCTATTCTAGTATAGTCCAAGAACAAAAAATATGAAGTTGGATCTGAGCAAAGTAGGTCAATCACAATGTCAGAAAGTTTTCCATGTACATTTTCAACAGTACAATACCCCAGAGATCTGAGTCTTGGTCATGTTTGACTATTTATATTATGTGTTCATGTAAAAACACAGTATGCTCTCAGGTACTGACCTGAAAAATCCAGTTCTTGTTAGTCTATTTACTTACATAGTGTGGAGCTAGAATTTGAATCTCTTAAATCTTTACTTATGTTATACTGTATGTTTACTGGGTTCCAGGTAAGTACTGAGAAGTAGGCATTATGGGTATTTATACGTGATATTCTACCCCACGTATCACTGCAGCCACAGCAGTTTGAATCTGTTCAGATTAGCCCCCATAATTAAATGCTTTTGATCAGCTGTATTTGGACAAACAATCTCCCGGTGTAACTTCATTCTGGGAATCTGTTGCTATATTATCTGACACAGCATACCCATGGGGAATGAAATTCAGATGCTGCTGATTTCTTAATCAGCAGCATCTGAATTTCATTCCCCTCACTGCATAACCACAATTTTACTGATGTATTTATCTTACTGCTCAAATCATATAGATGCAATTACGGCACAAACTGAAGCATGACATGAGCTGTAATGTTGTTAGTATCATTTTGTGACTGAACAAAGCCTTTGGCTCTCATCGTTGTAATGGTTTCACTTTCATAATGGCGCCCATTTTCTTGTCCTTCAGTTCTGAGAATAGGTTAACTCTAGTCTAGCAGCCATGATGAGTAAACCAGAATGGACAGCTGGGTCAACAAGAACAGATAACAAGACAGCAATGAATAAAATCTGCAGCCCTGTGGACTTTAACAGCAAAACTGATCTTCAGTACCATAGCTCATTTTAAGAGTCTAAACTAATACTGAACTGGTACAACTGGCTCTAAATGTGACAAAATATAAGTGTTGTTATGTCTTTGGTGAATGGGCCAGATGCTTCAAGGCAGGAAGGAGAAACCGAACAGCCAAGCTAAATCAACTCTTAGTCCAAATAAAAGTGGCTCCTACACTGATCCCTGGGGAACCTGGTGATGGGACTGAATTCTTTTTCCCCATTTAGTGACAAATTGCAAGTAGCTGAAACAACCAACTGGTCAGCCAGAGGTTAAGTATGAAATGCCTTCAACCTCAAAGTTAGCACTTTTGATCGCAAGGCAATTGTCTAGGTTGCCTGATGGGAGGCAGCCTGTCTCCAAAACAATTGCAGTCTCATCTGGACTGTCACTCTCTGACAAAGGTCTGCAAATAATTAGCATTCATTTATAAATGCAGACAGATTGCCAACATGAATGGTAAATGGACTGGTTCTTATATAGCCCTTTACTACTCTACTTTGATGACTCAAAGCACTTTTTACAACATACTCCTTTCACCCAAGCACTTCTGCCTATGGCTAAGTGCTTTCTATTTAGTGTTTACACTCTGACAGAGTTCAGTATCTTGCCCTAGAATACTGTGGCATGCAGCCAGGGACTGAACCACTAACATTCTGATTAGTAGGCGACCTGCTCTACCTCCTGAGCTACCGCCACCCTAGCATGCATCAGATGAGCACAACTCATCTGTGGTGCATCTATTTCCAATAGGGGACTCAACTAAACTGGTTGCCAGCTGGTTGTATTCTGGTTATGGTCAGATATAAAAGCAAGGCTTCTGAGCATCTATGTCATTTTGCCATCCTGTAGCAACTACGCCTACTTATGAAAACATTTCTGAAATTCTGTTTCAAATCTCTGAGGTTCTGGCTGGACTCTGAATGTATGCAGTTAATGAGAATTTCTGTTTAATATGAATTTGTGTGTGTGTGGGTACACCAGGACCTAGTGACCTAGGACCTACTGATTTCACTAAACTGTAAATCATGCAACTGTAAATCAAGCCAACTCCAAGAATTAAATAATAGAGGTGGAAATGAGTATAATAGGTCCCTTTAACACTAATTATATTTGGTATTGCATAGTTTTACAATTTTAAAAGGTAATGATGCACATCTTATCCTATTTCCAAAGATTTCTTAGCCTGTGTAGGTAAGAAGACTGATTTAGTTTGGTTTTTTATATATATAAATAAGGCAACCTTCCTCTACATGAAAGTCAGGGGTCAGACTGATAGGGATTCAGCATCTCTCTCATGGGTGGAAGCTTGCTGACATGGTGGCTTGAACTCTTGTTAACCAGTTGAAGGTCATTCTCACTGCCACCCCACTGCACCACGGGATTTAAGCCTGCACCGTGAGACTAATAGCCTTGTTCACCACTCATCTATGATAGAGGATGTGCTGGTGCGCGGCTTAGCCCTGAATATAATTTCCCCCCTGCTCAGACCCTATTATCTCACTTTGTGCATCTAAAGGCACTCAATAACTTCCTCTTCTCTTGCTCTCACACCTCAGCAGCAGCGGTAAGGCGCCCTCAAAGTTGCTGAATAATTCAATTACGTTTTCACAGTCCAGAGTGAGACACAGCAAAGAGGCCAGAGAGCAGCTGAAAGGTTTAAAAGCAATTCATTACTTCAAGTCTAACCATCTGTGCATCGGTTTTCCTCTCTCTGTTTCTGTGTGACTATCGCTCTGTCTTGCTTTCTGCCTCTATGAAAATATTTATGTGTCCATGTTCTCTGTCACAGTTCATTGCTGGTGCATCTCATCTGCATACACTGACACAGACACTCTAAGCAATTAACAGCAATTTCCTGTTCAGAAGGACTCACGGTGTATAAACCACTGTTTGTCTTTGTGAAAATTACAGTCTGCTTACTCAGTGTCAGCTTCTCCTCCCTGTGTGCTTTCCAAACATTGTAAAATACTCGTGTTCATAATGAGTGAGTCATTTAGTCTAGAGTTTATCATCATCATTTGTCTGCTTCACATTTCCTGAGCTCTTCTCATAGTTTAGAACCAGGAAAGAGTCGGGATTGTTTCTATATTTGTGCAACTCATGAACTGAAGTCAATGCACAAAGTATTTCACGCTGTCAATGGAATCTCTTGCCTTTCAGGAGCCACAGTGTGCAGCATTCAGTGCTTATGAGCGTGCGTGTGCCTGTGTTGTGACAACGATGGAGAATGGCATGAGAGCTTCTGAAATGACAAAAGCTATTTTTAGTGCATGGCAGCCACAAGCCTCCTTGGATGGAGAGGAAGGGAGGCGAGAGAGGAAGTGGGCAAAGAGAAAGATGGAGAAAAAAGGGTGAAATGTTTAGAAAGGAAAGAGAGAGAATGGAAGAAAGAGACACGAGGAATTGAACTGGAAAGGTGGGACAAATTATAATAATTTGATATTCTTTGGCCATTTGGGGGCTTGTAAGAGCTTTGGAGTGCTTCCATATTTTTCTTCTCGGTATATATTTTTGTAGCATTTATTTTAAGTAAAATCATAACAATAAACTAAAATTTCTATAGCACCTTTCTAAACCAAAGCTCCAGGGCGCCTCACAGAATTTACAAAAAATAGTGTTAAAATAGTCCAATATACATAACATGAGTGAAAAATAACAAATGCCAACAAAAGACAAAACACAAAGAAATATTATCAATACACATGGACAGGACTGCAGCTTTTGATTATTACAGGAATCAATCAGTCTATCGATTATTCCATCTATTCATCAGACAGAAAATGAACTGCTCATTGGTTTCTGTTTTAGAAACTGCAGTGTTTTTAATAGTTTGACTGCATACAGCATTCAACAGCATACAGCATGTAATGAAGAAAAGCGAGCATATCAGCATTTTCAGAACTGAGGCTTGCCCTGTGCTTTGATGCAACGCTTCCTGCTGCAGAAAACAGACGTTCTGATGGTGTAATTAATGTTAAGAATTCAGTGTCCAGCCTAACAATACCGGTCAGAGGCTGAGGCCTGCAAAAAAAAGCTTTAAAAATATATATTTTTTAAAAATATTAACACAATTTAATTATTATTATTTATATTTTATATTCATCTAAATCTGCAAAATAATGTTACTAAAGCCTTGAAATAAATATGGTCTCATGTACCCCATGCCCCCCTTTAGACTCACTCCTGTTTGCTGCAGGTATCAGTGCCATATGAAGCAGGATGGCTGCCTACAGCAAGCTGCCTAATTTGGGGCTGAGACAGTGAACACACCGCCCGTCTTTGGTTTAAGCCTGGACTGTGGAACCTGTAAAAGTTAGACTCTGATATGCTATAAGGTGTTAGAAGTTCTGAGATATAAAGTGGAGGTATTCCCTATTGTAATTTAAAAATTATGAGTAAAATCTTTAACAGGAAGCCAGTGTAATCCTGTGAGGATGGGAGTGATGTGCTGAGTGTTTGTGAGTACCCTTGTTGCCATATTTTGATCTACCTGCAGACAGCTGCATCACTGAGGAACATATGCAATGAATAGCAATAGCCTAATCGGGAGGACATGAGGCTGTGGATAAGGGGTTCACTCATTGTATTCATATTATTGGTCATAAATATATGTTTTAATAAAACAGTGTTTTATTGTGATTCCTATAAGCAACCAAGTTATGACTTGCTGAGTTGTTCCTTCCACTTGTTCCACAATATTCAGTAATTACAGCAGGCTGAATCATTCACCACTTTCTCCTTGTTCCTTGCGTGTTTGTGTACATGTGCTTTTGTAGCAAGGAGACGTGAAGTCTGAAGCAGGAAGAGGACTGCACCTACACCGCACAGCTGTCCGCCTTTGTCATACAGTGCGTGGTAAGGTGGGTGGATAGTGCTGGGTGGAACAACTTTTCTGGTGGAGCTTCTGTGCAGGGAGATAGAAAGCCACTGGTTTGAACTCTCCCATTCAATTTGAATTATTATTTATTTAGATTTGATGATCTAATCAAATGTAGTCATTGACAGCACTAATTACAGCCCTAAGGCCTAAGCCTTAATATCCAGTGTCAGCCAGGGTCCAATTTCAAGGATCTTGCTTAAAGTAATGAGCAACTGCCTATCAGTAGCTAGATTACTATTTCCATTTTGATTAATTTTGCATCCTTACTCTAAAATGCAAAATTCTGGCCTGGTTGTGATACTGAAAGTTTTGGCTGATAACTGATGCCAATACCCATATTTTTTTTCTACATTTTTACTTTGTTTATATTTTAATTTTTTCCCCCTTTCATACCAAGAAAACTAAGAAATACTTATTGTAAGAATCACCTGTTTCGATTTCTTTGAGTGTTTCATCACGCTATCTTTGAGCATCTAGCCAGCGCCAAATTGATGTGACACAACAGATGAATGTAGGCCACTGCCCATCAGTGAATAAGGCTGATATTGGGCAGTACTGGCACATCCCTACAATTAGTGATATGTATAAGTCTCTTAAAATATTCATATTCTATTCTGCAGTAGAGAACTCACTCAGCTCTAAACTGCATGACTGTCAGTGTATGACAGAATTATTAAATATGTATACACTCAAGATTGTTATTTTGTTTTTGCAGAAGTGCAAACTGTCACATCTATGCCAAATGATTTCAAAAGGAGTTCCTAAACAATCCCTTATGGGAGAAAAGCAATCTTCTATAGCTAATTTTTCATGTCAATCTAACGCTGCACCTCAATCTTTCCAGTCTTTGTCTCCTGTGATTAGGCGACATATGTTTCCTCACAGAGACGGGCTGTTGGCCAGATGATGTCAGTGTCCTTCTGTCGCTCCATTTACCTTCCTCACATTCTGCCCACTGATCTGTCTTTCTGTCTGTTTGTGGAGACCACAGGGAGTCTCACAGTCTATGCTGCTGAATGGCCAGTGGCGCACACAGACACAGATGTAAACACACACACACACACACACACACACACACACACACACACACACACACTAGCGCCACACCCGTCAACAGGAAAAGCCTCGAGGCTATGCAAGCGTGACACGACTGAGCGGAATCCATCCATACATCTGCTGTATATTCAGGTCAGCATCTGCTCGTGTGTGTGTCTGTATGTGTTTTTGAGCGTGGGACAGTGTTACAACAATGCATCATTATCGCCTCCTGTACAGTGACAAACCATGAGTATAATGTCTGAATATATATTCCCCAGTCTAAACTAGGATGATAATCATGTTACAAGTGAAACTGAAGACCTTATGAAATCCATTTACCAATAACTGAAAACTGGTTTCCCTTTGTTTCTTGTTACTGGTCAGTCACAGAAAACTAACGTGAATGGAGGAGACGGAGATGGAGAGTTGCTGTTTTCAGCAGAAGCCCTAATGAAGTCAATTATATTGATGCTACCTTATCAAAATAACACCACCTGGCAGGAATCCAACAGTATTGATGCTTACGCCCTGTTCCTGGCAAACAACACACTAACATACAGACAGACCCACAAGAAGGTACAAATGGTACTGCATATTAATGAATCATGTTTTGCAGGTGTATGGATCACTGTTAAATGTGTGTGTCTGTGTGTGTGAACGCATGCATCAAGCACAAAAAAAAAAAGTGTACTGACAAAAATCTATCATCTCGACATTTCTGCAAGTGTCATTATCCTGTTACAAATGGCTCACAGAGCAGCCGGCATGTCATGGATGACAAATTTCACACACTGTGGCATGCAAGCACTTGAGTGTGAGTTGGCACGGAAGCCTCCCAACTTTTTATAACACTGTCTGGTGTTGGCAATGGCACTAAATGTGAAAATCCACTTGGATGCAAAGGCTGCAGTGGGTCATTTTACTGATCTGGGCCAGTTTGACCAGGATCTGTGAATGTTATAGTGTTCTGTTATTACCTCTAGCTCTTTGTTAATCAAGAAATGGACCCATCCTTGACTGTACTCTGCTTAAAGTCCTTCTTGACTGTAACTTGGACCATCATTTCCAAAATAAGCACCATGTTGAATTTAATAAGTCATGAAATTAGCACTTGAGACCAAAAAAAACAGCAAGAATGTGTTTACTGAGGCCACGCATCACATTAGAAAAACACTCATTTTGCTATACATTTCTATACAATTCGACCTTTTTGATCACACAGGCCTAGAGGCTGTTGGTGACCCCGAAAGCGTAATCGCCAATTTGTAGTGAGTGGTTGCCTAAGATTGCTTGCTGTTGCTGGGTTAAATCGGTCGCCAAAAGGGGGCTGCACCAAAAATCTCCTTGTGATTGTTTTGGTTGCTAGCAGATTGCTGCGGTCACCCTTAGTTTGTGTAGAAAATGCAGACCTGTCTGCAAACACTTGCTAACTAACCACTGAGTGGTAGTGAAACTTAAAAGTTTTTTTTCAGGTTTTTCCCATTTTTCTTTTGCCTTGTTTCACAACAGCTTAGTGAGCAGCTTGTGAGTGTTTGCAGAGAAGTTGGCATCTTCCATACAAACGCCAGCAGATTTTCAGTGCCGCACTGCAAACAGTACCTCTTTGTGACCAATTCCACCTATCAACAGCAAGAAACCTCCTGCAACCCACCCTGGTGACAGGCAAGCCTATTAATGCCCAATTACAAAAGTATTAATTTCATCATTAGATGAATTTATATCAACTTATTTGTCACATTATTTGCAGTAAACTCTAGGTACTTGTAGTTCGTTAACTATTTTGCATCATTCAACTGTATTTGACTTCCCCTCTCAGAATTGCTCCATAAATAAGACACAGATTGATCATACTGTCAAAACTGCTCGTAGTTTGCTAGCTGGAGATTAGATAAAAACTTCCATGTACCATATACACCAATCAAACATAACATTATGACCACTGATGGGTGAGTGAATACCACTGATTAGATAATCATCAGTGGTATAAACTCACCCATCTTCATCATGACATCTGTTAGTGGGTGGGATATACCAGGGAGCAAGTGAACATTTTGTCCACAAAGTTGATGTGTTAGAAGCAGGAAAAATGGGCAAGCATAACGATTTGAGCAAGTTTGACAAGGGCCAATTGTGATGGCTAGACTACTGGGTCAGAGCATCTCCAAAACTGCAGTTCTTGTGGGGCCTGCAGTGGTCAGTATCTATCAAGTGCTCCAAGGAAGGAGCAGTGGTGAACCAGCGACACAGTCACGGGCGGCCAAGGCTCACTGAAGTGAAGGCTGGCCTGTGTGGTCCAATCCAACAGATGAGCTACTGGAGCTCAGATTGCCGAAAAGGTTAATGCTGGTTCTGATAGAAAAATGTCAGAATACACAGTGCATTGCAGTTTGTTGTGTATGGGGCTGCATAGCCATACACCAGTCAGGGTGCCCATGCTGACCCGTCACCCACCGAAAGCGGCGAAATGGAAAAAGGAGGCACATTTTCTTTTACCACACGTGGATGGTCGGGTGCGTGTGTGTTGCTTACCTGGGGAACACCTGGCACCAGGATGCTCTGTGGGAAGAAGGCAAGCCGGCAGAGGCAGTGTGATGCTTTGGGCAATGTTCTACTGGGAAACCTTGGGTCCTGCCATCCATGTGGATGTTACCTTGACACATACCACCTATCTAAGCATTGTTCCAGACCATGTACACCCTTTCATGGAAATGGTATTCCCTGATGGCTGTGGCCTCTTTCAGCAGGATAACACTCCCTGCCACAAAGCAAAAATGGTTCAGGAATGTTTTGAGGAGCACAACAATGAGTTTGAAGTGTTGACTTGGCCTCCAAAATTCACCAGATCTCAATCCCATCGAGCATCTGTGGGATGTGCTGGACAAACAAGTCTGATCATTGGAGGCTCCACCTTACAGGACTTAAAGGTTCTGTTGCTAACATCTTGGTGCAGATACCACAGCACACCTTCAGGGAAGTCTAGTGGAGTCCATACCATGATGGGTCAGAGCTGTATTTGGCAGGTTGGTCATAATGTTATGCACAGCTAATCAGAAGAAGGGGGAAATGACCACAATAAGGTCTCCTTTAATTTCATCCACAAATAGTTGACTCAAGAAGCCATAGTGCATCTTTTTCTTTACAACTCTGACTTCACTCTACACTGTGACTAGAATCCAGCATACAATCAAGAGTGTTTTTTTTAGAATACATAAAAGCAAAGAAGCAAAATTGTAAATCTAGTAAGCAGAAGGAGCAATCACACTGGTTAACATGGAATACTGTACATTACACGCGACATGGCACCGTTACGCAGCATCAAATATGCCCTCAGATACAGACACTATTATTTCCAGCTGACATGCTACACCTGCGCTTTATCCCTCTGCCTGCATCCTCCTAAAATAGTGAGAGACAAAGCACAGGAGGGAAAAGGTGAGAGAACAGTGTGTCTGTGTCCAACCAAAACAGTACAGTAACTGCAAGCTGGCAGCCGAGTGGAGGTAACACCGCATTTAGCACCCTGACAGGGAGGGCTTCTGGACAACTGTCACAGGTCTGCGTGGAGATGTGAGTGTGTGGGGACGGGTGGTGCAAGATGTCTCCTGGTTGTAAACTTGCAAAACACGGCTCGTCTCGAACATTTCCTATGGCTTTGCTGCTTGACTCCAATGGGCCCTAATGACTAATAAATAATGTATACACACTTCCTTTCGCTTGCTTATACTTTCTCATCTCTGCCCCTTTCTGCTTCTCGCTTTCAGCCGACGCAAACATGCCACCCTGCCTCCCTCCTACTAAACATGTGACCTCTCCCGCCCAGCCCCCCCACTCACCACGCACCACCCAGGAACAATCTGTCCTGTTAATGTGCAGCCCGTTTTCCCACTTATCAGCCCTCTGGATTTAAATAAAGCTGTACCACTGATACTCTGTTGCCTGGAAACACAATAGGATGCATCAATAATACCAATAATACCAATAAGACCCTTTAAATGGGAGCCATGTTGCCCCTTTTGTGCGAGTGCAAATTTTCCAGGCACTGCTCCCTTTGTGAGGTCGTACGGAGCGGTAAAGAGATTTAAGGTGGGTTTCTTTTGTGCCTATATCCTTCTATCAGGTCTGCCAACTCCTTCTTATTTCCCAGGAGCTCAGGTTATTTCTGCCCTATAATTTTCAAAAGATTTTGGTGCCTTTTAGCGGACTCTAACGGAACAACTGATCCAAATGGAAAACATCATTTCTGGTGCTGACAGACGTTCTTTGTTCAGATTCTTTTCTTCAAGAATAAATTCGCTCATTTCCGATGTTTTCTTTTTCTCCTTCTCCTTCTTCTTTTTTTTACAACTGGTCTCAGCTGATGCGTGACTTCCGATGGCATTTAGAGGAAGTGCACCAGTGACCTCACTGCCAAGGCGTGCCTTACATAACGGCAGCTCCCTCTGGTTAAGAAGCGATTCCTGGCACTCCTGATAAAAGATTAATGCCTATTCTTACTCTCACTCAGAGTGCTTTCTTCCATGAGAACTCCAAAAGTTAAAACATACAGTAAATGAGGACAGGAGATGCTGAGATAAGCCTGATGTAACAGCGAGACAGTGCAGAAGCACGCTGCTGGGCGCTAATGTACTGTATGTTTTTCGGGATGTGTGTTTCGGAGGAGTCTTTCAGAGTTTAAAGGTGGCTGCTTCTCTATTCCAAACCCTGACCAGGGCTTCTTGTAGGGTGCTGGGCCCTAATGGAACTGCTTATGATCTGCCACATGTGTAAATTTATCACTTTGAGTCATAAAAACCCTTCTTGTCTGGTATTTTTTTGTTAGCAGGAGACAGTGGCATTAGTACAAACACTCCTGGTAATAGAAAATAATTGTTAAAGTCGATATTTTTAGCCACTAATTGCTATTCTATCACAGTTTGTTTCACTCTGGGATCATCATTGTTTCTGTGAATGTGTTCATCGTTGTTTTGTAAGACTAAATGAATAAATCATGAAATAAATTCACACTGCTTGGTCAGAGGTAATGAGATACAGTGGGATGCATATTAGCATGTGAAGATAATCATCTGTGAGCCTCTGATATCATCCTCTCTGTTGGTTTTCTGCCCAGATACAGAGGAGGCGAATGAGAACGCGGCAGCATGCCGGCTAAAATCTAAAAGGGTTTTTCATGGCAATGTAATTTGCCTCCGTGGTTCTTGTGGTGATTCAGAGTATACTCAAGTGACCCTCCAATCAACCCTGCTCACACCAACTGTGGGAAAACCCACTAAGTGTACATCGTGGTGGTCTTAAAATGAACAAATCTTTAATGAATAACACTGATCCCACAATATGATCCTACTGTCTAATATTACTTCACCAACTACTAGTAGTTTTACTGTGATTACACTACGATCAGAACCTGGTCTCATGCAAAATCTGTACAAAACTGCACTAAAGGGACCTGAATAACTTTTATTCTATTTAAAGGTGGGGTTTACCCCCCCCCGCCGCCCCCAAATAATCTTTAAGGATATTGTTGGCCCAAGGTCTTAAGACAGTTTTCAAGCTTTAGAAAATCCAGCCTGTGAAAGGAGATTTTGGTCAGTCACAGGTCTTTTCAGAGTAGATCAGGGTTAAAGTGAGATTTAGTAGGTGGAGGCACCCTAAAATCTGCACTCGTAGCATTGCAGCAGGGAAAAATAATTCAGCACAAAGTAGCACCTCCCAGACTGATGCGTACTGTGAGCTCTGGTAGATTTGTTTTCTTTGTTGAAAGGCTGTGATCACCTGACCTGATCTTTACTGTTCTTTGTGGATTAAGTTAAATGCATTCTACAACATATTAGTGAATGTTACATGAGCTATCACGGCTACTTTTCCGACTCCGAGCAAGTTTAAAGCTTGTATAAATGTGGAATTTGGCAAGTGATACAAAAGAGCGTCATCAGCTTAAATACAAACTAATGACTGCGACCTTTGACCTGATACAACAGCAGAGGTGAGAAGAAACAAATTAAAAATACTTTGTTGAGCCACTTAAGTGGAATTTTCAGGCACCAGGTGCCTAAACCACTCACACCTTGCTTCAGGTGACCTCAATAGGTCACGTGATAGGGTGGGGCTATTTGTTGACTAAAGGAATGAGAAGCAGAAAACATAGCTGCGGGCTTGGAAGTTATGTCATGCGCTTTTTCTCCTCTCCTTCATCATCAGGAAAACTGCAAAGAATAAGACCAATCTTGCTGTTTCCTTTTGACTGGAAATCCTAACCAAAAGCTTTGCAGAGTGGCATTTTTGACATATAGTTTAAATACTATTAGAAATAGCAGTTTTATAACGATAGCTCTAGAGTGCAACCAGTTTACATCATTAACTCAGCACTGCAAATGTAATTTAATTGCAGGCTTAGTAGGTGAAAATATGCATGAAATATTTAGCATTTTTTAGAACAATTAATGTGTCTTAAAATAAGAGTAACTGCTGGCTTAAACAGTCGGGTTTCCCTCTAACAACTAATACAGTGAGCTCAGCAGCAATCTGTGCTGGTGCCTGTCTGCTCTACTACTGTACTAATCTTTAATTTCTCTTCATGCAGTATTACTTTTACTCCATCGTAATCTGTCTAACCCGACTGTAAGTGGCCAAACCAAACAGCTCCCACTATGCGAAAGCCCTGCATTACTGACACAAAAGAGTGTCAGTGTGTTGTGTTGCAGCATACAATATGTGCGTAATCCATCAAATGAAAGTGAGCCAGTGGAGCCTCACCTTGACATAGAGCTGCTGGAACTCCTCCAGGTTGAGCCGGCCGGTGGGACAGTCCTTCAGGAATCCCTTGTACCACTGCTTCAGCTCGTGTTCATTAAACTCTGTGTTCTTCACCAGATCCTCCATCACTTCAGGGGTCAGCTTGCTGTTCTGTTTCCCCATTTTTCCTGCAAGAAACAGATAGTGCACAGCATCTTTAAATGAGTACAGAGCACAAAGAAGCACCTCTACATGTGAGAATCTGCAGTAAAAGTCTGGAGGGGGTTCAGAAGAGTGATTCATCAAGGCAAAGAACTGTGAAAAACTCCAACTAAAAATAAGCTTTAAAACAAATGGACTGAAATGGTAGAAATTAGTACTGTTCTGTTTCTACCTCTCGGATAACAGGGTCAGTTTGTCAGACATGCTACTTTATTTATTTTTTGCCTTTGAGCAGCTGCTTGTCCCAGTTTTGTTTGCTTGTTGTTTCATTTTTAGAGGAACACTCAACCTTTGAAATTCTTTTAAGCAGAGCTTTTGGACTAAATTCATTAAAGAAATATCAACCAAACTTCTGTGTATTTAAGAAAATTTTCCTAGAGGTTTGCAGCACATTTAGGTTATCAGTCTGGGGAAAGAAAACATAAAAGTTTCTCTATATGGGGCAAGTGACTGTCCTGTCCTTTTAATATAAAAAAGTATATATTTTTAAGATCATTGTATATTAAAATGTTATTTTTCCATTTAAACTTTTAGCCATTTCCTCTTCTAGCCTTCAGCTGCTTTCCTAATGGAGAGAATTCCAATTTCCAAATGAAACGTTGGCTTTTTGGAAAAGGCACGAATGTGATCTTATGATCCTACGGTAGTTAACCCACTGTGACTTTTTTAAGAAATACTCAAGTACGTTTTGGTTTAACGTCCCTTAATTTCACCACTACAGTTGTGCGCCACTCAGCTGCCTCTCTATCGAGCTGCTTGCATCTGCATAATGCTGATGCTGCCACTTCATGGCCTTGATTAGTGCATTAACCAACTCATAATTATCCTAATGTGAAAAAGACGGTTAAAGTTTTGGAACGTTTCTGCTCTCGCTCTCTCCTGAGATGTTTTATTAGAGCTCTTTAGCGTGAAAAGACAGAGGGAGATGCGAGGCAGCTGTGTGGTGCCAGACAGTCTCCTCGTGAGCACCTTCCTTGGTGTTTCGTGGCTTCCGTTACTTCAATATGCTAGGGAAATGAAAAGAGCTAAAATAAACTTTAAGAAGATTTGCTCTGATTTTATTGGCTACATTGGTTACATTGTTGTTGTGTGGCTAAGACACTGGGAGCAGAGACTGTTTTATGAAAATAATCCTCTGAGTCTCCTAAAGATCCTCTGACATCCGACTCTGAGGTTGTCTGCCAAACAGCAGCTGTGTGTTGTGAGAAGTTATTAAATTAACATAGTCACTTTCACAGTTGCCAAGCTGGCTTATTGATCATCTATTGGACTTGATTTTGTCACAGCACAGTTCGCTGTTATACCCTGGTTGTCATTTTGCCTTAAACATGGGTGACAGCACCCGGGCAATTTTCCAAAGCAGTCACTGCTCGATGAAACACAGCCATGACAGAGAGACTTAAATTGCCCTTCTTTGTAATAATAAGGGGCAGGGGAACACCATCAGACATTAGCAATACTGGCTGTGCAGTGATTTTGGTTATGTTTACAAGTGCAGTGATCACTGAGAGAAAGTTACAGGCCAGATGTTCTCAAACACTTCAGAAGCTGAAAAAAAATTTCACTCCTCCACACCACACAACTTTTATCTAATCAATTAAAAAAAATCAGGACAAAGTTGAATTTCAGTAACATAAGAGTCAGGCGTCAGTAACATCCCGAAACTCTCTTTTATTTTCCCACAGGATTCATAATCATTAAACTTAGGCCTCAGTCACACAGGCCTAGAGACTGGTTGGTGAAGAAACTTGAGATGGGTGGGAGGCAAACTGGAAAGAGAGAATGTTTGTCTCCAAAATAAAAGTTGCGCCTTACAACCTGTCACAGTCCTGGGTCTTTTGCCCAGTTTGTCGTGTTTTATTTTTTGTACTTCTATTTAAGTTTCTTCTGCCAGTTTGTAAATGTTTGCAGTCAAGTTCTTTGCCACCTATTTCACTAAGCAGCTGCCAGCAACCTCCCACAACCACTTTCAAACCAGTTGGGGAATACTTGTTTTTCCCTATTGACTGGGGGGGGGGTTTACCAACCAGTCTCTAAGCCTGCTCTAGTTTCACCCCATCTCCATCCCACCTGCAGTGGATCCTTTCCACAGCAGTGTCTCGACAGTCACTGCAGTTTTTGAAGTCTTGCTGCTCGCTCACTCACTGAACAGAACAGAGGCAGAGCAAGACCTTCATTTCATGAAGCAGTACTGTTCACAGAAGGAAAGTCAATAAAAGGATATGGAAGGTGCTATGTTGGCAGCAAGGAGGTGAACTGAAGCCTAACAGCTGCGAGTCAGAGGGATGTCAGGCCCCCAGGCTGAAATGGTACATATTTTCACATTAAAAAAAATTACAACTGAATCCCAAAATTTAAAAAATATCTAACCAATGACTTCCTGACCACAGGACTTCCCTTTATGTTAAACTTAGGATGCATCTGAGAGAGACTGAGTTCAAAATAGGGTCTGTATTCTTTTATTATGATAAAGAGCTGTGCATATCTTTTTTATGAGATCCAAACCAGAGGTCAAACTATTTTAGAAAGTTGTGAAATGATAGGGAAAGTGTGTGTGGAACGAACAGTGGAAAGAGTGACACTTCACATCAGATCAGAAAAGTTATTCTTAGCAAATAGAAAAAAAAAATGAAATAGTTCTTCATTTCATGAAGACCTTGTGAAGTGCCTTTTCAAGCAGCTCAGACGCTCCCTGGACCATAATCTGGGAACATTTGTCTAAGGGAGATAAATATACTTTGCCCTGAAAGCCAATTTCAAAAAGTTTTTTCGAGCCCAGCTCAGCATGACCCAAGTTCACAGAGCCAGTTTGATTAATGTACCAAACGGAAATTTGAGTTATGCAATGACCAAGTGTGATTCCACATTGTCTGCAAGCTATATGGAAATTTATGGAAATTAGTTATTTTGATAACAGTGAACAAAAATGCAAGAATCCAGAAATCACAGAAACAGTGTGACACAATCCCATTAAATTTAATAGCTGATAGTGGTGGAGGTGGGAATCTGACCAAAACTGGGATGAAAGCTGGAGCAGAGAGGAATGAAGCGAGACGCAAATACAGATGGAGGGCTGTTCCAAAATCTCAGTAGACCTAACCCTAACAGTTTGGGGGGTGACAACGTAAGCGGGATCTATCCGCATACAGCTATTAGTGTGTCTCATTTCAGATTCTTTTGTTAGCACACTTTCATGTATTACGCTGCATCCACACAGGAAGCAATTTGAAGCGACGTCATGACCAGAGACCACTAAAAGTCAATGACAGTCAACGGCTTCAAGTGACTGTGCAAAAAAAAAAAAGAAAAAGAAAAAGAAAAATATCTGACAATGCAAAATTTTCTCAACTTGAGGCAAGCGATTGAAGCGACTACCAATGAGAGTGCAGGATACTGGTGACTGACATATGACAGGGTAGTAAATACATTAGTGTTACTGTGGGGTCTTTACCGTATAATATGCATTTTATTAACAGTTGCAACTTGTGCCTCTGCCCACACATAGCAAAATTATTCTACTGTGAACACGACAATTTAACACGAACACATGAAAAAGCAACAACACATACAATGTATGGTTTGGCCTGCAATGCCTAAGCAAAACTCTGCCACTGCTAGCTAGCTAGCACTGGTAACATCTTCGATACTGATTTTGTATCCTGAAGCAGCTGCCTGAAAATCTTGTGCGCTATGTAGCCAAGATGACAGGTGCTGGTGGTGTATAGCATTCTTCACTCAATGACTTTTATGAGTCTACCATCCAGCACTCCTACAGCACGTAATGTAGCTGTACTAGAGCCTGACCATCTACTTCTTTGACCATATATTTACCAGCAGGCTGATATTATCACCATGCTGACATTAGCTATTCACCAGTTCATCAGTATCGGCGTAAATACTGGTCAATAAATGAAAATGTAAAAAGTAAAGAAGTGACGGGAGAAACACCCTTCAACAACGTTGCACAGTTTGTCCACCAGAGGACACTCTGCAAGTTCATACCTCAAACACAACAGTCAGCTGATCCGAGCACAGTATAAACAATTAAATAAATAACTACACATCACAAATGTTAGGGTAATATTATGGCCGATATATCAGATTGCTAAATGACTAAATATCAGTATCGGTCTTAAAGGTCCTATATCAGTCAGACTCTGCTGTCTAACACATATCCACTCAAAATAGTGTTAGTAAGAAAGTATGTCATTTGAGGCACAGTAAATGGGTCTTTTGCCTAATTTAACAAACAAAAAAAGGTGTCTTATGCTTGAGTAAAATAAGCCAAAATTAGCAAAACTGCCCAAAAGAAAAAGCAAAACCGCTTTTAGAAAATATTACTATTATAGTATATAGTATAATATCAAAGATTTATTTTAATGCTGCTGATTTTTCTCTGGCTTTTCGGGAACAGGACAGACCCTGATATCACAGCAGCCCAAGAATCCAGGACATGCAGTACGCTGGACACACGCCTACACGATCAGCTTGAGCCGTCCGCTACTCACTGAAAAAAACAGATCTCTGAAGAAGGGGGGGGGGATGCAGGATTTTGGAGCTGTGTCAGTGCATTGTTGCATGACATCAGTGTGACCATAATTTGTTTAAAAAGGCAATTTAATCATCTGCATTAATACAAACCAGGAAATTATCAAAGACCACTCAGACAGAGTGAACACCATTGGAGCTAATCATTCGCAGAGCTTAGAAACTTTGGGACATAAAGTAGAATAACACTGCATTGATCCACACAGCCCCCCCAGCCCCAGATTGAGAAGCCTTTTAGTACCATGATGTTTATATGAGAACATACTTCTCTTGTAGTTATAGCAGAGATTATGGAATCTGAAGCTTAAAAAAAAAGAAGAAAAAAAAAGAAGCTTTTGAAGAGCACAGAAAAGCAGCTTTGTGTTATTGTGACCTGCTGGGTATCCTAATTACTTTCATTTGCTTCTGTAAAGGAGAGGACGCTGTACAATTTCCTCATTCATAACTGCCCACCCTGTGATCCTTCAATTGTAGTTTCAATGTGAGGATCAACTAAACGGGCTTTCTGAGATTTTCAGCAGCAACTGCAATTATTCAGTAGCAGTGGATCAACAATGCAGCTAAAGAGCTGCTAAATTGTGCAATAACATTTTATATATATATATATATTTTTTTTTTTTTACCTCAAATAAGAAAAAACACCAACAGCACACAACTGACTGACTCACGCAGCACTCTCATATGTGAGGATGACACTAATATTCGTGAGAGGGACCGAAATATTAACAGACCACAGCTTGACAAAGTTGACATAGACATTTAATTTTAAATATTAACATGTAAGAATAATAAATATACATTTGATGTGAGTTTTAAGTATTCAAATATACCTAATATGGTCAACATAAGGGCACAGCTTTGGCTGTGAGCACAGAAGCCACGCCCACCTGCTGTTCAAACTTTCTGGAGCTAGAAATGAGCATAACTATGCAACGATTTGACAGACTGTTGTGACAATAAAACACTGGATTCATTCTGAGCATGAAGTTATGGGTTAAATGATAATGAAATGAACTGCAGACTAGCCTTTCCTGTAATCTGTAACATCAGTTTACAAAAAAAAAAAAAAAAATCCCCCAAAACTCAGTGCTGCAGTGTAACTGAGGAGCCTGTGCGCTCTGACAGCAAGTTGCTAACACTTCTGTTACAAGATGGGCTGAGGCAGAAGGCGGCAGCTGCAGCAGGAGACCGATGCGAGCAGAAGACGGTCTCACTCGCCATTATGTCACTGCATGCGTGTGTGGGCAAGTGTGCGTGCGTAAGTGATTGTGTGAAAGAAAGACAAAGTAAATGCATTTGTATTTATACAACATGCATGCATGTAAATGAGCGCATGAGCATGCCTGTCACGGATGACTTTAGTGCACTTTGCATCCCAAAGATAATGGAACTCATAAACATTTGAGCAACATTTCAAGGCACCCTGAGCACAATGAGAGGGAATGAATCAATATTTGATAAAAGATACAAATATCTTATGCACTGCTTCATGTTAATTCTCTCCTAAAACACTCACAACGTGCTTGCAATAGTGCACATTGCATCATAATGCAAGTGTTACTCTCCCCAGGCATTCAACAAGCAGCAGAGATGAATCTGCATCTGCAGTGTGCAGCTAGTGGCCCAGCTTTGCATCGCCATGTGAGCTATTCTTCCATACTGTGCTACAGCTGAGGCTTTGGCAGGTGTATGCAGTATTCATGGTTTTGGTGTGGTTCATGAGTCATGGCTTTTGGTAAAGCAGAGAAAACAGAAACATGCAGGTCTAAGTGGCCGTAATTTTTCCTGTAAAGAGTTAAAGATACTTAAATGCTCTATAATGCCAGTAAGGAAAGACCTACCGACTTTAAAAGCCTGCAGGGCAATTCTCAGCTTTTAACAGCTTCACAAAGTGGCGCTGCCTTTCTTTCCTGAATCAACAATGTCAACACAGACATCTTGTTTGTAAAAACTTTATGGGAACTGTCACTGGGCGAGGGCGACCCTCGTACTGTGAGTAAAGAAGTCATGGATTCTGGTTGGCAAGAAAGACCATTTAAAGCTTATGCATTTCATAAAATGTTAACAGCACATTAACACTTTCTCTGTCACACCCCGAGCACACACACACACACACACACACACATACACATAAACACACTGTCACACCCCTCACTTGGCCTTATCAATGAATACAATGTTTATATAATAAAATGCACTTATTTTTTACTCCTCAGAAAAGGATTTCTCTTGAGTCACACATCATCTTAATACCTCCCACCCATCTCACTTTATATAAAACCTGCAACTGCACAACCTTTAAAGTGACGCAGGAGGCAACATGGTACGTGGAACAATTTCAAAAGGTGATCTTCCTACACATTTTTAAATAGATTTTTTTTTCTGAGACCTTTAATTTATGTCTGCAGCGATTGATTCGAGTGACGTATTTATTGGCTGTATCAAACCAACCCACGTGGTCTAAATATCTGAAAATATTTGACTCCCATGCTTGTCGTTCCCGTTCGACACCTCCACTAACTGTCATTTTTCTGAGCCGCCTACGAGCCCTGTCACTCGCTGCTCATCTTCCCTGTTGATGTTTGCTGAATCGGAATGAATGAGGAATGGAATAAAAAGTATCTTTTACATGAAAGATGCCGCTCGGCTAACAAATGCAATAATGACTCAATTCATTTGCATTCACCAGCTTACTTTGCTACACTGTCACTACAGCAGATACAGAGCGCACTGGAAGAAATGGGATAAATGCAAGGAAAGTAATCAGGGTGTGATTAGAGACAAATACAGGGACATGAAACTGTTCTTGTGAACGAACCCCCAATATGCCTGATGGCTCTTAATTTTATGCATCGTAATGTTTTGCAGCAGTTATTGAAATCTACATGTGGGGGGCAACAACAAAAACAAAAACAGACAGCTGGTGCATCATCAACCAGTTATTTGTTTTACCAATACAGTTGAGCGGGGCTGAGTCTGGGACAAGAGGTCACTCTGCAGTGCGATGCAGAGCAGAGCGCCATGCTGACTCCAAACCTGAGTCATAGCCCTTTGTCTCATAGTCCGCTATGGTTTCAACAGATAATAATTACATATCATGTAATTACTCATCAGCATGCAGGTATGGTCTGACACAATAGATCTGCTCCTGAGCCAGGCAGTGGGCTATTACATAACACTATCCCTTTACCATCATTCGCCTGTAACAGGGGATGACCTTGAGAGGCAGGCAGAGTCCCGGCTAAGACAAGCAACGATTGAAACAAAGCCATCTGAGGGTTTAATTTAGGCAAATGTTGCAGGAGAGCTTGATGTGTGTGCGTGCGTGTGTGTGTGTGTGGAAGAGGTGGGGATGCAACAATCATTGGATGGGGCTGGTGGGATGTGATGTCCTCATGCAAGACTGATTTGCAAAAAAAGGAGCTTCCCACTGAGGTTGGTGGGAGTTAAAGACACACACCACACCCCCTGTCTTCTTCTTTGCGCGCACACACACATACACACACACACCCTTACAACATCAGCACCAGTGATAAACTACTGCACATCACACCACACCGTGCCATGTCATACCAGCCCACCCCACGCAAGTCACAAGTACAATAGTCAAAATTCACACAGGCGCCACTGTTGCACAGAGCAACCTCGTTCTCCTCACTTTTGTTGTTAAATCCAAAAAGCCTTGTGTGTGCAGCCTGTGCGTGCGCGCGTAGGCAGCAAGAGTAAACCCAGGTAAGAAACAACCACGTTTATCTAATGCGTGCAAACCGATGTGATCAGATGGTTGTGGAGGCTGCATTGATATATACATATATCATGTGTCCTTATTGTCATTTGTCTCTCATTAATGTGGACTTCAAACGCCAATAAATCGATAAATGAGCCTTATGAAACCGAATGGATGACGCACTGAGTTGCATCATGGTGATATACATATACATATATAAAACGAGACGATACCGAGCAGAACAATAATAAGATTTTCATGCATCTGTGAACATATTACGCAAAGCATTCATCTTACCTTATGAGAGTGTGAAGTCAACGAGTGTGGAGTCCTGTCTGGGGTCTGGAGTGGTCAAAAAAAAAAAAACAACCTGCGAGGACGGGGGAAAAAAAGCAAGGAATGCTCTTCTTTTGAGCTTAAGATTAGATACGCCTTTGGGGCTGTTCGCTTTGTTTTAGTTTAATTTAAAGCAGGGGAGAAGTCGGGCTTTTACAGAGAGAAAGCTGTGCAGGTCCGTAGGATGATGCTGCGCAACAGAAACTGCTGCTGATGTGCAGAGAGGAGGAGGCAGATACTGAGAGAGCGCAGTGTGCTCCCCCTCTCCGCTCCCAGCCTGTGGCTGTGCGCTCTGGGATCACCAATAAAGTCAACAAGAAGCAGATAAACACCGGCCTTTATTTCCCGAATAATATTTAATTATTTCTGTGCCTTCCAGTTCGAGAAATGCAAATTAGACCGAGTGATTGTCAGTGTTACAGACCAGGTATGTGTTAGTTAAACTCCTGGTTATTATTTAGTAATCAGCTTTCTTAGTTTGGCGCCAAATGCGGGATAGGGGCAATGTTAGTTAGCCCGCTAATGTAAGCAGACCAGGTTTAATGCCGAAGTGGTGAAGAAAAGGTTTCCTATAGTAAGTAAAAACGGTAGCCTAAGTTTATGAAAAACGCTAACTAACAGATATTAAATAATAATTATAGCTGAAAAGTGTAAAACAAAGTTAGTCTGTTCATTTTCAGCAGTACAGTATAGGTAATACAGTTAGCTAGCGAGCTTTTCTAAAAACAATTTTTAGGTTAATATTACCCTTCTAAACCAGTTATACCTAACATACTGCAAAAATCCAGTCACACGGATATGAGGTACTTTAAACAGTAATTTAGGCATCCCTGAAAAGGCAGGCAGTTTGTTTAAACCGTTTACGGCTATAAAGTGCAATAAAGGCTAACAGCTAGCAAACTTAATTTCCTACCTTTGCTAGCTAAATCAGGCAAACCCACTACCATGTTGTAGTGGCATGGAGACACTGGGCAGTCAACATGGCAGTTAAAATCAGTTTCTGCTAATGAGATCCTGTATGCTGTGGTGAGCAATCCCATAGCATTTAATGTACTGTATGTGTACTGGACCGTGTAGGAGCTACTCATGCCATGAAGCTTTTTGTGCTGATGTTCATGCTGGAGGAGGTTTGGAACTCTGCAGATACTGAGAGCAGAGCACCACTTTTACCCACTATGCACCTAGGTGCTCAGTGACCCCACATGGACTGCTGTCTTGTGGCTGAGCTGCTGTGGTTTCTAAATGCTTCCACTCTGCAATAATACCACTTACAGTTGATCATGGAATCAATCAGGTGGAGAAATTTCACAAACTGCCTTGTTGCAACAATGTAGCCTATTACAGCATCACGCTGGAATTCAGTGAGCTCAAACACAAAACACAATTCAAAGATTAACAGGTGTGGCCTAATACTTTTGTCCATATGGGAGGGCATGCCAGGCACCCTTTTGTCTTAAAATCCTTTTTTTCTTTTTATAAATTTGCATGGGTAAGGCCACATTGTTAGAGGAGGAAAAGCACAAATGCTGACTGACTTCCACTAGGCTGTTTCAGTTTTAGGTTACAGGGTCATGGCTCAGTGCGATACTTAAGCTACTAGTAAAACTTGTTTATCTGTTATTTGACCAGTCAAAATGTCTCCTAGAAAGAGTCTTATTGTATTCATTGTAAACAAAGCTAGTATTGTTAGAAACCACATCAGTACTTGATTGGGATGTGAGGTGAGGGCAGCAACAGAACTGTGACAGTGCTATAGTGCTACCTCTGTGTGCTGTGCAGGGAATTTGCCATCATGTATTACAGGCAGTTCTAGTATAAGGCATACAATAACACAATATTGTCTTTTGTTTCTTTAAAGGATTGCTACAGGATTACTTCCATGTTACTCGAGTCACAAGGTGAGACACTGAGGCTTCATGGAGCAACTACATACACTGCTGTATAGTGAAATATGCACTCTAATACGTGCTGAAGTAGATCATTGCCCTTGGGCATTTTTAGAATCACTACTTTGATTCAGTAATCCAAGCTCACAAAGTGGCGCTGCCTTTCTTTCCTGAATCAACAATGTCAACACAGACATCTTGTTTGCAGGCTAGTTTTTTTCCACAAAAATGGTATTTGCCAACAGTAAGCTTTGTATTAGCATCATTCTAGACCTGATTGATTTTTTTGATGAGTAACACTGATTTGAGCAGTGTGGCTTTCAGATGCAGAACTCACACGCTGTGTGTTTATTTTTTTAGGTTTGGTAATTAAAAACATGAATAAAATCACACAAGATGATGACATCTCACAAAAAGAAAGGGAGCTTACTTCACCGCCCTCCCCAAAACGACCTAGAGTGGACTGTACAGTGATGAATGACCACAGTGGGTTAAGCAGGTTCGACTTTCCAGAGCTTTTGACATATAGGAAAAGTAGTAGTTCAGCATCATCAGCAAATACCTTGGTGGAAAATGAGGACCTGATTAGCAGAGTTGAATGTTTGGAAGATGAACAATCTCATGAGCAACCACAAGACACTAAGTTTAATGTCACTCCTGCTACTGAGCTGACGTCGTACAATAAGAGTACACACATGAGATCATCTGAAGTGTGTGTTATTCCTGCTGAGAGCTATCTAC
>JAMQGT020012093.1:0-44911 GCA_024447675.2 Pterophyllum scalare | reverse complement strand
GAACAAACTCAAAGGGGACTGAGTATGACAACAGCTCCATTTGAATTGGAATAAGAGATGCGGAGACGTGCCATTGGTCAGCTGGGTGTGGGGCGGTGTGTGTAGGTGATGCTGATCAGGTAGCTGGTTGCTATAAAAGCAGGGTGACTGCTGCTCACCAACCACTGACCACATCATGAACTGACTGATAGCAAATATAATCTCTGGAAACTGACCTGTATGACTTTTTGTCATAGCAGGAACAAATATGGGGAAAAAGAGCAGCCTTGAACTGACACTATGCCTCCTACTCATTGCTGCCCAGGTCTTAGAAGGACAAATTAGACAGTTTCAAATTCTTTTTTCAAAATCGAACTGGATAAATGCAAAACTAATCTGCCAGAGAAGTTATGTTGACTTGGTTACTTGGGACCAATTAAATGTGAAAAATCTGGCTCCATATTTGATAGGAAAAAATGTCCCCAATGTTTGGATTGGTCTACTCAGAGATCCTGAAGATGACTCAGTCTGGAAGTCTATAAATCTAAGGTGAGCGTCCTGTTTCAAATGATCTTCAAGTGGATATCCATATCTTTCAATATAAACATGATAAAATGGAGGTGACAAGTTTGAGATCATTGTTGTGTTTGTTTCAGAACTGGTGAAGGTGTCTCAGGTGATGACCTCTCACAGACCAGCACGTGGGCCTCTGGACAAAACCACTGTGCAGTTGTAGGATATGATCTCATGTGGTACAGTGCACCATGTTCATTTGAAACTAATGTCTACTGTTCTCAAGGTGATGTTATCCAGTACTACAATGTTGTGCTTAGCTGGAATGAAGCTGCAAAGTACTGTATGGAACACAGTAGTCAACTAGCCACTGTCACCCAGGTCAACTCAGCTCATATTGACAAAGTTGGCTGGATTGGACTGTATCGAGTTGGGGGGGGGGATCTGGAACTGGACTGGTAGTTTACCATCTAGCTACAGAAAGTGGGCGCCAGGACAGCCACTCACTGCAGACTGCGGCTCTTTAGACGCTTTTGCTGAAGAATGGGTAGGCTATCCATGCTCTCAACAGTTTCCGTTTTTCTGCTTTGGTGACAACCTGGTGGTGGTAAAAGAGAACAAGACATGGGAGGACGCCCTGATGCACTGCAGGGCCATGAACGAATTGTGCGCTGGCTGCAAGTACGACCTTCTGAGCCTCACGCAGGTCTCTAAATACTACAACTATGTCAGAGACAGGATCTACAGAGCAACCACTGATGAGGTTTGAGTGTTATTCTTAAATGTATCACTTGTTGATATAATCTGCATTAAACACAGGAGGGTGGCATGCTCTCTTTTTTTTGGACAACCGCACATTTTAAACTGGACACAGTGGCTTTAATCTTTTCTCTGGTTTATTGACTCTCCAGGTTTTGCTTTGTGTTTCTCAGGTTTGGATTGGTCTGCGCTTTTTGGGAAGTGAGTGGATTTGGTTAAATGGAGACAAACCGGATCAACAAGATGAACTATTGGACTGTTCGTCCCACTGGAATCACTGTGGGACTATGTCCAAATATGGCACAAACAGCAGCTGGATCATCAGAGACTGCGCAGAAAAAAGAAACTTTGTGTGCATTCAAATAAATCCATAGTGAATGAAACTGGAGCTTAATGTAAAATGCTACCGTAATGCTTGTTTTATCCATAGGTTAACACAGATTTGATCAGTAGATAAGTGTAACTGCAGAGTTTCATGCTCATATATCAATCCTTTCACTGTAACCCACTTTATGTCACATATGTATCTTAGGGGTGTCAAACTCAATCACAGGATGAGCCAAAATTGTAAACATGGTCTAAGCCATGGGTTGAACAAGATTAAAATTTATTGATGAGTCTAAAACTGAAAATTTTTTATTCAGCAATGTGAATTTGAATGACCAGAAAACAGCAACGTTTTCCTCAACACATTAAATAAAATCTAAAATAATATTTTTCTTCAAAAATAACATCAGGGAAAATTAGAATATTTCAAGCTGATGAAAATTTGCAGTTTTTTTCAGGTAAAAACTGAATTTCTGTGCTTCACAGTCAGAAAAACGCTGCGTAAACTGCGCAGTGTGTCCAGTTTGCAAAAAGCACAGCTGCAAACACAGCAGTGGAGACCTAGTCTGATTTTTTTCTGGCAAGTGGCATAAATTCCCTTTTTGCATCTGCGCCTCTCACAGGTGCAACTTTAATTGAAAAGCTTTCACTGAGTCATACATGTGTGTAATCACATGGTCCTGTCACTGAAGCTGCAGGTTAAAGTATAGTAGTATTGTGTAAAGTATTGTAGTATAGTGGTGGGAGCGCCATTTACTTGCAGGCCATTAATAATAGCTATATGAAATCATCTCCCAGGCTGTATATAATTATTTTGCGGGCCTGATCTAGCCCGCAGGCCTTGAGTTTGACACATGTGATGTATCTTATGATTTCTGAAAATAGCAGTATACTCTGAGACTGTAGATACTTTGAAATGAGAAGTGAAGACTGAAGATGCTGTTTGACATGTTTACTGTAAGTCCCTGCATCCAGCTTGTATGATCTGTACCTTAGAAATCAAAATAAACAGGAGGCATCATAGTCATATATATACTCCACATTTGCCTTGCTTTTCATTTCATTCAGGTTATTTTAAAATTAAATCTTCTGTATATACTAATATATACATATACATATATACATATTTCCTGCAAACCATGTTTTTGTTTTTGAAGCCACAGGTGGCCTCATATGGATACAAGGGTGCTAGTTTAATAGCGAACAGTATTTAGCTTGGTTAACAAACTGCATTCATACACTGCAGTGCAGTTAAATTTAAAATTCTTCTTCTAACATACAAGGTCTTGAATAATCAGGCCCCATCTTATTTTAAAGACCTCATAGTACCATATCACCCCAATAGAGCACTTCGCTCACAGACTGCAGGCTTACTTGTGGTTCATAGGATACCCAAGAGTAGAATGGGAGGCAGAGCCTTCAGCTTTCAAGCCCCTCTTGTGTGGAACCAGCTCCCAGTTCGAATTCGGGTGACAGGCACCCTCTCTATTTTTAAGATTAGACTTAAAACTTGCCTTTTTTCCTTTCCTTCCTTTCCTCTTTTCACTCTGTTTATACATCACTCTGCATTTATCCATCCATCCATCCATCCATCCATCTATCTTCCTGTTCAAAGGGAGATTTTCTGTCCCACTGTTATCAAGTGCTTGCTCATAGGGGGTCATTTATTTTGATTGTTGGGTTTTCTGTGTATTATTGTAGGGTCTTTACCTTACAATATAAAGTGCCTTGAGGTGACTGTTTGTTGTGATTTGGACCTATATAAATAAAACTGATCTGAACATATTGGCAAACTAGTGCTAAGTAAGAGACTGATGACACACTAGAATTTTATCTGCTAAAACTGAAACACAAACTTCTGTGATGATCTGTAGCTCACAGCAAA
Source organism: Pterophyllum scalare (assembly GCA_024447675.2). NCBI lineage: Eukaryota > Metazoa > Chordata > Actinopteri > Cichliformes > Cichlidae > Pterophyllum > Pterophyllum scalare. The sequence goes on along the minus strand of JAMQGT020012093.1, from coordinate 41,448 downwards.
CCATAATGCATAACTACAGTTTTTGCCACTTCAACATTCACTTCATTTTTCAGCTCCAGGGGTTGCCCACTGACATGAAGTGGAGATGCTCTGGTGACTTCTTCTCTTTTGCTTCCCCCTGGTGGTGATGCTAGGTTGTTTCAGGACCAACACTTCCACCATCTTTTATGATAGTCTTTTTTCCTCCCTTCTGCCTTTATGTCATTCTAACTAAGCAGCTCATAACACTTCCAATCAAAAACTCTGCTAAATTAACCATTTTGTGTCTAAACTTAATTTCTTGCATGTCTTAATTTCTAAATTAGGATGCGTCCTGTCCGCCTCTTGGGTGAGGTGTTCTGGGCATGTCCCACGGGGAGGAGGCCCCGTGGTAGACCCAGGACACGCTGGGGAGATTATATCTCTCGGTTGGCCTGGGAACGCCTTGGGGTCCCTCTGGATGAGCTGGAGGAGGTGGCTGTGGAGAGGGAAGCCTGGGCTTCTCTGCTTAGGCTCCTGCCCCCGCGACCCGGCCCGGATACGCAGAAGAGAATGGATGGATGGATGGTCTTGATTTCTTGCATGCGTCACAATACATGCCACAATTGTTTGCATAAAACAGAAACCAAATTACTATTATTTTTTATATAGTTAGCTTCATTCCCTTCGCCGTGTGTTGTTACACCTGACTGACAAGCCCAGGAACACCCCCCCCACACACACACACACACACAGAGAAAGAAATAAAGAAAAAGAAATTGTGAGATCAGCAGGAGAGAATTCTCCCTCAACTTTTAGTTGATACAATGAGATAGTATGGAGCAACGTGTTGATTCAGCTGCTCATCTGCACCTCAGTTCACTCCATGATAGGTTTCTCTGGTTTTAGACTGTGGTGTTAGCATGACTAGAAGATGAATGAGGAATTGATATATTTAGGAGTTAGTCAAATTATACTCCTGACTCGTTGTTTATTTCCCTTCAGCCCCAACCGGTCTCAGCAGATGACTGCCCCTCCCTGAGCCTGGTTCTACCAGAGGTTTCTTCCTGTTAAAAGGGAGTTTTTCCTTCCCACTGTCGCCAAATGCTTGCTCATAGGGGGTCATTTTGAATGTTGGATTTTGTCTGTAATTATTGTAAGGTTTTTAATTTACAACATAAAGCGCCTTGAGGAGACTTTTCGTTGTTATTTGGCGCTATATAAATAAAACTGAATTGAATTGAATTGAATAATGTCTTAGCTCTGGCTGGGAGTTAAGACCTATCCGTCTAAATGCACAGTACTGTGATGTTGCCATTAACTGGTAAATCTCTGCATTCTTGAGTTTCCAAATATGACTTTGTAAGTAAGAAGATTACAAGAATTACCATCTTTAAGCATATAAATCATGCTGTGGCTTTATTTTGAAGGGTTTTATCATTTTTATTGTCATTAGATGTTGCTATGGATTGTTATGATACCATTATCTTTACACATATTTCTTGGTCTGACTTCTATTACATAAGCTTACCTGTCCTGACACCTTTCATTCTGCTGTTTATGGAAAAACGCTGTCAAATACCACCATAACAAAGACGTGTGTGTGTGTGTGTGTCCACTGATAATCTACATTGCTCAGCGTGTCTTCTCGGGATGACCTCTGTCAAATACAATGAAAGTATTTCACTTGCTGCCTTGCTCCATTATCTCTGAGAAAAACATGGTAAACTGTTACTACCTACTAGTACTAAACATACTAAGTTGGGTTAGTTGCAGGGTAGATCATTGGTTTCAGAGCTTTTAGAGAATTTAGAAATGACCTCTATTTTTTGTACATTTAAAGAGATTCCCCCCCCTTTGGAGAACTCTGGAGAGATTTAAAGTTTAAATTTTGTTCTTCAAAAAGAAAAAAAGGGTTTGGTTTATGCCGTCCTGTAACATTTAAACATTGTGTCTCCAGAATGAGCAGCTGTCACCAAGAAGCAGCTGTCATTTAAATGTCGTTTGTGTGCAGTTGGTTTTACTTTTACAGTAAGTCTCTAAAGAAAAGGACTGAACTTTCAGCAGATTCAGTGTCAAAGAAGAATAGTATGTTATATCAACCTGAGGTTAATACAACATTTTTAACAATAGCTTCTTATTTTGCTATTAAAATAGTCTTTAATATGAATGGGAGGGCGTGTTGCTGTGGAAATTTTGTCAGCCAGAGAAGACTAAAATGGTGTCTGCAGATCAAGACCTCTTACATTCACTAAAGGAAATACAGTGAGTGTCCTTTAAATATTGCACAGGGACATGTCCTGTAATACTATCAGTGACATGCCAATGTCATGGAACAAAGTGACCTTTATTTAACCTCACTTATGATGATATAAGCAAGTGGTGCTTTATGCAGACAGACACCAGGCGCACAGCGGTTATCGAGTTCCTCATTCCTTTCCCCTTGTAGGCTTGATAGTACATTTTAATTGGATAAAAAATTAATTTGAGCCACTGTTGGATTTAAATTGATTTAGCTACACATTGTGACATGGGGGAAAAATTGCATTGTAGCTTTTCAATTTTATTTTTTATTCATTCACTCCCCCACTCTGCTTTCTTGTCGTCAGCTGTGCCTCTATCATGTGTCAAAGTATTTTACTATCACTTAGACCAAAAAACTCACACACTTTACACTCTGCGTTTTTGTGTCTGTGTCATTGTCTCTCTTTTCTATCCTTGCACTTACCAGACTGATACAGTCTCCCTTGGCTTTTTCCAGTGTGTGACACCACTATATGACGTGAAATAGCAAAGAAAATCTACACAGGTAACTATCAGCATACATGTACAGAAACACCACATTTAAAGTGACACAAGCATAAACAAAAACACATCACTGAATGAAAACTGTTCCCTTCAACCAAGGAGAAAGCTGAATGAATTCTTCTCAGAATGACCTCTACATCCTGCCCGGGAGACGCAAACGGAAAAGGCCCGGCAACCATCAGACCAAAACAGTGTCATTTATTCCACAGAAACAGGAGCACTGGAGGACACCTGGAGACTTAGCAGAGCCTCAAACAGCTGAAAGGTGACAATAAAGCCAGAGGGGGGCAATGTGAGGGAGAGCAAAAAATGAGCAGGAAATGAAAAACACAACAGACTCACAACTTCCTGTTCTGTCTCAGGCTACAGTTAGAACTACATTGTAAATGGAAAACTTTAGGACTCTAACCTTAAGTATTAAGTCAAAATTCAATTTAACTTCCAAAAACTATATAAATATGTAACACTTTATAAATATACCTAAAGTTTATATAAATACAGTATATATGTATAAATACATTTTAGATATACCTGTTCATTAACACAAATATCTAATCAGCCAGTGGCAGCAACTCAGTGCATTTAAGCACGTGGATATGATCAAAGAACTTGCTGAAGTTCAAATCAGAATGGGGAAGAAAGCGTATTTAAGTGATTTAAAACATGGTATAGTTGCTGGTGCCAGGTGGGCTGACTATTCTGATACCTGCTGATCTGCTGGAATTTTCGCACACAGCCATCTTCTAGATTTACAGAGAATGGTCTGAAAAAGAGAAAATATCCAGTGAGCACCAGTGAAAATGTCTTAGTGATGTCAGAGAATGACCAGACTGCTTTGACCTGATAGGAACACAACAGTAACTTAAAAATCCACTTGTTACAACTAAGGTATGCAGAAGAGCATCTCTGAATGCACAACACATTGAACCAGACCACACCAGGTACCACTTCAGTCAGCTAAAAACAGGAAACTGAGGCTACAATTCACACAGGCTCACCAAAAGTGGGCAATATAAGGTTGGAAAAATGTTGCCTAGTCTGCTGTGACTTGATTTCCGCTGCAACATTCTGTTAGTAAGGTCACGATTTTGCATAAACAGCATGAAAGCATGAATCCATCCTGCCTTCACGCTGCTTGTGGTAGTACCAACTGAGTATCATTTAAATGCTACAGGCTACCTGATCATGTCCATTAATTTATGACCATAGTGTACCTATCCTCTGATCGATATACTGCAGTCTACACCTCGCTACTGGTTTCTTGAACATGACTGTGAGTTCACTGCAGTGCAAATGGCCTCCACAATCACCAGATCTCAGTCAAATAGAGCACCTTTGGGATGTGTGGAACTACAGATTTGCATCATAGACAAACAAATCTGCAGCAACTATGAGATCCTATCTGTTAATATTCACCAAAAATCTCTGAGGTATGTTCCCATCTCTGCCACAAAGAATTAGGGCAATTTTGAAGGCAAAAACGGACTCAACCTGGTACTAACAAGGTGTACCTAATAAAGTGATCAATGAGTGCATCTCAGTGACTGAGAGTCACAGAGGCAGTAAATGAGTCTTCATAAAGGACTCATCAACTCTCATTGGTATCTCAAAGCATTCTTTGGGGTGAATCACAAGCAGTGTGAAGTAGTGTTTGGGTTTTAGGGCTTAAGTATGTCTCCCTACATGTACAATACAGTTTCCCAACCATATGTAAGAACGTCCTCTCTGAAGTACATTATGAAGGGCTTTCTTTCTGCTATCCCCATACACATGCAAATGTTTATGCAACAACACTGACTTTGGTTTCTCATACTTGTGTAAATGCATCAACACAGCAGCCAATCTCACATCCACACGGACACGTGCATACATAAATGTTTGTATCCCAAATAAAGAGGAGGAGGAGGAGGAGGGAGCACTTAGTCAGGTAAAATAAGAAACGCTTTTAAAGAGAAGGCAGTGTCTTGGAACCTTTTCACCACACACACCTCAGCTCCTGAACCATCAGCTCAGGTAAGCACAGGTATGGTGCAGTGAGGCAACGGGATGGGAATTAGCACTCACAAAAGAATTAGGGTGCTGAGGTTATGATTCTTTTCATTTATTATTCAGTGTAAATGTGAGTGTGAATGGTCTAAGTTTGCTTTAAAATTGTAGTTTAGCAAATTTAGCTTGTTATGATACATGAAAATTCATAGACTTGTGAGTGGCATCTAGGGTATTTGGTAGATTTATAACACCCAGTAAATGTGCAGCAGAGCCTGTAGTGATATTTAGGCTGGGGTTTTTTTGGGGGGGGGGTTGCTGGTTGCTGTTTTGCTTGTTTGTTTTGTTTTGTTGTCTTGCATTCTTCTTCTGTTGAAACTTCTTTGTAGATTCAGAATTGGAAAACCTTTAACATGCTCTGTACGACAGTGATTTCATTAACAGCTATTATGCCATTATTGAAATAAGTTTGGAAAAATGTTAATGTCATTAAATGCACAAGTAACCGCCTTCTAAAACGGATCAAATCAATGATCTTGTAAAACACAAGAAAATGTATTTCACTGCTCTGTTCTGTGTCTGTGGTTGTGTTAATGGGGAATTATGGTTCAACGGTTGCAGCCTGTCTGACCTGCAGAGAGCATCTGTTGTAAGATGGGGGCAGTGTAAAAACGTGGTAAAACCGGTTTGTGGGTTACTCTTGCTTGTGCTGTTGTCGGTCCGTCAGCCAGCTGCGGAGAGGAGCGGAGTTATAATACGCAAAGTGTTGAAGTGAAACCAGAGTGCCAAAAACTCTGTCTGTGCTGTTCATTCTGTACTTCTTGATCTTGGTAAACTCTGCGATATCGCTCCGTGAAGTTGGGATTCTCGAGGACTGCACAGTCGCATGTGTGCAGTGGTTGAAAAACCTTCTCCACAGGTTCTCTGTAGGCAAATGCATACGCAAACCAACACATCCGTGGTAGCATGAGCTAAGCATAAAATGTAGGGAGGTGTTGGAAAGACAAAGACCAGGCTGACCTTGACTAATGTCATGTTAGCTGAACTTGCTGTTGAAGGTCATAGTTGGAGTGACAGAAATGTCATGACATTAGGTCTCTGTATCATGTTTATTTCCATTTGATGTACAGTCCTAACCTCTGCAATATGTATGTGCAGAATGTTGAAAAAAAGAAATCAGACAATATAATTTATGCATCAAGGCATTATTTGATCTTCTTGACAGGCATACCAAATGCGTTTTTAAAGCATGTGGTGCCTTTCATATTTGTGCAGTGGTTTATAAAGAGGCATGGGTGTTAAAAATCCAAATAGTAAATGGAAGACAGAGAAGCAGAGCAAAACAAGAGAAAAGGTGCTAACTTTCTAAAATGCCACGAGTCTTGAACTTGGGGGTGACAGTGAGGTTACTTTCCTCGCACACCATATATTTTAAAAGATTGCAAAACTTTTTTCCCCCCTCCTTCAAGTATATTGCTTCCAAATCAAGGGCAAAAAAAAAAAGATACTGGAAAGCACATGACAGCGTTCATCCAGTTGCATTGAAGATTTCTAGAGGTGAGTGTAGGCTGAGAGAAAAGACCTGCTGGGTTTCTCCCCATAACAAAAACCAATCCGCTGTTTACTCTACAAACACCCAGAATGCATCCCTGCTGAAGAGACACCGACCTCTCGCACCACAAGGGCGTTCTTCCCAAGGAGAGGGCAAAGCGTGCACTGTGTTGCTCTTATGCATGCATGTGAGAAATAAGGAAAAGTGGTGTCTCTCAATCATGTCTCACCCTCTCTTTGTGTTTGTCTCATTCAGTTGTGTTGAAGATGGGACAACTCAATCTTGTGGCTTTTATCACAGGTAATTGCTGTACGTTCATAAATTTGCATTCAAGACAAATTCCGCTGGATAAAAATTCATATTTTATCGGTCTTGATTGTCTTGCAGTGCTGCTCAGTCTTTTCATGGAAACTGAAGCAAGTAAGGTCAAATCCACGTGCACATAACCTTGAGAATGGTTTGTCATGGAACTGGTTTGTGAATAAGCCGTTAACACGTTTATCTCTCTCTACACTGAAAGTCATTCTTCTGTATACCTGGCTAAAGCAGATAAATCAGTTTGTTCAGTTCTAACATTAGCTATTCACCTGATAAATCACAGACTTTCATTACCATAACTAATTTTCTGCAATTGCTTTAGATTTCCAGCAGGTTTTCTTGTTTGTTTTTTTAATCTTGAATTTATTTTTTTGTTTTTGATCATTTGCAAACCAAATGCTGGCACATTGGTTAAAATCTGTCACTAACTTTTCTCTCCATTTCCTATATCTCCTCCTGCGTGTGTCTGAAGATGCATTTGTTTACAGTAAGTGCAGCACACTCTTATTTCCTTTATCTTGCACAATTTGCAGTCTATCATCTCACTAATTTGTGAACACTGAAAAAAAAAAGATTAGAGTATGAAAGTATGTGTTCACTTAAATGAATGCATATTGTAGATGAAAATGTGGTGATTCTCTGCTTGTTTTTTTAATATGTTCACTTTGCATTTAACAGACTACGAAAGGCTACGGATTGGAGGATTGATCTTTGCCTGCTTGTTGATCGCTGGAGGAATCGGTGTTTTAGTTTGTAAGTACTGCAATTACACGCACACACACAAAAATCTACCTGTATACCTCTGTTAAAAAAAACACACACACATCTGGTTACTGTAACTGAGTTGAGACTGACTAAATCCCGTTTTTTTTCCCCACAGATAGCAAATGCAAGCGAAAGACGTAAGAATTTCTTTCTTGTCTTTCTAAACCTAAGATTGTCTGAACTGAATTTTTTTGTCTCTCTCTCTCTTTCGAAGCTATTAATTACTGCCCTCCCTCCTCTCTCACCTTGTAGAAAATGGACCGACAACAGCAGTGAAATCTGAACAATACTCGACAAACCGGTTTCGGCTAAGAAGATGAAGAGCTGGCAGCAGAAGAGGGGGGAGAGACTGGCTGCTTGGTGGCAGAGGAGGAGGAGGAGGGGTTAAGAGGACACTGGCCTGCTCAGATGATTATACCTGTGTGAAGAAAACATCCCTTTTTCTTCTTCTTCTTTTTTTTTTTAAATCAAGTACTTTTCAAACTTGAGATCACCTCCTTCCAGCCTGATGGATTAACTATGCAGTGAGAATAAATAAATGTGTCCACTTCTGTGCTGAGATGGAGATGTTTATTCCTGTAAATGCACACTGAGCTGAGCATCATATCCAGTCTAACATAAGGTGCTTATTTAGTCCTTCAGCATTTTTAGCATTAGTACCTTCTGTTCAGTGCAAGTTCTGACATGTGATAATGTTTAATCAGTTGTCCATGGTGTCAATCACTAAACTCTAATAGGGAAATACGGCCTGATTTAGACTTTTGCCTACTCACATCTATGTAAGGGGCCGATGTCCTTGGCCATTTATGCTTATGCCAGCTGCACTGTGTGTGTTAATTACCGTATAGTCGCATCCCGGTGTTTTATGTCTGTTGTCAGCTGATAGAAACTAAGAAAATCCTGGATCCTCACTTTTTGTTGTGGTCACTTTTTTTCAGGCGTTTTTCCACCTCTTTGTTCATTCTCTCACATCCATTACAACAGTTTCAGCAATCTCCCTCCAGGAATTTACTAACATTTGTTAGTCTTTACATAAATGATATGATGATTGTTATTCTCTCACTGACAAATTCATAAACTGCAGCAAAAAAGTAGCAAGAAACGCAGAGGAGGAATCGACTGTGCTGAACAGGCCAATCACAATCATCGTGGGCTGCGTCATCGTGATGTGTAGTTGCATTTCTCGGCAGGTGCATGTAAGGTTACGTGCAGGTTTCCCGCTGAAGCATAATTAGATTAGGAATTATCTGGAAAAAATATTCCATGAAAACCTTTGGTGAGTACATTTTAAATTAAAGTTAAAATACACTCCCCTTACAAAAGTTCTGGAACAGTCAGGCCAATCCCCTTTGCTGTAGACTGAAAACAGACATTCAGCGCCATTTATTGTTTGAATAATCATTAAAACAGGACGCACCTGGACAACAAAACACACCTGTCAGTCACATGTTCCAATATTTTTGGGCTGTCACTAACAAAGAGTTATTTGTGTGGCTACACTAAGGGTCAGATGTTTTAGTTTGCAATCTTTCATTTCCAGCACTAAAATAACAATGTATTGCTTCAGTTAATATTTACCACTGTAGTGTTGACAAAGCCTATTATTCTAGCAATTAGCGCATTACTACTGCCCTTGTTTAATTACGCCAATAACTAAATGGTCCGTGACTTACACCAGTGGAGGAAGCACAAACCCAACTCCCACTTCGTCGTTCTCGACAAGCAAACATTCTCCTCGCTTCCTCTCGGCGCTCACTGCTGACTCTGGATCAGCTTCCACACCCTACTCCTCCCAAAGCGCCGACCTTTCTGCTGACAAACATAACCTAAAAAACTGTCCGGGGATCAGGATTCGGCAGCAAAGCTGGGGCAGTTTAAACTCTGCCCCTTTCCTTAAAACCCAGCCAACCTGTTGAGCGTCACGGAGCACTGAAGGCAGGGTGTTGGCGCAGCGTGTGGGGCGAAGTCGCAGCTTCACAGTCACGTATCCGTCCGCTCGTGAGAATTTTCCTCGTGATTTGACTGCCGCTGCTAAATTCAAAGGTAAGTGTTGAACAAAGAAGTTAGCTCACGTTTCATACAGCACTGCGCCCTGAAACTGTTTTCCTCTGTTGCGGAAATGTGTTGATGAGATGGAAAATTTTCCTCTCCGGCAGCTGAAAGCGTTTGTCTTGTTTCGTGGGTAATTTTGAGGGACACGTATTTCTAAATTGCACGTCCTCAAAACTACGCTGGCGAAGAAAGTTTTTTTTGGGGGGGGGGGGAGATCACTTTCCTGTTGGGTTTGTCTACATTTACAATGTAAAAAGGCTGGAATAAAATCATTTATGTCTTAGGTTTAATATTGTTTAAAACTGAAACATACGCGGAAAGCGTCAAAAACGCAAAAAATTGGCCCGCTTCCCTCGAGCGCACCGGTGCAAAGACAACGGGCTTCACGCTCACTGGCTGACATTAAGTTTGTGCCTCTGTTTGTAGTCCGAGTCCTTATTTAAACCCGCCAGATAAGAGAAAAAACAAAGATATATTTAATCCCACGGATAAGCAGCTGGACACTCATTATCAATTGCAAGACTTCCTACTTTATGCTCATAGTGCATGAACACCTTTGGCGCTTTAAAAAGGTGTGTGAGTGAGAAAAGACCAGCTGATGAGAGCAGATGTGACTGTGTGCCACCAAAGCAGAGTGCAGGCAGGACAGCATGCTGCTAATTTATCAGAGCAATCATCTGATATTTTTTTTTTCTTTTTTTAGGATGTACTCATTTTAAACAACCTCACGGGAAACTTTAGTAATAAACTGCAATATTTGAAACATTCTGTTACTCAGAATGTGGTGTCTTGATAAGCGATTTCAAGCAATGATCTGCTCTTTAGGTTCTCATTCACATTATTTATCTGTATTAATATGTCAGCATCTGTAAGTTGTGGTTTCAGATACAGACTTGGCATGGGTAAAACTGAAGCTGCAAGGGCACCAGGAGCTGTGGAGCAAATTAGTTAACTTCATACCAAAATGAAGCCCTCGGACTGGCAGATATTAACAGAATAACCAGTGTGACCATAAAATTTGAACAAAGCCATGATGTAAGTGCTGCAGAGCAGATGTACTCTGAGAAAATAATAAGCAGCTTACTCACAGCAGTTCTCCCCTGTTTTAGGGGTTATATGAGCTACTTGCTCAGTTCTAAGGAGGGCAAGTGGGCACACAGTAGGATAATAGGCTGATAACAGTTGCAGAGACAGTAAGAAGACAGGACAGTAGCTACGCAGCATTTTCCTGTGATTGTATTCATGTCAAAGTATTTCTGATGGAGTTTCCTTTCTTAGCTGAGACAGACCCAGCTGGCCGTCCTCGCCTCTCCTCCTCACAAAATTACAAATCCTAAAAAGAAAGTGGGAGCAATGGTGGAGAGAGCATAGAGGAAATGCTCTTGGGTGGCACACTTGCTGCTCACCTTTCCCACTTCCATCAGTTCAATGGCTGACAAACACAAATTTAGAAACTGCACCAAGGAGACATTGATTTTATATCAGCCATGTGACCGTGACCTTCAGTGCATTTCCTTCTCAGGGATAATGTTGGAGGTGAAACGGATAATCGAGGGCTTGTTTGTGAGAGCAGCTACTTGGCTAATATTTGGAAGATTAATGGATGAAAGGGGAGGTGAATTGATGGAAATGTCCTCTGTCTGTTGATCTGCTCAGTATGACTGCACAGTATGAAGTCTGTTTCTAGCCACTCACTGTGGTTTCCATGTGTGATTCATGGCTCTAGTATGCTCCACTCCCTCTTTGGTCTATGTGTCCCTCCTCTTCCCCTCTCTTACCCAAACCGCACTCTTCCTCATCTTCCTGCCTCCCACTCGTTCTCAACCTGAGGCTTAAATCCTCCTTCAAAACTTTACATCATGTGATTGTCCTGCCTTTTTTTTTCTTTTTGTCCCTCTTTCATTTTCTTTGCCACCGCATTCTTCTTCCTTCCTTTCTCTATTGCTTACTTGTTAACCCATCAATAGAGTCTGCAAAGCTTTCACTGCTAGAGAATCATCAAACACTGGAGTCACAAAATATTCCAGTTTTTGAGTGAGTGAAGGGAGGTTCAGGTCTGTCTTGGCCAAGGAAAGGGAAATTATTTGTCACAGTAAAGCAGGTTCACAGTGTGTTCAGTATGTTTCATCCAGGACAAAGACTTCCCTGTGTGTGTGTGTGTGTGTGTGAGTGACTGACTCGTACAGGATGTTTTGCATACTGGAATTCACTGCTTCTAATTTAGGAATTAAAAATGCCTCTGGAAATAGACAGCTGGCTTTGTAGTGCGTTCCACGACCCTCGACCACACCAGTGTGCAGGATTCCAACAGGTGGGCGGTGACAAAAAAGTCATGCATGATATAAATACATACAAACTAGAAGAAGTTCTGATATTAAGGCATAGAGTGTGTGTATATACCATACTACATGCATATTTTTTTTCAACACCAGTTCATTTTGTACTTTACCCTCATGGCTGAAAACATGGTTAAGCAGCTTAAGAATGATCTGGTGGAATTGGCAGTTGTCTCACATTCAAAGCCAAAGTGCTCACTTCTTTGTGTGTGTCTACAGTATGCCCATATTTGTATGCTTTACTCATTTCATTTCCCAAATCTTGTAGACACGAAAAGGTAGCAGAGGAGCACTCTGTGTACTTTTGACCCCATGACCTTTCCTCCAGTAGCACCTGCAGAAGGGGGAAAAGTATGATCTGTCTTAATCTGGGTTGACAAATTTCACAGATTTTTAACATGTTTGTTGCACATTAGTTAGTACAAGCTGAAGTGAAACGTAACTGAAGTTTGTTGTGTAACCCCACTTGTGGATAATAAAAGAGAAGAAGAGTGGGAAGGGAAGATTACTGTGGGCTTGCGTGTAAAGACTATAGAGCCTATCCTCAGGGGCGTTTGTAAGGGAAGGGATGAATGAGAGGACACCGGTGAAAGTGCAAGGACGTGCAGAAGCATGTCCGAGAAGGGAAGCGCTAGAGGGGAGGTCTGAAGAGGCCGGAGAACACTGGAGAGGTGGCAGGAGCTTAACAGAAAAAGAAGAGCTGTATAAAACAGTGGCGTTTAAACAAACAGGCGATTCCTGAAAGACAAGGAGAGAGAAGATGAAGTGAAAGACGCAAAGGGTGAAAGGACACAGCAAGAGGGCATGAGACAGAAGAGTGTAAAGCACTCCCGAGAACGGGAAGAGAAAGAGGGATGCTCCGAGAGCTGACAACAAAACACGAGGGATAGGCGGAGACAGGCAGAGAGAGCCAGAACAGAAAGCTCTTTATATCTGGACCACAAGAAGCTCAACGGGGAGTTGGTGCCTGTAGCCATGAATGTGGGTTTTTAGTGGTTTTACTGGAAGTATTTGTGATTTCCAAGTGGCATGAAACCATAATTAAATTAGACCAGAAGCAACAAGCTGATTAGCCAGCAACTTCTGTAGGTTTTTAAACAAAAAAAATACTGATGTCTAAAAGCATCTCCAGTTTGATGACTTTACACATGAAAAATCTATTAGTTGTGTAAATGTTAGTTATTCATGAAATACTCATATATTGCAGCAAACTTTGAACACTTGATTTACACGATTTGCTGTTCTTATATCTCTACAAGCCATAAAGATAACGATTTGAATACACGGTTTGGGGCTAGGCACTCACTGCCTGGCCCCACCCTACACTAACATTAGCTTTAGAATATGATCTCCAGTAGGAGCAGGGAGGCGCCACCTTTCTCTCCTCTGCCTGACCTTTCTCAGCTGTCTCATCTCCAGTTTGCCCATTGTATCTATCGTCTTTGTTCTCTCTTACCGTCTTTCTCTCTGCCGTTTCTGTCTTTGTTCCTCCCACGTCTCCCTTTCCCTCAGGACCTTTCTAACTGGGTAAACCATTCTCTCAGTGGTTGTTGGCCTGTTTCCAACAACTGTGCATTCCCCCTGCCTCGCCTTGGGTTGCTGTGGGGAGACACCAGGATGGAGGCACTCGTCCTGGTCTTCGTTTTCTTCCCTTTGCTGCCAAACTGTCTTTTTTTTTTTTTTTAAAGTCAGTCACTGTTATATCAAGTGTGACAAAGAAAATCAATGAATACTCATGTTTGAGAAACTACAAGATTTTGTAACTTCGTGTATTTTAGCTTCGGTTCCTGTGATTGCTCTCAAATAGGAAATCCTTGAGATAAAGTTGCAGAAAGAGTAACAAGCAGATCATCCTCCCAAACACATCTGTAAATGTGAGCTGTAGCTGGTTTCAGGACAGTTTCAGACAAACACAGTGGGCCACCTGATTGGATGAGCTATCTGGGGGTGCATTCAGATCACCTCTTGCGCTAGCCTTCCAGTTCACAGACAGATGTTGCAATGCATACAGTTTTGCTAAATTTATGGCTCCCATCATCCAGTTTATTTGGTGTAACATGGACAGAAAGCTCAGTCAGAGCTGTCTTAATATTCCGATCAAACATTTAATATTATTTAAAACTTTTCCATCTGGGCTTATGCAAATACCAAAATCCGAGCAAAGGCAGTTGTAACTAAAAGCTCCTTCTGTTTCTGCTCCGTGGATCAACAGCTTGTGAATTTCCACCATTAGAATGATTGAGAATGATCTCAAAACTAATCCTGCCAGTTCCCTGGTCTTTGTGAAATCGTATAGTCTTTGACTATTTGTCTGACCTTACACATTGTCTTTTGTCCTTTGTAAGTCTTTTAAAGGCTTCGTGTGTGTGTGTGTGTGTGTGTGTTGGTTCTAAGTGGAAAATCACTGCCCTGTTGTTTAAGGTGTGTTCTCTCCCAGTGCGCGTGATGCCCCAGCTCACACAGCACAGACAGCTCAGATACTGTGGGATATTAGTGCACTTCTCCGGAAATGCATTTCTCTATAAGCAGTGATATAAGTATAACAAAAGCATTACATTTTTAATAATCAGACACTTGACTATAGAAATATCTCCACTGATTGATGGCACTTCAAAAGCAACGCAACCCACCATCTAAACACTGATGTGAGAATCAAGAAAATGGGGATAAAACGTTTTTCTTTGTTTTTGTTTTTCAGACAAAAATGGCTTTGGAGCGATGAGTGCACTGTGGCAATATTCTCATGGATTTTTCCTGTTTATCTGCAGGCGAAAGCTAATTTCCAAAGAAGAGTAAAAACCTGGATGGTCATTAATAGCTTTCCCTACACTATATTTTGTACATGATGACATTGATAAAATAGAATGTTACTATTCAAGCTACAGAAGAGTAAAGCTTTGGTGCTTTAACATGGCAGCAATACAATACAATAAGCATGAGAGATGCAATTCTCCTGCTGAGGCCCCATTAGAGCACTTTGTGTCCATCAACAACAGCTCAAGTTTCTGTGTGTGAAAGTAAAGCAGGAGGGACCACTTTGTACCCATTTGAATTTGATCAGATTTCTTTGTGTGCTTCAGAGGGGACAGATGCATGTCCTGTAAGCGTATCCTTGTGTGTTTAGTCCTTTTAGTGCCCCTCAGAAAACACAGCAAGGCTAAATGTTGCATCATGTCTGTTGACTTTATCTGGCACTAGCCAGAGCCTTGTAATTGCTAGAAGTTACTGTTTCCAGTCAGCATGCTTGCACAAGTGAAACATGAAATTTCAGACTGTCATAGCTTCTGTCTTTATTCAGTGGCTGTTTGAACTAACTAGAGCTTGTATTTGTCTCCTTATGTAAAGCCTGAAAATGCTGAAGATCTGTGCTTTGGTGTTAATGACACGTAAGTATATTTCAAAATTTCTTTTAATGTGGTATGGGGGAAAAAATGAAATATGTCAGTCTTTTAAAAATGAGAACTCAGTTCATTTCATAATATTAATGTTGAATTACAAAGCATGACAGGTTAGCTTCATGACCTAACAGAGTTTTGCCTGGAAGTCTGTCTCCCATCAGCACACTGTGCAAATATTTGAGTACTCCCGATAAGATGGTGGGAGAGAAAATAGACAGCAGGGTTGATGAGTGCCAACAGATGCACTATCTTGCCAAAAGTATTCACTCGTTTGCCTTCACACACATATGAACTTGAGTGACATCCCATTCTTAATCCATAGGTTTTAATATGATGGCGGCCCACCCTTTGCAGCTGTAACAGCTTCGGCTCTTCTGGGAAGGCTTTCCACAAGGTTTAGGAGTGTTTATAGGAATTTTTGATCATTCTTCCAGAAGCACATTTGTGAGGTAGGACACTGATGTTGGATGAGAAGGCCTGGCTCACAGTCTCTGCTCTAATTCCTCCCAAAGGTGCTTTTTCAGGTTGCGTTCAGGAACCTGTGCAGGCCAGGTTGCGTTCAGGAACCTGTGCAGGCCAGTCAAGTTCTTCCACACCAAACGCACTCATCCATGTCTTTATGGTCCTGCTTTGTGCACTGGTGCGCAGTCATGTTGGAACAGGAAGGGGCCATCCTGAAACTGTTCCCACAATGTTGGGAGCATGAAATTGTCAAAATGTCTTGGTATGCTCAAGCACTAACAGTTCCTTTCACTGGAACTAAGGGGCTGAACCCAGCTCCTCAAAAACACCCCCACACCATAATCCCCCCTCCACCAAACTTTACACTACTTTTCAGAAACATATTGTTCTCTTGGCAACCACCAAACCCAGACTCATCCATTGGATTGCCAGATGGAGAAGTGTGATTCATCACTCCAAAGAACACATCTCCACTGCTCTAGAGTCCAGTGGCAGCATGCTTTACACCACTGCATCTGACGCTTTGCATTGTGCTCAGTGATGTAAGGTTTGGATGCAGCTGCTCGACCATGGAAACCCATTCCACGAAGCTCTCTACACACTGTTCTTGAGCTAATCTGAAGGCCACATGAAGTTTGGAGGTGTGTAGAGATTGACTCTGCAGGAAGTTGGTGACCTCTGTTTACTATGCACCTCATCATTTGCTGACCCTACTTTGTGATTTTACGTAGGCTAGCACTTCATGGCTGAGTAGTTGTCATTCCCAGTCACCTCCACTTTGTTATAATGCCACTAACAGTTGACTGGAAATTTTGTTCCTGGACTTGTTGCACAGGTGGCATCCTATCATGGTACCACGCTGGAATTCACTGAGCTCCTGAGAGCGACCCATTCCTTCACAAATGTTTGTAGAAGCAGTCTGTGTGCCTAGGTGCTTGGCTTATACACCTGTGGCCATTGAAGTGACTGGAACACCTGAATTCAATGATTTGGATGGGTGAATGAATACTTTTGCCAATATAGTGTATTATCTGGTCACTGGTTGCCCTTCAATCTTATTTAATGAAGTTTACAGAATATATGGACGTTATCCCTTACACTGTAACTACCATTGGTGATGAAGTGAGGCTTCAAGTGGAATATTAAGAGCATATTTGATGAAACAGAGTTTTATGTAACATTTTAAAATGGCTCCAATAAATGCAAAAGATTTAAAAGGTTTTAAAGAGGTATTTTATGAAATGACACCGAGGGAAAGTCATCATCTTTCTTTAAGTGTTGCATGAAATATTTTATTTAACATCAGTGTCTACTTCCAAGATTCTGTTCAATAGCATGAGTGGCTGTGGTTCACTGTTATGCATGTGTGTGTGTCTGATCTCTTGCAGTTGTGTCCTTGGTGTTCGCAGAAGAAATGAACCGTAAGTACAGTGCTGGATGTCATATACAAAAGAGTCTAATATTTGAAACATGCCCGCCTGATAATTAGGAATGCCATTAATTAGTAACCAGGCCTCTGACAATATCATTGATGATGTTTCTTATTGCTTCCAATGTGTGCTCCATTAACCGATGCTGTTCATTTCTGTTCTTACAGCGGAAGATGACCCATTCACCTTTGGTAATTATCTGTAACTTTATTATTGTCTTATCAGTTGATTGCTGTAGGAAGATGATGCTGTATGTGCTATCAGCAGTGTTTGATAAGGCTGTAAAGTACACAAGATGAATGGAATTTACATGTAGTATAGATTTTGCTGAGTAAATGTCTAATGTTACATGTTGGTGCATTGTTTTTCATCTTGACAGTTTGAGTATTTTGTGACTGCACGCATTCTGCAAGTTTTGTTGTGTAATGGCAAACGTGATGTGCTCATGCAGACTATTACAGACTGCGTGTCGGAGGCCTCATCCTAGCTGCTGTCCTCTGTCTCATTGGGATCACCATCCTGCTCAGTGAGATGCAAATCACACACAAACGCACTCTTATGCAAACCTGTACACCGTCATAAAGAGTCCTCCTCCAAGAAATGCAGATATAAAATCTATGCTTCTCATCTCTTGTTTTAGGCGGCCACTGCAGGTGCAAGTTCAACCAGAATAAGAGGTAATACTTCATCTGCCTAAATACATTTGTGTAACGGAGTGGGAGCACTGAGCTTAAGCCGCGTCCACACTGGAAGCAGTTTGCAGCAATGCGGCAATCGGACTCCAAGTGACGACAGGCAAAATAACGGCTGGCAACGTGAAGTGGGCGGGACCTGAGAAACTTTTCTCTCACTTATTTTCCTGGCACCTGCAAGGCAAGCGATTGAAGCCACTACCAGTGAGAGCATAGGATACTGTTGATTGACATATGACCTGGTAGAAAACACATTATAGGGTTACCTAGGTAACCGGCGCCTGAAGTGTCTGCAAGTGACCAGCGCTCAGCCTCAAAGCGATGCACAACAAGCAAATCACCTCCAGTGTGGACAGAGCTTCAAATATTATCTTGTGTCAGATTAGTGATCCCCCCCCCCCCCATTGCCCTTTCTCTCTCTTCTCTTTGCAGACGGAGGACAGGAAGCAATGCTCAGCAGATGCTCACCGATCAAGGTAATACATATTTTTTTACCTGGTCCAGATACTAAAGATGCAGCGATCGACCGGTCTGGAAGTGATTTCCAGCATTCTTGGCCTCAACCGGACCTATGATATGACTTGTGTGTAGCCTGAAAAACAGCTTCTTTCCCATTTAAATATTCAAGATTTCATCACCCACTTGGCATCCTGCCAAGATCTAAAGTTATATATACTAAATCCATCTGCTTCACTGTAGACAGCTCCGTATCACGCACGCATACTGACACAGAATGGAAACTACTCGTAGGGCTGGACTCAGATGCCACGGAGCTCGCTGTTCAACAGGTGGTGGGACTCTGGGTGTCTGGCAGGCAGAGAAGGGAAGGAGAGAGGAAGGCAACAAATATTAGTGTCTCATTTAGCTGTGGAGCCATAAACATGCACTGCTGTATTTCCATTTCTAACACTGAAACATTTTTTAATTTGTAGTCTCGATGTTGGTGCTCTTGATGATAGTGAGGCCAAGCTATTTTGATTTTAAGCTGCTTTGGTGTAGGGGAAACATACAGGTGGCTCATATGGAAAAACACTGGGTGTGTATATAAGCAACTCAGCAGGATCCCACAGGGACATACTGCACTGACAGGCAGTTAACACTCACACGGGCACACATACACACTCTCTCTATTCTCAGATAATGAGCAGCAGTGTGTTAATGTTCTGTCTGAATTTCTACAAAGAGCTGGAAGTAATTCATCATTTCACAAAAAATTATGATTCCTGCATTACAATGAATGCAGACTGCTACAGTGACTCACTGGTCATGAAGTCCAGCTGCTGCTATTTCAATGGATTTTTTTTGCCAAATAAAAAAATGCTGTCACGCTCTTCAGTAGCTACTTCTCTAAATATTCTCACTCCTGTCACAAGATCCTGTTTGGCTGTCACAAGATTTATTATTTCTGCAGTGGAAGAAAATTTTGTCACAATATTTTTGTTATAGTCTGCATACAGTGGTATGCCAAAGTTTGGGCACCCCTGATAATTTTCATGATTTTCCTTTATAAATCATTGGTTGTTCGGATCAGCAATTTCAGTTAAATATATCATACAGCAGATGAACACAGAGATATTTGAGAAGTGAAATGAAGTTTATAGGATTTACAGAAAGTGTGCGATAATTATTTTAACAAAATTAGGCAGGTGCATAAGTTTGGGCACCCTTGTGGTTTTATTGATTTGAATACCTTTAGCACTAATTATTGGAACACAAAATTTGTTCTGTAAGCTCATTGACCCTTGACCTACATACACAGGTGAATCCAATTATGAGGAAGGGTTAACGTGGCCAGTTGCAAGTGTTTCTCCTCTTTGCATCTTCTCTGAAGAGTGGCAACATGGGAGCCTCAAAACAATTCTCAAATGACCTGAAAACAAAGATTGTTCAACATCAAGGATCCAAAAAGCTCTCTCTGAGATTTCAGCTGTCAGTTTCCAGTGTGAGGAACATGAGGTATGCTAAAGCACATTTGAACAAGCCAGCTTCATTTTGGAATAAAGTGCTGTGGACTGATGAAACTAAAATCGAGTTATTTGGACATAACAATGGGCGGTATGCATGGCGGAAAAAGAGCACAGCATTCCAAGACAAACACTTGCTACCCACAGTAAAATTTGGTGGTGGTTCCATCATGCTGTGGGGCTGTGTGGCCAGTGTAGGTACTGGGAATCTTGTTAAAGTTGAGGGTCACATGAATTCCAGTCAATATCAGCAGATTCTTGAGAACAATGTTCAAGCATCAGTGACAACGTTGAAGTTGCGCCGGAGCTGGATACTTCAAGACAATGACCCTAAACACTGCTCAAAATCTACTAAGGGATTCATGCAGAGGAACAAGTACAACATTCTGGAACGGCCATCTCAAACATTTGCATACCACTGTATCTAATTTTTAAAAAGTGCAGTTTGAATTATATTGCAGGTTTGATCAAAGTCGTGCAGACCGTCTTTGGCTCATCGCATTTTAAGGAAGAAATTCAACCGTGTTTTTATTCCTGTATGTGTGTCTGCAGGTCGTGCCTGCGACTGCTAGATGTCGACCAGAACGAAGCGACTTCCCAAATCTGCAAGCGACAGACAACACAGAGGACGAGTGCGGGGACTCACGACACCCAGCAGGACGCTTTTGTTGTTTATTTACAGCAATAAACAAAGAGTAGTCTGTGTGCACCTGATCTGAGACGCTTTCTATCTGAGCTATTGATCTTCACCTTGGCCCTCTACATATACACCACGCTCAGACATACATGCAGTTTTGTCGCTTTCATTTGTCAGTTTACCTTTTGTGAAACTGCATACTGTTTTAAAAAAACAACATATTAACCAGCTGTGATGCCCAGCTGCTCACAACAGAAATTTGTCACTGACACATCTGTCTTTTTTTTTTATGTTTGTAGTTTTTATGTATTGAAGTGAAATAGTAACCCAAGCCTATTACCAAATAATACTTAAATGTTTCACACCATTTCTGACATCTGTACTGTACATCTGAGTCAAAGCTTGATGTAGATATTAGTCACTTACTGTGACTAACCTAAACCTGTGTGCTTTTGTGTAAATTATATAAAAGTCCGTGTATTTGTGAGTAATTAGGGTGCTGCTGGGAATTCATCAGAATCTGTTCATTTCCACGTTTTGCTTTTTGAAAGTGTGTAGTGGATTGTACTGTTCAGAATCCTGTTTCTATAAAAGTGCTGAAACACCTACAACACGTGCTCTTTACTTATGAGTGGGGGGGGGGCTTTCTATGGCTTCAGATTAACCCATGCCCTACAATATGAGTATACTGAAGGCAGTAAGAGGGTGGAGGTGATAACAATCATGTACTTGTTGAGGGTGAGCCATGCTGTTTCTAATATGGACACAGCTAAACAAGGCTTTACTGAATACGCTTGTCAAAATTGTGTGCAGCCAAAAACTTTCAGCTTTTGATGACTTTCAGGTGTAGCAGAGCATCTGAGAGACTTTAAGAATTAAAGAATTAGAAAGGTTTACCTCCTTGGATGAGAGGGAACAGACTTAACAGCATAGCTGCAAGCGGTAGAGGAGTTTAAATATGGGGGTGATTTGTGACAGAATGCTGTAATGTATGGTTTGGAGATGATGGCACTGACACAAAGACAGGAGGCCAAGCTGAAGATGTTCAGCTCTTCACTGGGAGGGAACAGGATGGACAAGATGAGCAGTTTGGAGACAAAGTTAGAAAGAAGAGGCTGAGGTGGTTTGGACATGTGCAGAGGAGAGACTGTGGTTATACTGGACAAAGGATGCTGGAGATGGAGCTGCCAGGCAGGAAGAAGATGACCACCTTTTAAAGGACTGTGTGCAGATGAGTCAGCAATTGAAGATTTCCTCATCTATTTTACAAAGTATGAAAAGATTCAGCAGAATCGCTGTATGTGAGGGACAAAAAAATAAATGAGTGTAATCTTAGGGCTGTCACATGTCATGGGATTAAAAACAGAAGTTACTGCTGCATGCACAAATGTATCCGCAACAACAATCCAGAAACTGAGGTCTTTGTACTAGTTTGAATTACACATAAAGCTTTAATCATTTGAATGTGATTGCAATTATTTTTTAATATGAAAAAGGGAATGCCGATAAAGCATCGTGCATGGCTGTTAAAATGCCTGAACGTTGTTTAAAAATAAATAAAAAGTACAGTCAGTGGCCTTCATAGGAGAGAATTTAAGAATGTCCACTGTGCTACTCACAGAAAACAGCTTCTTCATTAGAAATGCTCTGGCTCCATCTAGGGGACAATGGGTAATCATCAAATCGTTCAAGCCTTCCAGTCATATGGTGTCCTCATGTTTCTCCCGAGAAACACATTTTTTAGACTTGAGTGAAAAAACTACATGGTATGTAGGTTTACAGAGAATAACTCGACAAGAGTCACTTCTTGGGTGTAATTCTGTGGCAACTTAAAACCACGCGGCTATAATAGTCTCTGAATTATTCGGATAAAGGGGTTTATTTTTCAGTTGAATCGGTGTTTTTATGAGAGACCAGAACCCTGAGTACGCCTCCCCCTGCCGGCCCCTGTACAGGGTAATTATCGTGGCCGACACAGCCAGGCGACTGGGACCGGAAATTGAGCATTAACAAAATAAAAACCTACCCTTGGGCGGTGCAGCAGCGTCCTTTCTGTAGCTCAAGTGGACATATTATTTGCATGTGGAAATTATACGTTTTACATGTACGGATAGTTTTCTTTTTAATGTTTATATATTTCCTGTGTGCCTGATAATCTTAAAATGCTAATCTTAAAATTCAGTTGTACATGTGCCAGTGGAGGCTGAGGGTAAAGAAAATCTTGTGTTTATATTATTTATTAACAATCATGTTTCACCTGTTTCCACCTTAAAAAGGCAGATGGCAGTTCTTTTTTGGGTGTTCGTCTTTGCAGCCCAGGGCATCATGCTGACGTGAAAACAATGAAACAAAGTTAACCAAACTCCAAAACTGAGATTGCCTTCAAATAGCCAGTGAATTTTTTTTTTTACTGTGACCCACAGCAGTACAGTTGCTGAGGGTAGAATGAAGACCCAAAGATTGTCAGAATTTGGGTGGCAGTCTGAAAATGCACGATAAGATGATGCATTTGTATTCTAATCCTGCTCTCTGTGCATCTGTGTAGGCTTTCAGTCCTCCAGGTCATGGTAGTCTCAAGAGCTTGAAAAAAAGACGATTGGACTAATTTAAGTTTTGGAAACTTTCACCTCTCATCCAAGAGGCTTCTTCAGTTCTAAAAACCAAATGAGGTCACCTAAAGTAAGGTGCGAGTACTTCAGGTGACCTCAATAGGTCACATGATAGGGCGGGGCAAGGTCTCACAGTGGTTTGACCCGAAACCCTTGGTGGTAATGACCCATGCCTTTGCTCATGTGATGATGCACATGATTACTAGTGGGTCAACGACCACTTCCAAAGGGGACAGCCCCAACTAGGGTTTAAATACCTGGGACTTTCCAACTTTTGGTTGTTAGAACTGAAGAAGCCTCTTGGATGAGAGGTGAAACGTCATCATAAAACCTTAAAGTCCAGTCGCCCCTTTTTTCAAGCTTTTTAGGCCTGCTCTCTGTGCAAATCTTCTTGCATGAAATCACTGTCAGTCTGTGAACTCCTTCTACATGATTAGGAATTAAGCAATCAAACTTGGCGTACTGGCCACATATTTATGATGTCATCATATTGCTAAGCAACCACCTATCAAAAGGCTAACATGACCCATTATTAGCATTCATGCACTTATAATTAACCCTATAAAAGGACCTTATCTTGAACACATACAGTACAGCAGGACCTGAGAATTGCAGGGGTTCTTTTCAAGTACCTAATTTTATGTATAATACATTGATAAACACTTTAAAAATGAGAAACTGAATCAATACGATCTCCAGTATTGATTTGATATTGACCCTGCATGCCATGAATGAACTCACTTGAGCGTGATTTGTGGCTGTAATTTTTGAAGAAGGCGCGAAAAGAACGGTAAAGTTAAAAAACAAACAAACATATATTTGTTTTACTAGAACATGGTTCACTGATAAGATATGATATCAAATGATCAGTGAACCACGCCCAACTCTGTCAGTGCTCTCATTCAGGATTGTTTGATTTTGACCTTCCCACCAGGCCTTACTGTGGCCAACCTGAAATAAAGCAAAGGATGGAGGGCTGCCCTCGTTATTTTTAGAGGCTCTGGACTCTCAGCCAATTTTCAAATTTGTCTGTAGTCTGCACACATCTGCTACTCCTCCTCCAATGAATGATTCATTAATATTAAAACTTTTAACTTTTCTTGAATTTATCAGGCAAAAAATAATAATAAACAAACAAACTTCAAATTCAAGAAATTTAAATTAAAATAACTTTTAAGAAAGTTACATTTCACGAATCAATAGAATACATTTCGTGAGTGTTGCACGAACTGCCGTGAGACCGGGTTGTATACACACAACAATTACTTACATCTGTTTTTTTGTTTGTTTGTTTGTTTGTTTTTTTTATCAATTAACAAGTGTATTTGTATTTTTTGGCACTGTTCTCACTGTGGTGACCAAAAAATACAACTCGGTGCTTTTAATTTGGTAGCGGATGTGTCTTATCCTAGCGGTGGTGATAAACTTGTCAAACCTTCACGCTTGGTCCTCGACGTCCAACATCGCGCTTAGAGCTTGGAAGCTTCTTCCTCTGCCTTGGAAACTTAGAAGTCATTGAAAAAAAAATCACTAAACGGTTTAGAGGAATAGGCTTTACGGGAGCGTGGTGCAAAAATAAAAGGAAAAAAAAAAGGGAGAATTTCTTTTTGGTGTGAAAAACTAGAAAACAAGTTGCATTATGGACCCAGGAAAACAATCGAGCGCTCCACCAGCGGGATGGTCTGGCGAGAAGTCCTCCATGGGCCAAGCGCCCCCTCCGCCGCCCTACCAGGCCAACCTTAACCCGGGGTTCCCTCAGCCTGGCCTGGGATACCCAATGCAGGTAACGAGCATAAAAGACACAGCATCAAAGACAGATATAATAAAATTGATACAACTGAGATATTTAATCTAATAAAATGTTACTGTTGTTTTCCCCCTTCACCTAAAGACGGCTAAACAAACTAATGACTGCATTTTCAAGCATTTTTTTTTATTTGTATCTAAAGATTTTCCTTTTAGTAGCTGAATTTCTCATAAGTTCTGTTGTGTTTTATTATGATATTCATCCTTCGAAATTGGTTAGCTTTATTTATCTTTGAAACGAAGGTTTGTGGATTTATTAATTTATTTTTCTCAATGCAGGAAAAAGGATGATATAAAATAATATATCTAATCTCAACCAAAGACGGGCGCGTTTTTCCAGTAAATGACTCATGCATCGTGTTTTCATACTTCACCCGCCCGGTTCATTTCACTGAAAGTAAGTCTGTCTTGTTTCATGTGTGTGCCCTGCGTTACCCCGCACAGTCTCCACGGGCAGGTTATGAACAGCAAGCCTACCCTGCTACGATGAGTGCTGTCACCGTCCAGCCAACAGTCTATGTGGCTCAGGGCCCCCTGGCTAACCCTGCCAACGACTACTTGGCCTACTCCATCTTCACTATGCTGTGCTGTTGCCTGCCACTTGGAATTGCTGCCCTTATCTTCTCCATCTCGGTGAGTTTGAAAAAACAGACAAAGTAATTCTTTATTTATGGGTTGGTCCACATTCCACTCATTCAAATTGTGATGGCTGTGGCGGGCCAGGAGTGCTGAAATGAATAAATGTGAGGAGGTAAGTAAATAAATCAATAAACTGTTAAACACATAATTAAATAATGATAAACTGTAACTTTACTTGTACTTTGGGGTGCTCTCCTCCACCATTTCTGCTTGTGGTTTTGTTTGAAATGCACTCGGTGATGCCTGGCTACCTCAAATTCACAACAGCAGCAATTAAACTGAGTATGACACTGTATCAAATTATTTCCTGGGATTGATCCCTTCCTTTGGATGCAGATGTGCCTGGTTTGAAGAAGTGATTTAATAAATTACGGGAAGATGTGGAAGAGAGCTGAGAGAAGCAGAAGTGGGAGGATTATGCCAGGAAAAATGTTAACACTTCAGTTTTTGGCTTTATTTGCAATTTAGAATAGAAAAGCTCTTTATTGTTCTCAAAACACTAAAAAAAACCGTTTATCAGCTCTGACAGCAAAAGACAAAAATAGCCTCTAGTATAAATATAAAATAAATAGAGATAAAGGTAAACACAGTGAGGCAGTATATACAGAATAAACATGCAAAATGCATGAGGTGAGAGTGACATGTTTAAAAAAACTTGTACTTCCAGTTTCCACAGTCTTAAAGAGGGGAGGATGGGTGGTGCTTTTTACTGCCAATGCGAAGAATTTTTTTTTTAATCTGTTGGTTTTGGGCTTGATTGATCTGTCTCTGTTCCTAGACAGCAGGCAGACAGCATCATAAGTGATGTCTGGGGGTGGCCTACTATAATCCAGTTGGCTTACTTTTGGAGTCGGCTGGTGTGAATATCATTGGGGAAAGGTAGATTAGCACCAGTGACACTCGCTGCTGCCCTCATCACCCGTTGCAGGTCCTTTCTGTTTTCTGCTGTGCAGCTGGTGAACAACACCATGCAGCTGCCGTTATCCCTGTTGGAGGTGTGTGCTCGCAAAAGAGGAGCTCACTAGGTCACTGTAGCTAGTTTGGTTAGACTCTTGCTAAAGGGCTGTTCAACCTATGCTCAGCAGTCAAAATCACAAATTGTAAGAGCATAACACTGAAATGTTTGTCTTGCAGCGTTCAGCATAACCAGTAGCTTGATGGTCCAGGGCCAGGAAAAAAGTATGTTAGGTAATTTGATTGGTCACAGTTAGGAGTTGACCTGCAAAGCAAACTGGCTAAATCAACATCCTCACTAGCAAATAAAGAGATATTTTTGAGTGTTGGGTTAAACTCAGCAGGAAGATGACACAACAGTACAAGGGTTTCATTTGCATTTTTTGACTAAAAATAGGTGTGTGCAGACTGTAAATTTTTTTTTTTTTTTTTTGAGCAGCATGTGTGCGAATAAGAAGGTTTGAGATTCAGCCTCTGCTTTTCACTGACAAAAAGGCCGAGGACACAGCAGTGAAGATGACCCTTTAGTCACCGGTGTAATTTAATGTAGAGCGAGAGCATTTCCTCGCACAGCGAGCAGCAAAGAGGCGTGTGTCACAATAAAGACTGTAAAGCCAGGCCATGTGAAAGAAAACAAACCATCTCCTAATGAGATTATGGGTAAAATGTCAATAAGTCTTTTGTCAAACCGGCTGTTTTCACTGTCTCCCAACCACCACCTGTTTTAACTGCACAGCAGCAGCTGGTGGAGGGAAAAATGTTGCGCTAGACACTAACTTGTACTTGTAGTCAGAGAAAATGACTTGTGACTTCAGCCTCAGTGACGACACTGGGTTTATACAATGTAGCTGAGCTGCTCTTTATAATTCATATAACTCTTTGTTGATGCAAAAGCGATACTCACTGTGTCACCAACGGTTCTCTCTTTATTATTAAAGGTGAAAAAAAATCCAAACCATCATGGCCCTGTGTGAAAAAGTGATTGCCCCCTAAACCTAATAACTGGTTGGGCCACCCTAAGCAGCAACAACTGCAACCAAGCGTTTGCGATAACTTGCAATGAGGCTTTTACAGCGTTCTGGAGGAATTTTGGCCCACTCATCTTTGCAAAATTGTCCTAATTCAGTTACATTAGAGGGTTTTTAAGGTCATACCACAACATCTCAATAGGATTCAGGTCAGGACTTTGGCTAGGCCACTCCAAAGTCTTCATTTTGTTTTTTCTTCAGCCATTCAGTGGTGGACTTGCTGGTGTGTTTAGGATCATTGTCCTGCTGCAGAACCCAAGTTCGTTTCAGCTTGAGTACACGAACAGATGGTCGGACATTTTCCTTCAGGATCTCTTGGTAGACAGCAGAATTCATAGTTCCATTTATCACAGCAAGTCTTCCAGGTCCTGACGCAGCAAAACAGCCCCAGACCATCACACTACCACCACCATATTTTACTGTTGGTATAATGTTCTTTTTCTGAAATGCAGTGTTCCTTTTACGCCAGATGTAATGGGACACACACCTTCCAAAGAGTTCCACTTTTGTCTCATCGGTCCACAGAATGTTTTCCCAAAAGTCTTGGGGATCATCAAGATGTGTTTTGGAAAAATTGAGACGAGCTTTAATGTTCTTTTTGCTCAGCAGTGGTTTTCTCCTCGGAACTCTGCCATGCAGGCCATTTTTGCCCAGTCTTTTTCTGATGGTGGAGGCATGAACGCTGACCTTAACTGAGGCAAGTGAGGCCTGCAGTTCTTTGGACATTGTTGTGGGGTCTTTTGTGACCTCTTGGATGAGTCGTCGCTGCGCTCTTGGGGTAATTTTGGGCGGCCGGCCACTCCTGGGAAGGTTCACCACTGTTCCATGTCTTCGCCATTTGTGGATAATGGCTCTCACTGTGGTTCGCTGGATTCCCAAAGCTTTGGAAATGGCTTTATAACCCTTTCCAGACTGATATATCTCAATTACTTTCTTTCTCAATTGTTCCTGAATTTCTTTGGATCTCGGCACGATGTGTAGCTTTTAAGGATCTTCTGGTGGACCTTACTGTGTCAGGCAGCTCCTATTTAAGTGATGTCTTGATTGAGAACAGGTGTGGCAATAATCAGGCCTGGGTGTGGCTAGAGAAATTGAACTCAGGTGTGAAAAACCACAGTTATGGTATGTTTTAACAAGGGGGGCAATCACTTTTTCACACAGGGCCATGATGGTTTGGATTTTTTTTCACCTTTAATAATAAACACCTTCATTTACAAATTGCATTTTGTGTTTACTTGTGTTGTCCTTGACTATTGTTTAAATTGGTTTGATGTTCCGAAACACTTAAGTGTGACAAACATGCAAAAAAACAGGAAATGAGGAAGGGGGCAAACACTTTTTCACACCACTGTATATATATATATATATATATATATATATATATATATATATATATATATATATATATATATATATATATATATATAAATTATTTTTTAATTACAATATAATTATATTTACCTAGAAATACTTAAATGTAGGTACACTAGAATAAGGTCGAAACAAGTTTTTTACAGGAAACAAATAATTGTACTGTAAGCTAATTTAAATAGTGATTAAGTAATCTTAAGTCATGTGTAAGCACGGTAAGTGCATGAGCAATTTTAAGTATTGCATAACTTCATGTATTTTTTCGGGAAAGAAGAAATAATTACATTGTAAGTACATTTAAGAAGTCCATGAGTAATGTTAAATACTGCCTTAATCCTGTGTATTTTACAGGAAAGGAGACACAATTTATACTGTAAATAATTTTAAGTACTGATAATTTCTTTGTAATTTTGCAGAAAAACAAATAATATTTCCCTATCTTACATTGTAAGTACACTGTAGTTTTTTGGGGGATGGGCCATATTATGAAGTGGTTTAACCTTTGCCTAACTTCCAGGTATTTTGCAGAAAAGGAGACACAGTTTATACTGTAAATATTAAGTAATTTTGAGTACTGTTCTCAAACTTATAAGAAAAAATAAATACCATCAAAATTTGCAGGCCTATGTGACCTTTAAAGGAAGTCTAATACAATTTTTTTTCCTTTCACAATCACAATCAATTTCAACATAACTTTCAAAAGGAGTGTACAGGAAAGGAATGTTCTGGAAGTTAGGCAAGGTTAAGCCCACTCCATAATGTGGCCTGTGCTCTGAAAAATACAGTGTACTTACAATGTAAGACAGAGAAGTGTTACCCACGTTGCTGTTAAGCTGAACACAATGTAATGTTCCTTGTTACCAGCTACTGGGTATAACAACTTCTTTGGTGGAAACCCTGACTCTTGTAGTAACAGTATCCCAGTGTTGTAGCTGGTCCTTTTATCAATATTGTATGAGGCACAGTAATCCAGTTCTACTCACAGACACAGGCTCTTTTATCAAGCTGAGGAATTTCAGATTGCTGGTGATCACATGGTCCCGAGGATCTTATCTGTCAGGCAGTATGAAGATGATCCACTTATTTTGTCTAAAAACCTAAACAATAAACTTCCCTCTGTGTAATCTGTGGCTCTCTGAGCTTCTGCACTGATACAGAATTGGAATGAGGGTCAAGTCCAACACAAACACTTTCTGATATTTAGAGGAGGATGTTCCTGAAAACACTGCACACTTGTGTCTTCAACCTGGCGGCACCGGCCGCACCACCCGTGTGAGGTTTGCAAACATTGAGAGGTGCACAACCAGCCAAGTCGACGCCAAAGCGTGGCTTGCGCCAGTGGATACGATGTCACTTCAGTATAGTGGTGTACAGTTCAACAATGCCCCTTTCTTAATAGCTTGTGTCTGGTTGTTTTGCACAATTTGCAGTAATGGGTAATTCATTTTGTCTCCAAAACTGGGAAATATGCAGAAAAAAAAAACAGAATGTAGCACTTGAGTTGAAGATGGGCCTCTTTAGATTGGGATTAGGCGTGTGTATGTGAAAACTGTGTTTATCATCATCTGGAGAATGAAGAACAGAGCTCTTTCACTGTAAAGATAGAGTTGGTAAAACAAGGTAAGCAGAGGAAGGATGAGGGCATGAGATGTGCTGAATCAGCCTTACTTAACTTTCTCTTTTCAGCCACAAGCGACACCGAAGTAACCATTAGGGACCGTTTAAAGTTCTGTTCTCTTTTTCTTTTTCTGTGAGCATTTCTGCGTTAATTGCTTAATGACGAGAACACTTTCCAGTTTCAGGATGAGACTTGGTATTTGCAGCACCACAGCCCCCGGAGTTTCCAGACAATCCCGGCTTTTGTTGTGACTAGGATTGAGCGGTCACTTACTGGAGCTCCCTGCTTTTGTGAAAGCATCATCAAGCTGCTCTTTGTTCCCCAAATCACCAGCTTACCCTCAGAACTTAGCCTTTATTTACAATGGGAGACGATTCAGATGGTCTCATTCCTCTGCTGAGAGCTGATGTATTTGAGGCATGCAAGATCATTTCCTCTTGCTGCTGTTAGTATGTGGGATATGTGTGAGATTGAATACCAGCTAACTATGAATATTTGTCCAAAATGTGTAACATTTGTAGAGCATTGCTTGCTACTGCGCTGTCATTTTTATTACCTCAGCTGTTTCACAGAAAAAGTCACGCGATCGTCGTAGCCTTGGCGGCAGCGATGTCTGCTCCACAAACACTTTGAACGATCTCACCTAGGATGTTCAAATTCCTACCATAGATGCGTGAACTAAAAATCTCAGACGAGTTCAAATCTCTGCGACCTTGACCAAAAGGAAAAGGTCAGAGGTCAAGTTTTCTGAAAATCTTGTGAATGCGAGAACTCAATAATGATGTCATCTAGCATTTTCAAATTCATCCCGCAGAGCAGTAGAAATGCTTCCTGCTTTATTCAGCTTTCAGGAGTTGATGCCTTCGAAGCCACGATGTTTGTAAGCACCGTTCCTTCATTTCAAATGTACTTTTTATTGTTTTACTTATGAAGAGGCTGATAAATATGAATTTCTCTTTAAGTGTGGACTCCTACATGTGGATTTTTATGCTAGCACTGATTTGCATTTAACGGTGCGTACACAACCTTCAGTTATTCTTTTTTTTTTAATTAGTTATCCATGTGTGCCTGTTTAATGACAGTTTATCACACTTTTTTTTTAACACCTATGACCGTTTAAATATACTGCAGATATAAACCCACAGTTGCCAAACTGTTTACTGCATTTTAGCTTTATTTTTGCTGTGAAAACAAAACCTATTAAGTCACATATACAGTTTTGATGAACCTCAGCCATTTCTCAATACTCAAGTACTTCATACTTGGCAAGTTCACTCAGGAGTCTGGACTTCCCGAGCATGGGAGGACGCAGCACGATCAATGATGACATTGATGACAATTTCACTGTGATTAATATTCACAATGGAAATTACCCACGATACGCCTCATTACTAGAGTTTTTAAAAATATATATATATTTTTTTTTTAAGTGTTTTTACTTTAGCTTTATGCTCGTCTATAAAAAGACCATCAATGTGAAATAATTTGGAAAGATTGCAGTGAAGACTGGAATGATTTGTTCATCAATTTACATTGGAGTGACGTTACACGGTGGTAAAGAACTGTACACCACTATACTGAAGTAAATACTGAATAATCAACAGACCTGTAACATTTTAGTAACATACATGTGCTGTATAAACTATATTATAAATGTAGAGGTGCTGGCCACTATTATGTTAATCTTGTTACTTATTTATTCCCCTTTTTTTAACTTTGAAATTTCACAGAAACTTTAACATTGGCCATAACGTTTCCCTCAGCGGTGCTGAGGCATTGAAGTCCCACTGGAGATAGTTTTGAGCTGCAGAGAACAACACAAAGGCAAATACAAGTTGTTTGGTGGTCACCGG
Organism: Pterophyllum scalare; assembly: GCA_024447675.2. NCBI lineage: Eukaryota > Metazoa > Chordata > Actinopteri > Cichliformes > Cichlidae > Pterophyllum > Pterophyllum scalare. Next base: position 9,212 of record JAMQGT020012093.1, on the reverse strand, counting down.
CTATAAGATCAGGGAGTACTCTACAGCATGTAACTGATCTAAATTTACATATTAAAGCAACGTCTTCTCAACCCTGAAGAAAACTGCTGATTCTGTCTTCATATAAACCTGTCTGTATTCACTGATACAGTTAAGGCCAAAGTAAATATTTGTTCCAGCAGGACTTTACCCAGCTCTGTGCGACTAACTACCTGATTGCAACAACAATGTGTCTGGGTAAAACTCAACTGAAATTTCTCTTTGTCAGATGTTAATGACTTCTTATGTGAGCTCGCCTGCTGCCAGTGATCATCATTCAGTGCAAGAAAGTAACAGTTGATGAGAATGGGATTATAGAAAGATGCAAACAAAAAACGGAGATTATTCTCTTTGGTTTTTTTCACCATGAGAACCCCCTTTTTGTATTGCACACAGTGAGACATTGACTAATGAAACAACTAGTGAAGTAAGAATCCACTCAGAGTGCACTTACACTGGGTTGCGTAATATGTAACAGTGGAAGCCTGCAGTGTTCAGAAGACGGACTGCAAAAGTGCATTATAGACACTTTGCCCCTAGTGTCTATGATGCACTCAGTGTTGTTACTGAGTTGTTTGGTGCAGGCTGTGTAAACATGGACCACCCAGTGTTTGACTGTAAAAAAAAATCAAATAAATCACTAACAATTTTAAAGGCATTTAAAGACAGTTACGCTCCGGTCGGTCACAAGGGGCTACGCAGAAGTACAGATATTTGTGTTAAAAATACACTGGTAAAAGTGAAAGTACTAATTCAACTTCTTTAATCAAGTAAAAGTGAAAATGTACAGGATCTGACTTGTACTCAAAGTATACAAGTAGAACTTGCTCTTCTACCAGCTATTTTTGTGCAAAGCTAACTGAATCTCCACCTCCCACTTAAATGTAATAAAATAACATTAATATTATTGAATACCAACTTTATTTCTACTTAAATTGTAATTCTAATGGGAAAAAGAAAGTGAATAACAAATTGGCTCTATTTGCTGTTGATTACATTATAGCTGGAAGGACACCTAAACAGAAAAATGAGTACAGTCACTGGTTAAAAGTGAGATCCGGCAGTTTGGGGCACCCTAGGATCTGTTGTAATGGTGAAGTGTGGGAAAATAGTCACTTAGAAATAAGACACAATCATTTCTGTTGTGAGCTCCAGTAGATTTTTCTTGGTATACAAGTCATGATCAGCTGAGTTGTGCTCTGAGAGTCACTCCTCTTGGTGGATTTTTTGAAAAAAAAAAAAAAAAGCTATAAGCTAATGTTACATGACCTGTTGTGGCTGATTTACAAACCCTAGACTGTATAAAGCTACTATAAAGCTTGAATTCAATGTGGAAATCAAATCAGCACCCTCACCTTAAATTTAATTCTGTATCTGCTACCCTTGACATAACTTGACATTGATCACAAATACCACAGTTACTCTGCAACAGTCCAGCATAGTGCATCACTGCAAGTTTCACCACACAGTTGAAAACTAACAAGTGTAGCCTGCAGTAAGTGGCACTAAACTGTTGCTATTGTCTTTCAACCTTTGAATACCACAAAGTTTGTATACTTATATATTATTTTTACAATATGAAAAAAATATAACTTCAGCATATCATGTAGACTTCAGATCCAATCTGTTAAAAAGGAAAACTCTAACATGAATGAGAACATTACATGTAAGCTTTTGCCTTTAAATATACCCTCTCCTTCTTCCTCCCCTGTCCTCTATCATACATCTTTCTCCATCTTTGAGTGAAGTTATCTCATTATTTTCTCTCACTGGGAAATACAGCAGCTCCGCCTTTAGCTAGCAGATACGCTGTGACAAACTGCACAAAAACAATTTGCTGTGTTTGTTGAGCAAATAGAAACGTTGCATTTTAAATTACCTACCCCTTAAAAAAAAAAAAAGTTACTCCCTTTATGCATCCTCATCTGTAGCACTAGCTAGATACTGAAATACTGCAACCACAGCTGATGACATCTGCACTATGTTGTTCTTGGTCATTTCAGCCTCTTTAACCCCCGAGTATAGCAGTATACATGAGACATAAATTACATATTTTTGCCTCTTTCATTGTTGTCAAAAAACACCAGCGATCAGAATCAGAATACCATATTAATTCTAGTGGTCTGTTTTGATACAGACACTGAATTCAATATAACTATAAAATAAAGGAAATAAGTAAAGACCTCAGTGCAGCTTTCGATACCGTCGACCATAACATTTTATTAGAGATTAGTGCATGCCATATTGCATGCCACACTGCGATGCAGTGGTTTGAATCATATTTATCTAATAGACTCCAATTTGTTAATGTAAACGGGGAGTCTTCTTCATATACTAAGGTTAATTATGGAGTTCCACAGGGTTCTGTGCTAGGACCAATTTTATATACACTATACATGCTTCCTTTAGGCAGTATTATTAGAAAGCATTACATATACTTTCATTGTTATGCAGATGATATCCAGATTTATCTATCCATGGGGTTCCTGTGGTGCACTGAGTAGTTCTTCTTAACTTACCTCTTTTTACTGTTTATACACCACTCTGCATTTAATCATTAGTCATTATTAATCTCTGGCTCTCTTCCACAGCATGTCTTTGTCCTGTCTCCCTCCCCTCAGCCCCACAACTGGTCACAGCACATGATCACCCCTCCCTGAGTCTGGTTCTGAAAATGGTTTCTTCCTGTTAAAAGGGACTTTATCCTTCCCACTGCCGCCAAGTTCTTCTCATAGGGGGTCATCTTATTGCTGGAGTTTTCTCTGCAATTACTGTAGGGTCTTTACTTTACAGTATAAAGTGCCTTGAGTTGACTGTTTATTGTGATTTTGTGTTATATAAATAAATTTGAATTGAATTAAAAAGGTGCTCAAGATGCACTATGTTAAGTTAAATATTCCAAAGTTGAATATTACTATGTACAATATTAACAAGATATTAAAAGTGAAAATAGTTTAGGTGTCATAGGATTGTCTTTTATGTGTTATTGTTCCTTCAATTTAGGTTCAAATTGGTTTGATATCTGGGAAGTTTGCAGTGATATGAAATAATAACTTCCCCAAATGTGTTATAACTGTCAAAACGTTCTTACACTAAGACTGTTCCGCAGTTGCCCAGCTATAAATTACTGTGGTGCCTGGGCTGCCCTTGCAAAATATTTAAGCATATCTGTGTCTTACACATTCTGATAGAAACACTGGGCAGCATGTCCTGGTGGACGTCATTCCAGAAATTCTACAGATCATAATGTATCCCAGATGGGATTTTAAAGACCTACCTAGTGAACCTTTGAAGCTAAAAAAAAAGTGTTCACTTGAAAAAGAGCAGGCTGTGGTCTTGAGAGGATGTCTGTTTAGTGTACATAAACAGCAGCAGCAGCTTGCCTTGTTACCTAAAAAAAAAAAAAAACACTAAAAGAGCACTGGGTTACACAGAATCAGTGTAGTACAGTAGTGAAATAGAAAGTTTTCACATGACTCTGCAGTCCTGTGAAAATCCCCTGGATCAGTAACTTGTAGGGCCACTTTTAGCAGCATTAACCTGAATAATCACTTTCTGTGTGAATTTGAGTCTCTAGCATCATTGTGGAGGAATTTTGGCCCACTCCTCTTTACAGCATTGCTTGAGTTCAGTGAAATTTGCATTGTTGACACAGTGACTGCAAGGTGGTCAGGTTCTGTGGATGCAAAACAAGCCCAAATCAGCACCCCTTCTTCACTATGCTTGACAGTTGGTATGAGGTGTTTGTGCTGATATGCTGTTTGATTTTCCCCAAATATGGTGCTGTGCATTCTGGCCTAACATCTCCACTTTGGTCTTCTCCATTCAGAGGACATTCTAACACAAGCCTTGTGTTTTGTTCAAACACAAGACTTGTGTTACAAACCTAAGCTCTACTGCCATGTTCTTTTTAGAGGCTTTGTCTTGGCAACTCTTCCAAACAAATCATTCTTGTTCAGTATGTTTCTGTCAATAACTTTAACATTTAACATACTGAGGCCCGTAGAGTCTAAGCTGTGGATCTTGTTTTTGTTTCGGGTTTTTTGGGGGGTTTTAACCTCAGGGCTCAGATGTTTAGTGGTTAAGGTGTGATAAGGATGATGTACAAGCAAGAATACCTAATTACTGTTAACACACTGACATAAACAGCTTCACTACTCTGCAACTATGACTTTCTTTTTTCATCTCATTGTGACAAAACTCTGCAGACTCTTTCATCAGCGGTATTCAGCTTTGCTTGCTGCAGTTTTCCCACCCATCCCATTTGCACAATGACAAATTACATGCAGAAAGAAGCAAGTTAGCAGCACAGACAGACACACTGACAACCATCCATAGAGACAAAGCATACAGCTTATATTGTCTAACAAACAAGACAGCAAGCAAGTCAGGCACCAGCAGGTAAGCAGAGACATTTTTCAAAGACGACTTAATCAAATTTGGGTCATTAGTGCATTAGTTGAATTAGACTGCTCTGACTAGGAACTGGCCAGTGCCTTACCTTCCATTGTGCATGTTATCCTTCTGAATGGATTGTCTAATCCTGTTTAACTGGCACAAATTATGTTAAGATTTTTAATTTACAGGAAAACATCATGAGCACAGTATAGTCACATCTGCTTGTTGATTCACTTGTAGTTGCAGACTACATTCAGTAGAAAGCAAGTAAAAAGAAGTGATTAAAAATTAGACAACAGCAACATGGATTACTGACCTAAAAAGAAAAACATCAAGGTGTATTTTTATGGTTATGATCCTGCTGAATCATTTGTAGGCTTTAGCTGAGCTAAAATTAACATCTTCTGGCCGGTCCATCAAATATAAGATTGGCATTGTTCTTTTTTCATTAAATTTTCAGCAAGAAAAATAATATTCATATATGCATATCTTTAACATTCCAGATTGTGCTGAAGTTGCTCATCCACTAGACTGTAAAGCTTTAATGACATGAAGATAAAAACTCCATACAGTAAATATGCTTTAACCTAAATCAGTACAGGGAAAATGGGCTAAAACATCCCAGAGTATAAATGGCATTGCCTTTTATTGTAACATACACAGAGTGTAAATAAAGGATGCCAGTATCCTCTGGGGCTCAAAATATAAAGACAAAGTAACCTTAATGCCTTAAATGTGCATTTTTTTCCTAATCACCAGCAGGGTCGACTCTCAGATCATTAGAAGTTTGTGACAAAACAGCCCTTTCCTTCCGTCCTTGTGGTCCAACCTCATCTGATGACTTTATGGGCTCCGTTGCTAGTTTTAAGCATTATTGAGTGCTATATGATGTTGATTTTGTGATGTATGCTCCACATTAGTCTTCAGAAGGATTATAAAGTAGGGTAGGCTTTACTGTGTTTTTTACAAGAAGCTAGCCTAAGATTTCCAAGATGGCAAGAGTGAAAACCCTGCTAAGACTTCACGGTACTTTGCTAACTAATGTGGTTATGTTCATCTTTTATATACAGTCTACTTGCTAATACCATGCTGGTAGAAATGTCCTCAGCAGTTTTGAGTACGAGATCAAAATGAAAGTAGATCTGGAAGATGGGTGTAGTCCAGCCAATAAGTACTGAATAAAATGTGCTAACACGCCATTGTCCTCCACCTTATGATGTAACTCTCCATATGAAGTGTGCCCATGTGGTATAGTCACATATGTTGTTGAAGATGGCTGTATAGAGCGCACTGTCCTTGCCGCTGGTGTGGTGGTCTCTTGGACAATTGCTCACAAATTAGAGTTGCCTTATAAGCAGTAATCATCAACTTAGAGTTCCTGCTCAGTGCGTGCAAATCACAGTTGTGGGTTGTGTGTTCCACAGTCTGAATCGTCAGCTCGCTTTTGGCAAATTAAACTCTGTTGCTGCACCTCAGACACATAACAGTCAGTACAGTAATTTATAGTTACTGTATTTATAGAGTGACACCCAAGCTGTTTGTGTGTCTGAAAATGTACGCATCAATTTGTCAACATTGCCGTTTCAAATTTTCCAAAGTGAAAAACAGACATTGTTTAAGCTGACATTAACAGGAAAAAGACGGCTGATGAGAAACAGCACAGTGATGAAGTTAGTGACCTGCTGGTGAACTTGATGGATTTTCTGTCCACTACCGAATAATGCAGGACGCAGAATCTCAGGATGCCTGTCAGAAAACTTCTTTAATTACCAAATAATCAGGCCCACTCCACCAGCTCTTGTAGTAAGAGTTTAATTCTTGCAAGAGGAGCAGTTGCTCTCAGGTCAGGCATCAGCACACTGGGCCATCCCAGCAAGTCCCTCTTTATACACATTGAATGCATACAATAAAACAGCCAAGCCTGAGAGCCAGGTATAGACAGAAAACAGACTCCGTGACTTCTCACAGGACTGGAAAGTGATGTTTATGTCTCTGAAATCCCCATCTCTGGAAAGGCTATGGAGACGGGAACAATTTAAAGGTTGTTTACAGCTCACTAGTCCTTGACTCCAACGGGTTTAATAATTCACAGTCCTGCTTACTCTGAGATTAGGACAAAACATCTCTGTTCTTATAACAACTTATACAACAATTCATATCAGCATGATAATTATAATTAGCACAGAAACTATTTTTCCTGCAATGCCAAAAACACACTGACTACAAACAAAAAGCGCTGTACTAAACTGGAGAACCCACGATCCTGACAGAGGACGAATCTTACCTAAACTTAAGAAGGTAAACTGAGGGGACAAAGGAAAAAGGCAAAACTGAGGTACCACTGGAGGAACAACAGCTGATCTGAAAAGGCAAAGAAGAAGGCGGGGGGATGATACATGAGAAAGTAATCAAACACAGACAGAAGAGAAAATTAACTTTCCAAGTAAAATGGGAAACAACCAAGAGATGCTGAACACAAACATAAAGAGAGACACACTGAACATGATAATAGAGGCGGCACACACACACACACAGAAAGACAAGAGGAAGCAAAGACAGCGGAAAACTGGGATCTAAAACTACTCCTGCTACTACTGATCAAGACATGAACCCAAACACACAATCACAAAACTGAAAATTCTCACCAGGAGAATAAAGCCAAAATAGAACCAAAAACTCCAAATAAGGAAATGAAAATCAGAACCAAAACTCCCAGGACAGTAATATGTAAAGATCGAGCACTACATAAAAAGCACCGGCCTCACATTGTGTGAACATCGTGACACAGAGGTGGGAAATATATGAATAGATATATTAGATTGCTATTTAATTCAACTGACACTGAATAATTCTCTTCACATTTTGAATTGCAGAGGAATACTGTTGAATGTCTGGATGTTCAAATGCAGGAAAGCGTTTCATATGTTCCGCATGTTTCCACTTTCAGCAGATCAAATGAAATATTTTCTATCTTTTAACATAAAAAAGTTATGATCCTGTGAAGTGGAGTTCCAACAACCGAGAGTAGTAACGACAACCCAAACACTTTTTTTTCTTGTCACTTTTCAGACTCGGGAAGCCAACCACATTGGCGACCAGATGGCAGCAGAGCGCAGCAGCAGGACAGCCAGGACGCTGAACCATGTGGCCCTGGGACTCGGGATCGGCGCCATAATCCTCTCAATTGTTTATGTAACAGTTGTAACAACTACATTCATGAAGTAATGAGTTACCATATTTTGTACAGGTACTGGTCATAAAATTAGAATATCATGAAAAAGTTGATTTTATTTCAGTAATTCCAGTCAAAAAGTGAAATTATATTCATTCATTAGACACAGACTGATATATTTCAAATGTTTGTTTCCTTTAATTTTGATGATTATAACTGAAAACTAATGAAAATCCCAAATTCAGTATCTCAGAAAATTAGAATATTGTGAAAAGGTTCAATATTGAAGACACCTGGTGCCACAATCTAATCAGCTAATTAACGCCAAACACCTGCAAAGGCCTTTATAGGGTCTCTCAGTCTAGTTCTGTAGGCTACACAATCATGGGGAAGACTGCTGACTTGACAGTTGTCCAGAAGATGACCTTTGACACCTTGCACAAGGAGGGCAAGACACAAAAGGTCATTGCTAAAGAGGCTGGCTGTTCACAGAGCTCTGTGTCCAAGCACATTAATAGAGAGGCGAAGGGAAGGAAAAGATGTGGTAGAAAAAAGTGTACAAGCAATAGGGATAACCACACCCTGGAGAGGATTGTGAAACAAAAGCCATTCAAAAACGTGGGGGAGATTCACAAAGAGTGGACAGCAGCTGGAGTCAGTGCTTCAAGAACCACCACGCACAGACGTATGCAGACATGGGTCTCAGCTGTTGCAGTCCTCGTGTCAAGCCACTCTTGAACAACAGACGGCGTCAGAAGCGTCTCTCCTGGGCTAAAGACAAAAAGGACTGGACTGCTGCTGAGTGCTCCAAAGTTATGTTCTCTGATCAAAGTACATTTTGCATTTCCTTTGGAAATCAAGGTCCCAGAGTCGGAGGAAGAGAGGAGAGGCACAGAATCCACGCTGCTTGAGGTCCAGTGTAAAGTTTCCACAGTCAGTGATGGTTTGGGGTGCCATGTCATCTGCTGGTGTTGGTCCACTGTGTTTTCTGAGGTCCAAGGTCAACGCAGCCATCTACCAGGAAGTTTAGAGCACTTCATGCCTCCTGCTGCTGACCAACTTTATGGAGATGCAGATTTCATTTTCCAACAGGACTTTGCACCTGCACACAGTGCCAAAGCTACCAGTACCTGCTTTAAGGACCATGGTGTCCCTGTTCTTAATTGGCCAGCAAACTCGCCTGACCTTAACCCCATAGAAAATCTATGGGCTATTGCGAAGAGGAAGATGTGATACGCCAGAGCCAACAATTCAGAAGAGCTGAAGGCCACTATCAGAGCAACCAGTGCCACAGACTGATCGACTCCGTGCCACGCAAGGAGTCCCAACTAAGTACACAGTGCTGTACATGCTCATACTTTTCATGTTCATACTTTTCAGTTGGCCAACATTTCTAAAAAACTATTTTTTGTATTGGTCTTAAGTAATATTCTGAGATACTGAATTTGGGGTTTTCATTAGTTGTCAGTTATAAACATCATAATTAAAAGAAACAAACATTTGAAATATAACAGTCTGTGTGTAATGAATGAATATAATATACAAGTTTCACTTTTTGACTGGAATTACTGGAATAAATCAACTTTTTCATGATATTCTAATCTTATGACCAGCACCTGTATAT